>MNCI01010050.1:6949-65124 GCA_015680685.1 Gnetum montanum | reverse complement strand
TACCCTCAGCCTATTTTTCATAACATTCTTTCCCTATTATCATTATCCCTCCGAATCAACATTCCTATGAACCATCACATAGCCTTTTTCTCCCATCTGAGGTCCTTATTGATAAATTCCACACCATCATAATTTTCGTGCCTTCAGAACTAGTTGAATTATGCTGGAACCTTTTAACAATCGTCCAGATGTCCTTAGTTTAATTTCAAAGAAATATTAAAAATTTGGTACATTCTCTAAGTTCCCTAACTTCGATGGAAATATATATACATGACCCCTCGCAACACTTACCATCATTTTCGACTATTCACGTGGGGGACTTTTTTTGAATTTTTTCCCTACGACTTGTGATTGTTAGACCCTTGCTTTTATACCTATATCTCGCTCCTTGGTACTCCAATTTTCATTCTGTCTAAACCTACTTGAACTTGGAGTGTTCAGCTTAGTCGTGGGGGAGGGGCACATGCTGAATAGAGCATAAATTTTTTGAAATTCATCATTGCCTAAAGGACATCTTTAAGGGTAATTAGTTGTAAAATTAAGAATAGAATGTGTCAAAAAAAATTTCATCCCCTTAGCTATACCAGAAAATTAGATTTGGAAACCACCTAAGCAAAAAGGACTAAACATTATAATCTTTCAGGGACATGTTTTTCCAATAATTAACATCACACAGAAATAAAGTAAATCTATTAAGGCAATCAGTAAGGTATAACCTAACTTCGGTAGTAACCTTACTAATGATTAGCCTCGTGTGATTGCAGATAGCCTCGAAATGCGGACAACAGGAAGGTTCTGCTCAAGGTGTGATCAAACGACCTAGGAGAGGTGAAGGACAAGTTCCTGCCGAACAACATGTAGAGCAGGAGGAACAATCATTTAGTATCCACCAAGAAGACCCTACTACTATACAATCAAGTTAGGCAAAAGGAGGAGCTGCTGTAGCATCTGAACATGGGCGATATCTCATGTTGACCTAGGATTATGTTCAGACCATCCATGAAAGGTCCATATTCATTGTAGTGATCATGGAATTAAACTTTGGACCTTTCGCAGAATTTTCTTTGGAGGCCATTAGGGATCACCTCAAAGGATTCCCATTATGGCCTACCCTCTCTAAAAGCAGTGCCTGGTACTTAGCGAAAACATACCAATTTTGGCACAATAAAGAAGAAGGCACCATAGTTAACAATTGTGGGGTGACTGTTGATTTCTCTTTTCAAGCCATTTCGGAAGTATTAAACCTTCCGAATACAGGGCCAAAGGTTTCTCAGAACCAGCTAGAAACTTTTAGAACCGAGCAACTTAATAAATTATTGACAGAGAATAGAAGGGTGGTAGAAGAAAAAGAGAAGGTCCATATTCACTGTAGTGATTATGGAATTAAACTTTGGACCTTTCGTAGAATTTTCTTTAGAGGCCATTAGGGATCACCTCAAAGGATCCCCATTATGGCCTACCCTCTCTGAAAGCGGTGCCTAGTACTTAGGGGAAACATACCAATTTTGGCACAATAAAGAAGAAGGCACCACAGTTAACAATTGTGGTGTGACTGTTGATTTCTCTTTTTAAGCCATTTCAAAAGTATTAAACCTTCCGAATATAGGGCCAAAGGTTGCTCAGAACCAGTTGGACACTTTTAGAACCAAGCAACTTTATAAACTGTTGATAGAGAATAGAAGGGTCGCATAAGAAAAAGAGAAGGCTAACCGAGGTGCCTCTATGGCATAAGTGCAAACTTACGCATATGCCAAGGCACTCAAGGTCGTACAAGAGGAGAAACTCCAGGCCATACTTCGACGCCATCAAATCCCAAGACTTGGAGAGAAAGAAAAGGGAAAAACACCTATGGAGGAGCCACCGCCACCAGGAACTACATGAGTTCCACAAATTTTGTAATCATAGGATTTTTTTTTGTGTTGTGTCTCAATTTTGTTCTGACTCCACACTGCGGCATGAATCCATTCTAGTCAGTCAATAATTCCATACCTATCCACTGTGTAATCAATGGAGCTTGTTATCTTTGTAACTCAAGGATGAGTTTTCATTTAGTCGTGGGGGTATGATGAGTCATGAATTTGCTGGCTATGATATTGTTGTTGTGATATCATAGTTATGATATCACATTATGCGATATTGCAGCTGCTATATCACATCAGCCGCGATATCGCATTAGCTGCGATATCACATACGTGATATCACGGCCTACCTCAATTTCTATAAATAAGAGGCATCTTTCCTTGTTCTAGCATATAGTTCTTAGTTCCTTATCCAAACTCTTGCAGTTTTTCCTTCTTAGAGTTAGAATTATTTCCCCATGTATGCTCGCAGTGTGGTGATTGTAATTGTACGACATCCTTATTTGAGTGTGATGTACTTGGACATGCACATGACTGGAAATAAATATCAAGATCACTTCATCATTGTAGCATTCACTTAGCTTAATTATTTAATTAATTGTTATTTACTGCTTTCCTAGTTAATCTCTTCTCACCCTTAAACTCTTATTAAACGGGGAATGAGTACAACTTGATTATGAGCATTTAAGTGTGACTACTTGGTAACCCAGTAGCATACCTAGGATCTGCACTTGGTAATCCCAGTGGTAGTTGTGCATGAAGTCCAAGATGTGTACAAATAATCAAGGAACGGATGCTCATCGCACTGAGGCTAGTTTAGATTCTCTCTCACCCTTTCGTCCTAGCTTAGTTAATCTTATTTTCCATTGCCTTTAGGAGTAGCATTAGTTTAGAAACCATATCATACACCTCACTTTGGACTAAAACATATGTGACAAAGCCAATACTAGTCCAAGTGGGAAGACAACGAACTACGACCTAAGGCTAACTATCTAGGTTCCACAACTAGTCCATCTGCGGAGTTTGAACAGATTGTGCGTGTAATGCTCATATTCGTATGGTTGAGTATATGGGTACCTCGCCACTCATCAAATTTGTTGGTCATTAGTTGATTGAAATTAATAGCTTTAATAATAGGGGCTTCACCAGGAGATATAAGCATTATTCCATCTCCACATCCTTTCTTGGAAGAAGCATCATCCACTCTTAGTATCCAAGTATTCAAGTTTGTAAAATTTGAAAAATTGGCCCTTTGATCAAGGTAATAGTGATCATCATCAAATTTTAATCCATGTTATGATATTTCATTAGTTAGAATCTCACTTATGTCTTTTATCATTTCCTAGTGGTGGTGGGTTACCAAAAATAAAGGTGTTTCCATCATGTTGGTGATATGACAAAGTATCTTCATACACCTTCTTGCATTCCCTAAAATCTTGGTAATATTGAGTAGAATATGTGTATGCAAAAGGGTTTATGCATGGAGCCTCATCTATATCATCATTTAAGAAATATTCACCAAGTCCTAGTTCAACCACTCCAACAAAATGATTGTTGTTTTTATTTTCGTGAGATGTAATTTGTTGATCAAAAGTCATTACCACTTGCTTCTAAAAGGGTTCCCTAGGTGTAATCATATACTCAAATTTTCCTTTGATAGGGATCAATAATTCTAAGAAATTCGACCTAAAGAAGCCCCCAAACTTAGCTCCAAAAGTCCTAGATAAGAGCACACCATATGTGGATGTGATGTCAACTACTAGGATATCCGTATAACATGTAAATGTAGGGGATTGCTTAAGTTGTACCTTTGATCCTTTTAATAATCTTACCATAGGTACGTTAAATCCATCGAGTTGAATCACACTTTTTGTTTATGGTATCATTTTTGTTTTTAAGGTGTTATAAACATCAAGAGGCATGACACTAACAGTTGCACCGGAATCCATTAAATAGTTGTGAACATTCTTTCCTAAAATAATCAAAGTGGTTAAGAAAGGGGGATGGTCCTTCTTACTAGACATGGAATTATTTATGTTTTGTATTGATATTGTGTTAAGACTTTCCGTGAAGTGAACTTGCCTTTCAAGGATTGGGGATTTTTCTCTTTGGGCATTGAGTGTATGAACCATATCCCGAATCACTTCTTTCATTTTGTTGAAGTGTAGGAGGTCATACATCGAAATGTTGGCTTTAACTCTTTTTAAGTCCACAAACAAATCATAATTCTTATGTTCATCCTTGGCTTCTTGTTGAGATGGGGCTCTTCTAAGTATAGAAGGAGGGTTTGATCATTGTGGGGAAATTACTTGGGATAAATTGGATTGGTTGTTTGCATTGTTTTGACTAGGAACTCTTTTGTTTGGAGGTGTATAGGAATTATTCCTAGTTTGTTGTTGTGTGGTGTTTACAATGTCACTAAGTTTATGGTAGCAAGTGTTATGTGGGTTAGGGTCACTTATCATAACTTGTTCTAATGAGAAAACCTCTTCATTTTCTATTTCATGAGGTACATTAAGGACCATGATAGGGGTTTTCCCATTTTGTTGCCCTTGGGTATTATCACCATACAATGCCAAGAATTGAGGACAAGTCATTTCGAAATGTTGCCTTGTGTTATGAAGTTGACAATAATAATTGTTGATTGATGTACATGGTTTTTCTAGTAGTATAGGACCTTTTTTATTGTTTCTCTTTAGCTCAACCACTTCATTGGATAGTTTTTGTAGTGAAGTGAGTATCTGAGTAATCTAATCTTGAGTTTGATTTGGTGGTTCAATAGAATTTGATGTCCCCTTTGGGTTTATAATGGATTGGATTAAGACTTTTGATTGGTCATCATTCAAACCAGTGTTGGATGGTAAGAATGAAGAGGACATGGGACATTGAGAGTAATTACTAAAAGGTTGAGTTGGTTGAAAGGGAGAAACAATTTGAGGCATAACATTAGATTTTTGAAAAGTTGGTAAAAGTAGAGGATTTGATTGCATAGGGTTACTAACACTCATCATCACAAATTAGGTTTAGATGCTATTCATAAGGGTTATTTGCTCTAATTCTATAGCTGTAGACATTGCACCTTGTATTTCTATTATGTTGGAATTAGATTTGATGGAATAAGTGAAGAATGGATCGATAGTAGAGAGATAGAAGTTGAGTATACTATCAGGTTGTGGTCGTATCTCATTTGGCATATAGGCAAGTTGATGAGGGAATCTAAGGTTATAATCCCTAACATTTTCCCTGGGTAGCTTTCTTAAGCTAGTGAAGTTACTTGATGCAATAGCAAGGCTTGTGAATTTGTCAAATTGATTCAAAAATTTGTTTTTGAATTCTTGCCATGTGTTAATAGAGGCATCAAGAAGCATTAAGAATCATTGGGTTTCTTTGGTCCTAAATGTCGTTACGAATACCCTGTATGCCACATCATTTTGTACAATGTTGTGGATCCCTAGTAAGGTTTTAAAACATTGTATGTGTTGGCGGACATCATTCGCAAGGGTTGTAGGATCAAAGAACAAATTTATGTTCTGAAGGGATTTTGGTATGTCATGGTAGTTATTAAAGTTAAAAGAATTTCTTACCAAGGGAGTTGGGGGTTGATGGGCTGCCATCTTAGTCCGAGATTTCTTAGGAATTGAGCTTGGAAAAGTGAAGCTCATTGTTTTCTTAAGGTGAAATGACAAGTTGTTGGTTGACTAGGGGTAGGAGTAGAAGCTCTTTGTTAAGATGTTTTGTAAGAAGAATCACTCATAAAATGAAAAATAACAAGAAATGTAAAATGCTAATAAACTTTGAAAATTATTAAAAATGAAAAAAAAATTTAAATACTATATTTTTTATTTTTAAAAAGAAAATTGAAATTGCAAAATTATTGAAAACCAAGAACAAGAAAAATCTCCAAAATCTATAAATTGATAACTAAGAATAGAAATAGGAATGAAAGTAGGAAAGCAAAAATGGAAACAGATAGTACAAATCAACACGAAAGAATAGAAAAATTGATATTTTTTAGAAACATAAAGGGAAAATAGAGATTGGGAAGCTAGCACTCATTCTAGCACAAAAAAGGATGTTGATGCGTAAATTTTGGACACACCAAAAGTTGTGAAAACTCGTTTTAGGAGACTATTGTAGTGACCGAAAATGTCAGTGGTTGGAAGAACATCGGGGGTCGACTGGCGCGATAGTTCCAACCTCGTATCTGCAGGAGGGCCATGCTGGGTGTGTGTGGACATGGGGTTCCCTGAACGGTCTGGTCGATCAAACAGGGACTTACATCGGTGTCAATATAGCCTTTTGCAACATAAATAATGTGAAATGTGAGATAATGCTTAAGGGTAGATGAAGCAGGGGAGAAACAGTAAAAATGCGACAGTAATACGAAGTAATGCTTAAAGGTGAATAAGACAGAAAATAATGCAAAAACAAGACAAAAAATGAGAGATAAAGTAAAGTGTGGTTAGAAACATGCACTGCTCTAAACCTGCAAACTTGCTCAGTTAGGGTGGATACAATCGGCTGCACGGCGTGACGGAGTGCAGAAATCCCGAGGGTAACCAAGGCGTGCCAAGAAAAAAAAGCTATGCACTTGGATGCGGACTCATGTACAAACAATGCAGGGTTCTACCAAGGTGGTAGAACGGAGACAAGGACCTCACGCCAGCTGAGAGAGACTTGCTATTTACAGTGTTAGATAGATGACTTTGATCTTACAATGCTGGGGAGAGGGGAAATCTTTGTTTCAGAATTTCAAAGTTCCCACCACTTGGAAGCTGTCTGCTTTAAGAAATATGTGAACTCTTTTTGAAATCGCCAACTTTTTTAAAAATTACGGACCTCTTTGCATGTTGTTTGCTGGGGTATTTATAGGACTGAGGGTGCGAAAGGGGTGGTTTGAATGTTACATGCCTTTGGCCTTGGTTGTCTTCCTAGCGCCACTCGTGTTGTTTGTGACCGTTGGACCTACAAGACCATTGCAATGCAAACTTGTATACAATCACTGCAATCCTACTACATCATAATTACACCATAAGCATTTGGAGACGTGTGCCAATGGTCCGATTAGGTGGAGTGCATTGATGTTGCACAACCACCTGTGTGCCTTGTTGTGCTTTGTGATGTAGCATGTTTGGCGTAGCATGGCACTTTGTCACGCGTTCTACTATGTGTCACATGCTTGCTATGCTATGCTATGCTACGTAGCGTAGCGTAGCATAGCAACTTTCCTTAGTCGCGAAAGCTTTGCTGATTTGCAAACCTTGTCTCCTGCGATGCAAGTCTTGCAAATTCCATTGATTCTGCCTTTTGAACTGCCTTCTATCTCTTGTGTAGGATTGTTACGCCTTGCTGCGCCATGTAGCTCACCGTAGCGTAGCAGCAGACATGGTCCGCCGCTTCCTAATGGAAAGAAACATCACTGCAGAACTTGAAATTGGGCAAGGGGAGTGAGTAGTGAAGTTGTTTCCATGCTCCAGTATGTGACGTCGCGTAGCGTAGCACTTCGTTCCACCATCATCTTCTGAAGCTTGCTACGCTACATATCGTAGCATAGCCTAGCAGGCTTTGTGACTTAGAAAACTTGCCGAACTATTTCTTGTGCATCCATAATGCTGTTGCTGATTCTGCACACTGTTTCTAAGTAGGTTGTCGGCTGTTTAGGCTACTTTGGTGGGCGGGTAGGATGGTATAGAACCTGTCCATGCTCAAAGTAGAAAATTTTCCGAACTGGCCAGCCTGGACTCATAACGTTCTCTTCCCAATGAACTACCATAGTGCTGCACAGACTAAAAAAGCCTAGTGAAGCAAGGATGACCCTGCATTTTTAGGGTGTTTCATTGGTCCCTCTTTGTTGACGTCTGGAGAACAAGCTCGATGGATGTCGGTAAAGAATACGAAACACCTCAGCAGGAGAAATGATAAGGTTGTCACTTGGTGAGTGTTGCATTGGTTTTTGCAGAGGTTAAGGCAAAGAGTAAAGATGATGTTTAGCCAAGTCCCTCGTCGGAATGCTCTGAGGGGCTTATTTGCTTTTTCATATTTGGCTGGTGCTATTCTTCAACTTCTTGTAGGACAAGTGCTCCCTTCGTTGGATGAGTTTTCTTACATCTATGATGGGCTTTGACCTGCCTACGGACACCTTCCATATGGTGAGTTATGTTGCGTATGTGCTAGAGTTTGCACTCTCAAATAGCCATGTTAGTCGAGGCACTCACTTCACGATGCTATAATGTTTGCTGCTGTAGTGAGATGCGTTTGTGGGGACAAGGTCTTGTTGGCTGTTGGCATTATTGTTACTCTTGGGCACCATTGCTGGTGTGAGATGTCCAAAGCAGGAAGGCCAGCAGTGGCCCTAGCAACTCCAGCGTGGAGGAGCTGGGTGCAGATGCCTTGGAATCCCTGCTAGGAGTTTGCATTCTTAGTTCAACCATGGGATTAGTTTCCACATAGCTAACATCATGCCAGCCCAGGCGTTGGCAAGGAGTTGGAGCAATAATATTGTGGCTAGGCCACAATACTGCCGGCACTCCAGATGTGGGAGCTAACCCAAGAACTACCGTCGAGGTGATGGGCCATGGTGATGGTAGGTTCAGAGGGTTAGCGTGAAGCCATACGATGTCTTCAGAGAGTTAGCATGATGCCAAGGGTGGCAGCGCCACATATGTTCCGGACCGCATTCTCAGTGTGTCGTGAACAAAGTTCCCACTCATTCAATGTGTATCTAGTGCTGGTGCATGTTGGGGATATGATGTGAACCCAGTTTAAGGTCTTGGTAGACCGTGTGCTGGTTTAAGGTCCTAGTAGATCATACATGCCAGTTTTACGTCGTAGCGGACGTGCAATGCCAGTTTATAGTCATAGTTGACTAACAGTGCCAATTTTACATCATAGCGGATGGTTGCCGCCAGTTTAACGTCATGGTGGATGCTGCTCGATGCTACTAGTTTATCGTCATTGCGGACACTGCCTGGTGCAACTGCCAGTTTATCATCATAGCGGATGGTGCTTGTTGTTTCCATTACGCTTCAGACATAGTACGGCTTGAGGTACGTGTGGTTCACCGTGTTGGCGAACTCGTTGCCATCCATGTCCGTCAGTTTGAAGGCTCCATTCTTGAAGGATTCAATGACCACGTAAGGTCCTTTCCAGTTGGCTGAGAATTTACTCACGTGCTCACGAACGGCCTTGAGGACGAGGTCTCCCTTTTGCATTGGCTATCGATGCGGGTCTACACGGTGCTTTTGCTGTTGTTTATTCTGATAGTGCTCGATTCGTCTCAGCATCTGCACACGTTCCTCCTCCACTGAATTGAGGCTGATGGTCTGTGATTCATTATTCTGGGCTTTAGTCACGATGTTAGACAAGATCATCCGAAGTGAGGGTACCTGCAACTCAAGAGGCAATACAACTTCAGATCTGTAAACAAGACTATAAGGGGTCTTACTCATTGCAATTTTGCAAGTCGTTCGGTAGGCCCAGAGGACATAGAGTATTTTCTCATGCCACTGCCTCTTGCTGTTATTAAGCATCCACTTCAGTAAGTTGATGATGGACTTATTTGTAGCCTCCACTTGCCCATTCGCCTACGGATAATAAGGGTAAGAAAATGATTGTTTAATATCTAGATTACTACAGAAGGTTTAGGTTTCCATACTACTGAACTATGGGCCATTATCGGTCACAATAGTCATCAGAAGCCCAAACCTAGTTACTATGTTATCAAGGCTGAAATGGCAGATTTGTTGGGATGTCGTTTTCCTGAGGGGAATAGCCTCCACCCACTTGGTAAAGTACTCTTTGGTAGTGATAATGAAGCTATGCCTTGCGGAGGACTTAGGTGTGATAGGCCCTATGAGGTCTAGTCCCCATCGTTGGAAGGGCCACGTGATTTGCATTGGGTGCAGGTCTGTAGGTGCTATGTGTATGAGATTTGCATATCTCTGGCATGTGTCGCACGTCTTAACTTTCGACAGGTAGTCATGTTCCATGTAAGGCCAATAGTATCCTAGGCATCTAATTTTTGTAGACATAGCCCTGGGTGCTATGTGTCTACCACACAGCCCTTCATGAATCTCATTAACTACCTTTTGTGCCTGCTTGCCACCCATGCATGCCAACAATATCCCATCATAGGATTGTCGGCACAGGGCATCATTTCCCATGAGCACGTATTACCGAGCATGCTTATGGATTGCATCTCTCTGAGCCGATGTCAACCCACTTGGGGATTTACCATGTTGTAAATAAGATTTGATGTTATCGTACCACTCCGGGGTATCTGCAGCATCGATAGAGGCCACATGTTCCACCTGAGTGATGGGTTCGATACATTCAGTGATTACGGTTGGTAGGTTTGCCAAAGAATGTGATGGGATGTTTAACGCAAGGGTAGCTAGGGCATTTGCTATGGTGTTTTCATTACGTGACATGTGTTGCACATCAGTGGTCATGAATTTCTTCAGTAGGATTTTTGCTAGGTCACAATAGGGTTGTAGGTGCATAGCCTTGCAGGCGTAGACTTTGGTGATTTGATTTACGACCAGTTGTGAATCTCCTCGGATCGCCAGGTGTTGTATATGCAGCGCACAGGCAATTAAGAGGCCTCTGAGTAGCCCCTCATATTCTACCATGTTGTTGGTGCAAGGGAACGTAAATCGATAAGCAGATGGGTGCATTTCCCGAAAGGGGAATGTGATCGTGATAGCGGTGCTACCTCCTTGCATGGTTGAGGCATTGTCGAAGTGTAAGGTCATCTCGAAATGTGACGGGACGATGGCGACATTGCTAATTTATTTGTCTGGGAACTTGGGATCTATGGTGGCCTGGTCGTCGACTGGCAAAGCTGTAAGTTGGGTTGCTATGGCTTGACCCTTTGTCGATGATTAACTTACATAGCATAGGTTGAACTCTACGGTTATTTCCTTTCATCGGGCTATGCTGCCATTGTTGTACAGGTTGCTGGTGATAGCCCGGAGTATGTTGCTTTTGCAAATGATGTTGGTTATCCTGCGGAATAGGTAATGCCGTCACTTTTTTAGTGCAAACACTAAGGCTAGGCAGTTCCTCTCCACCTCGTTGTATTTTTCCTCATATGGTATTAGTGCGTGGCTTAGGTAATACACTGGTATCTCAGAACCATTGTCCCGCTTCTAACATAGCAGTGCTACTATGGATGTGTTAGAGGTGGCAAGGTATATGAAGAAAATCTTATCCCTTTTTGGCAGGTGCACCGTTGGGAGGTGCATGAGCTCCTTCTTCAGGTTGTCGAAGGCTTGTTGACACTGGGCTGTCCACTCAAAGTCAACCCCCTTCTTTAGAAGATGTTTCCTAGGGTGTAACTTGTCAGTCAACCATGCTATAAACCTCTGAATGAATTGCACTCTACCTTGTAAACCATGTAACTCCTTAAGGTTTGTGGGAGGTGCTAGGTTGACAATGGCCTTGACTTTGTCTGGGTCCACCTGTATTTTGGCCTCCGATACTACGAACCCTAACATGCATCCGGTCTTTACTCTGAAGACGAATTTCTTAGGATTGAGACGTAAGTCATGCATTTGGCAGCACTTGAGGACTACCCCTAAGTCACATGGGTGATCAGCTGCCTCCTTGGGTTTAACTGCTATGTCATCTACGTAGTCATTTAATGTTTCTAGGATGTAGTTACTAAAGATGTAGGTCATGGATCGCTGGTAGCTTGCTCCAGCATTCTTAAGCTCGAAAGGCATCATGGTGTATCAGAAGGTTCCCCATGGGGTCATGAAGGTTGTTGATAGCTTGTGCTCTAGGTTGATGCAGATTTGGTTGTATCAGGAGAAGTCATCCATGAAGGATAGCAAAGCATGACCAACCGTGCTGTCGATGAGTTGATCGATGCTCGGGAGCAAGAAGTTGTCTTTGATCATTGCCTTATTCAAGTCTTGGAAGTCTATATAGATTCGTATCCCTCCTATTTTCTTCGAAACTACAACGATGTTGGACACCCACTCTGAATAGTTGACCGCGTGGATGAAACCTTCTTGGTATAACTTAGTGATTTCATCCCTCAAGGCTAGTGCAATTTTTGGCTTAATTTTACAAGCCTTTTGCTTGACTGCCTTTATGTGTGGGTCTAGGATGATATTGCGTTGAATTAGCTACGGATCCAGACCCAGCATGTCACTGTACGACCATGTGAAGACATCAATGTGATCTTGCAGAGTTTTGGCTATGCTTTCGTGTGTTTGATTGTCTAGGAGAGAGCTGAGTTTTAACGTCTTTACCTCCCCCTTTGAAGTGGTTATAGATTTCTCAACAAGAGGGTCCTCAGTTACATCCCCGGCCTCTAAGTCTAGTTCTTGGACCAGATTCTTAGGCCAGTCTGAGGGTGCCTCTAAGGCTACTATGATGCTAGTTGTAGTCGACCCCTAGTTGATCATGTCGAGGTTTAATCGTTTTGCGAGCTTTCCTTGTGGCCCTACAAACATTAAAGGCGTGGAAAGGTCATGATGGATTCCCATCTTTTGTTTGACCTACCATCGTAAGACGAAAACTTGGGTAATGGTGGTCAGAGATTGTGTGATACGCAAATCTGCAAAGCAACGCTGAGATGCAACTTGTCAAGTATGATAATGTAAAGATTAAAAGTTTGCTAGTTCAAGGTCATGGCAGACTACCAAGGCACAAGAGTCTAGAATTGCTAAAGATATAAAAATTATTGATGTGAAGTGCAAAGTTGTATAACCATTGATATGCGAATGCCAAACTGCTAGTTTAGTGTCATCTAGGACTGTCATATTGTAACACACAAAATCTTAATATGAAAAATAAAAAAGAAAGTGCAAGTATGTAGAGTATTGAACTACCAGTGCAGGAATGAAGACATGAAACTCCTAGGAAATGTGATACCACCTATGTTGAAGCGTATGAGGTAACTACTAATGTAAGGATGTAGTTAGTTTAATGTCATTACGGACTGCGAATGTAACGAGTTGAAACTACTATTTTAGGATCCTTTCAGACCTTGAAGGGTGCAACTACGCTAGGCTCGTTAGTTTAAGGTTTTTTCAGACCCTTAGTCGAAAACAAATATTATATATTCTATTTTTTTCTTATTTCTGGGCAAGTAAGTAGTTGGCTTGGAGCGTGCCAAGGTTTAAATGCTAACAGTGTTGTGATGTCATGGCGAGCATGCTATGCTGCACGTCACGCTCCGCATTAATCAGAGAGAGAGAGAGAGGGAAAGTTTTCCCATTTTGCCACTACTGCCATAAATAGAGATTAAACCCTGGTAATTTCACCATTTTCACCATAAAAGTGTAAAATCCTCATTGGAGAACTCAGTGATCTTGGAGCACGAAGCAATTGTGTTAATCGATTAGCGAGGTGAATTTCTAAAGCAAAGGTCATAAATCTGCAAGCAGGTCCATAGCTCCTAAAACTCATTTGGTGCTTGCGAAGGTTGGGGAGGCAAGAAAGACCTTGAGGTGTGCACCACAAGCACGTGTTCTGGCATGGGAGAGCACACTGTTGACCTAGTGAGTTTTCATATCTCCTTTACCCTTTTCATCTTGCGCCTTTTTCTGCTTTCTGCTCTAGTTTTGCATCTTATTTGTTTTGCTATTTGTATTTTCTGTGGCCATGTTGTTTTAGCCTTTGTATTGCTGCGACCTCTTTTTTTTGGTCATGGCTGTTGTGCAAGGGTTTTGTTGTGATTGCATGCAAGGCTGTTGCTGCCGCCGTCGTTGTCGCGACTGTAGCGCTAGGGCCATTTAAGTTGTTTGACCTTGGCATGTCATGATGTAAAACCCTTAGGAGGATTTGGTTATGTGTGATGTGGCACTGCGACAATTGTTTTGTTTGAGCATGTTGTTAGTTGTTTTGCTACTATGCTAGGCTACTTGCATGTTCTCGCTATGCTAGGCTTTTGCATCCTTGCTATGCTATGTATGGACAAGGGATTATGCTATGCTATATTTATGGTCTGCTAGGCACTACTATGTTGCACATGTATTACGTTCAAATGTGATGCCAATATTTTTTGGTTACGTCGTGCAGGGTAGGGCCAAGGTCTAGGCTGATCATTTTGGACCTTGAAGGGGTCCTATGTCATGTGGGCAGACCTATGGCCAATGTTCCTGCTCCCCCGATACATGTGGGAGATCGAGCGATTTGGTTCAAGGAAGGGGCACGAGACTTCTTGCAATTCCTTCTCAACCACTTTAGTCTGATGGTTTGGTCCTCCTTAGACGAGATGCAGGCATCCGGCATAATAGAGGCCATGCTGCCAAGGGAAAATCGGGGCATCCTAAGATACCTTTTTGACGATGCGACTACAAACAGGCTGGGAGGAGGGTCCACCTAACACTCAACAGGGTTGAGACGTTTAGCCTAGATCTAGGACACGCTAGAACACCAATGCTATCACTAGTACAACACATTATATTTGGCACGCCACATGGCGACGTACTTTCAAAACCTACAGGGGACCGTCTATTGTGTTGGCAGGTGAGTTTTGTGTCTTTTCTTTGCTTGGTTGTGCAACGTCGACTGTACCTGGCCGAGTGTTGATAGTGTGTGCTTATCACCAAGTTCTATATTAATGATGACAGGGTTCATGACCAGCCTGGTGAGTTGGCCACGACGCAGCTAGCCCTACAGGAATTTACCTCTGCCAAGAGCTTGTGGGCAGGCATGATTGGTCATTGTGGGGGGGGGGGGGGGGGGAGGAGAATACTGTTCCTACCTACACATGCTCGCTACTTTCTACAGTCAGTGTAGGATGAAGGGTTGGCTGGACAAGGAGTGGAGAGAACCTTTCAAGTAGGTCATGCTCGAAGCAGTTTTGGTGGTTGAACTCCCACTATTCCCATCATTGTACAGACCTAGTGGATTAATAGGCAGGCGCCACATGCTCAAGTGTTTTCGTAGGTATTTTATTTTGCATTTTCTACATTGTTATGCTAAGTACGTTTTGTGAACATTGTTGCAGGGGCGAAGAAGCCTCGTGAGGTGATGGTGGTAACTTCCAGGAGGCAAGGGGGAAACATCTGCTTCAAAAACAATGAAGTAGCGGTAAGCCAGAGCTGGTTAAAACGAGGGGCTTCATACCCCTTGCTCAAGAAAATATGAAGGGCTAGGCTTATGGATTTGTTCATGACTCTGAATTCGGGCATCTTTGCTGCCGAGATGCTCTCCTTGGTCAACTCCTTCTTTGGACAGGTGAGCCATTTTTGTACGTATGTGCGGGGTGTGTAGGTGGTCTTTGACATCAATGACCATCTATTTGCATATTTTTTTGGCGTCCCTACTGATGGCACCGATGTGGTGTTGAAGGGCAAGTAGGAGTTTACCCTTTAGAAGAAGCATATCGAGGAGTGGCTAAGGCTCACCAAGGAGCGAAAGGGGTTCCCTATGGAAAAGCGTAAGGACGGTCCTGCCATGGGGATATACCCATTTTTTCGTGCCCACACATTCCCTCAACTGCTCACCCAAGGGAAGGTCCTAGGTCTTGAGCAAGCTTGGGTAATGAGGGAAGTCATGGAGGAGGGGGCCCGTTACAACTGGGCTGAATTCCTATGTAGTGGTTTGCAGGTCGAGATTTTGGGACTTCGTGAGAAAATGGAGCCCCGCTCTAACATACACTATGCCTTCTACATAGGCTGTTTAAAGTGCTTTACGGAGTTCCTGGTGGTCCAGGAGGATGGAGTCTAGTTTGAGCTAGATCGCGACCAGATTCCCAAGCCATAGATTCAATAGGTCCTTTGGACTATGCAAGCCCAAGATCCCTAGGAAATCGTTGGGGAGTCGTTGTCTGTAACAACTAAAGGTTTGGTAGTTTGTAGTGCTTGCAGTCAGGACAGTGTGGGAGAGATGTCCCCTTTCATAACTGGTAACATGATGCAGGGTGAATGTCTCATAGCTGAGACTGTGCTCACGGAGTTGCTAAGGAAGAGACCTCCCCCAGCCAGGGAAAGCCCTCATGAAGAGGAGGGACGAAGACTGTGGCTCAAGCTGTGGCGAATGCAGACCTCCATTGGTAAGCATTTTTATATAATGTTTACTTTGCTATTTTCTACTATTCTATGCTTCGTTAGGCAGTGCATTGTAGCATGGCATCTGTTTTGAGTTAACTTGTTTCGAATTGACATATGTATGTTCTTTTGTGAGAAAAAGAAGAAGGTAATGAGGAAGTGTCGACCCTCAAGATGGGGGTGAAAAATAAATACATAGGGGCCTTAGTTTTGGAGGAAAGGGCCCCGGTCAAGAATAATGGAGCTTCTTTCTCTAGGGTAGGGGCTCTTGTCATTAGGGAGCCTCTTCCTACCAACGAAGAGGTACCGCCCCAAAATAAAAAAGATGTTGGTCTCCTAAAAGGAAAGGCACCACTACATGAGGTAGGGGCTTTTATGGACTTGGTCGGGCCTTCTACTGAGCCTATTGTGATCATCTTGCATCGGCAAGAAGAAAGACTGCAGCCGAATGCTAGTGAGTTAGGCTTTGTGTGTTCCTTATCGTAGTCCATTTTGGCAGTTGCTGACATGCTTAATCATGTAACAGGTGCTACTGATGATGTCTCAGGACCTCCCCCACCCCGTACAGATGTACTATCTGAAATCATCCATGCAAGGCTGGAATGGGACGAGCACTGTGTGATTTACAGACGAGCACAGAAGACCCTACCTTCCCTTGAGGGTAAGCTGGAACGAATGAAGGTAGAGTACCTTGGGTGGTCTGCATGCAGATCAGACAAGGATTTCCCCAACATATAGAAATGTGCAATACACTGGGTTATACGTAAACAACGTGATAAACGTTGACCAAAACATGAACATGCAAAGAAAAAAAATACAGAGGCAGAAAAAATGGATGAAAACTGTAACAAATCTTGATCAGAAATGAAAAAACTTTATTACAAAATGAGATTACAATGCACCGGTCTAAACGTAGTTGTGAATCTGACATAAGGCGGACGAATAGCCCCAATGGATGTTGGGAGATGGTGATGTACTGGTTTAAAGTGCAGGCATAGTGTGAAGGCTGTATGCTCAGCGTACAGGGTAGAAGTCCAGTGTATCAGTTTCCTGCTCTAATTTGTTGAGTGTCTCCAGTTTTTCTGTCTCTTGTTTACCCAGATTGCCAACCATGATCTCCTAAAAAATTGGGGTTTTTATGAGGTTTATGAGTGGCCATGGGTGAGATAATTTCAAGTCAGATAATAGGTGGCTACATTGCCTGTGTGACCCAGTGTACAAACTTAAGCAATATAAAGGAATTCAACTTTACAAATGAACACTACTGTTACAATAGAAAATCTTTCGCTTGGCCCTTGGATCATGAGAATGCTGTCTGTCGAATTTGGGCTCATTTGGACTTGATTTGACATGGTTTTGAAAGGCCTTGACTGGTGTACGCTGTGCTACACGCTGGGTGTGCAGGATGTACATGCTCAGTGTGTGAACCCCAAAGTGCATGATTTCGAGGTCAAAACCTAATTTTCTTAAGCCCATGATGATGCCTAACAATTTCCTTATCTTTGAGAGTTGATGCCTTGTGGAAATCTTACTTTGAAGTGCTTGTTTTGGGTAGTCTTTGAAGTCACATGCTAGGCATGCACGTTGCATACTTAGTGAAAACTAAATATTTTGAGCTTAAAATTTGCTAGGTTTGATGCCAGATGTCGCTATAGTCTTTTGTGGATGCTAGGGAACCATTTCTTGCTTAGTTTGACTCCGTTTGAAGCTTTTTGTGAGGTCGTCAAGCTTTAGTCATGGTGGGGAGCATCATGATTTTAGCTCGATTCTTGTTGGAGAAGTACTAAGCCCAAAATTTTATGGTGTTTCATTGGCCCCTCTTTGTTGACGCTTGGAGGAATCAGCCCGAGAAGCATCGACAAAGAAGTACAAAACACCACAGGAAACTTGGTAGAAATATTATCCTTTGGCACTTGGCCAAATGTCATCGCACCAAGTTCAGTAGTACATGTGATTGGGGAAATGAAATTTGTAGCTGGATAGGGAGATGGAAATCATGGGGATGGGGAACTGATCAAGGGATTGTGCATGATGACGGAGATGCTCTGGTGTATACGGGTCATGTTGATCCTTGTCAATAGCCATTGTCTAGCAGACTCAGGACCAAGACATGAGGTGTACGTCCCTTGGAGGAACAAGAATCTTGTTTAGTGTTTAAGAGGACTTGTTGGCACAACTAAAGCCATGTGATGATGTGTTGCGTTCTTTGGAAGAACAGGGCCTTTGTTTAGTGTTAAAGGAAACCTATTGGCGGAGAGTCAAAGCCACGTAATGAGATGTTACTTAAGCATTTGAGACATGAGTACTTGCTTCCAAGATAACTGCCTTCCCGTCTGGGACTTGTATGGGAAGTGCCAAGAGTCTTTTTTTGTGTTTTTTTTTCGGTGTTTATTTGTATATATTTTTTTGTTATTTTTGGACAGATCTTTGTTTTAACCTTGTACTCATGCTCGAGTGTCATGTTGTGTGCTGCAACTGCTTGAGGGTGTCAGAGCATGCAATAGTGTACTCAAGGTTTTGGGATATGTATCTGGAAGCTGTAACCAAATAGAAGGGGGAAGTGGGAGTTTTAGAGAACTAGGGAATGTCTCAGGGACTAGGATAGTACATTTGAACAGATCGAATAATCTGGTTGCATGCTTTAGGAACAATATGGTACCTTGCCACTGTGACGAAGTGCATTCTTGTACGAACACCTCTGAGTGTCATCCTGTAAACACAACTCCAGGAAGACAAGAAAATCAGGAGTAAGTGAGCAAGCTTGGACTTGGAAAGCAACTGATGAAACAAAGGCACTAGATGAGATTTCAAGCATTGAATATGCATGGCAGCCATGTTGTCAGGTTTGACCGATGATGAGTGAGGCAGTTGCTCATAAACCGAGAGGCGAGAGATGAAGCTGCCAGTTTATAGTTAAGGTGAACTATCGTGGGTTAGTTTAACATCATAACCCATTGGACAGTGCTAGTTTAGCATCGTAGCGAATGGTATACTGCTAGTTTATAGTCTTGGTGGACTGTGAAGAGGTAAACTAGTTTATAGTCTTAGTGGACTTTGGCGAATGAAACTGTGGCAGTTTAAAGTCATACCAGATGGGTTCTAGTTTATTGTCATTATGGACGTACTATGGTATCAGTTTACCATCATGATTCCAGGACATGCACATTCCTGGGTTTATGCTCAAATGTAGAACGGTTTCAAGTACAAGTGGTTGGTCAGGTGTGCAAGCTCGTTCCCGTTCATGTTAGCTAGCTTAAACACTCCATTGTCGTATGCTTTGGTGACCAAGTAGGGCCCTTCCCAATTGGCTGAGAATTTTTCTGGGAGGTCCTGAACGGCTTTGAGTACAAGGTTGCCTTCCTTGATTGGGTGCTTATGAATATCATGCCGATGGCATCGTCATTGTTGCTTTTGGTACCATTCAATCTGATCGAGTGCACGTGTACGTTCCTCCTCCACCGATTCCAAGTCAACAATGCACAAGTCATTGTTTTGACCTTCGTCAAGGAGTCTGGAAAGTGTGATCCTTAAGGATGATACCTGCAACTCCAAAGGTAAAACAGATTTTGAACCATAAATAAGACTATATGGAGTTTTACTTGTGGAAGTCTGATGTGTAGTGCGATAAGCCCATAGTGCGTATACTAACTATTCGTGCCATCTTTTCTTGCTCTGAGTAAGCATCCTTTTGAGCACTGTGATGATGATCTTATTTGTAGCTTTGGCTTGTCCATTGCTCTGAGGGTAGTAAGGGGATGAAAATGAATGTTTGATCCCTAGGCTTTCACAGAAAGTTCTAGTTTCGGCACTGCTGAACTATGGTCCATTATCAGTGATGATGATCATTGGAATGCCAAAACGGGTCACGATGTTTTCTAGAATGAAGTTGCATATGTGTTTGGATAAGGTCTTTCTAAGGGGAATAGCTTCTACCCATTTTATGAAATATTCTTTCAAGGTTATGATAAAGCTATGTCCTACAGAAGATGGGGGAGTTATCGGTCCTATAATGTCCAACCCCCACTTCTGGAAAGGCTAGGTGATTTGCGTTGTATGCAGCTCATTTGGTGGAACATGTATCAAATTGCTATGTTTTTGACAGATACTGCATGTTTTGGCCTTGGAGAAACAATCGTACTCCATGTGTGGCCAATAATAGCCCAAACGTCTTATTTTTGTTGCCATTGCTTTGGGTGCTATGTGACCTCAGCATAGTCCATCATGTACTTGCTCCACAATGGTTTGGCCATCAGTGCTACTAATGCATGTTAACAAGATGCCTTCGTAGGATTGACGACACAATGTATCACCTACTAATGCATACTATCGAGAACGTTTTCGTACTACATCCTTTTGTGCATTCATCAGATGTTGAGGCGGTTCACCGTGTAAAAGGTACTCCTTTATGTCATCATACCATTCTGCGGCCTGCATTGTACTAACAGATGCAATCGGTAATCCATCGGGAGTATCAGTTATGGGTTTGGTATAATTGATTATAGAACTGGGCAACGTGTGGAACATGTTTGGTGATATATTTAGAGTTAACGTGGCAAGTGCATCTACAATTGTGTTATCATTTCTGGAAACATGTTGCACATCTATATTTTCGAATCGCTTCAGTAAGTGCTTAGTCAAATCACAGTATGATTGTAACTATTGCTCTTTGCATGCATAAACGTCTATGACTTGATTTAGAACTAATTTTGAGTCACCTCTGACTACCAGTCGTGTGATGTCTGAAGCTAGTGCTGCCATGAGAGCTCTAAGGATACCTTCGTACTGTGCTACATTGTTGGTACAGTGAAAGTCAAAACGATAAGCAGAGGGTCGGATCTCCCTAGAGGGATAGGTGATGACAGCAGCAGCACTTCCCCCTCGAGAGGTGGATGCTCCATAAAAGTTCAAAATGGCATCGTAGTCATTGGGTACTATGTCTATTACACTTACATTTTCATCAGAGAACTCTGGCTCTATCGTTGCCTGATCGTGCGTTGGTGATGCAGTCATTTGATTTGCTATGGCTTGACCCTTAACTGATGATTGCGCTATATAGTATAAGTCAAAATCAGCTATCATGGCTTTCCAACGAGCTATTCTACTTAACTTGTAAATGTTTCTTGTGATGGCTCTGAGGACATTATCCTTGAATATTATATTGACTTGGTTACGGAAGAGGTACTGTCACCATTTCTTTAAGGAAAAGGTAAGAGCTAAACATGACCTCTCCACCTTGTTATACTTCTTCTCATGGGATACTAATGCATGGCTTAAGTAATAGACAGGGACTTCGGTTCCATCATCTTGTTTCTGGCAAAGCATGGATGCGATTGATGAGTCCGAAGTGGCACGGTAGATGTAAAACGGTTTATCATTTCAAGGTGGATAAACTGTGGGTAGTTGAACAAGTGCTATTTTAATGTTGTCAAATGCTTCCTGGCATTGTGAAGTCCATTCAAAATGGATGTTCTTGCATAGCAAGTGGTTCATAGGTTCCAACTTGTCCGTCAGTTTTTCTATGAAACACTTGATGAACTGTAATCTACCTTGTAGACCTCAGAGCTTGGTAAGGTTTCTTGGTGGTTTCAAGTTTGTTATGGCCTTAAATTTATTGGGGTCTACTCATATCCCAACTTCTGAGGCTATGAATCCAAGCATTTTTCCTATTTTGACTCCAAAGACACATTTCTTTGGGTTAAGTCTCAGCTCATATTTTAAACAACGCTTTAGTACCAAGTCAAGATCTTCTATGTGTTGTTCTGATGTCTTTGATTTAACCACAATATCATCCACATAGTCATTGAGCAAGTTGAAGATATAATCACTAAAGAAAAATTTCATTGCTCTTTGGTATCTAGCACTGACATTCTTGAGACCGAATGGAATCATCGTGTAGAAAAAAGTACCCCATGGTGTCATGAAGATCGTCCTAAGTTGATGTTCAGGGTTAATCCAAATTTGGTTATATCCTGAAAAGCCATCCATAAAAGATAACAAGGCATGCCCAGTGGTCAAGATCAACTGNACCCAAATGAAACTAGCTTGATAAAGTTTGGTGATTTCATTGCGGACTGCCAACGCTACCTCAGGCTTAACCTTACGTGATTTTTGTTTCACTGGTCTTAATTTTGGATCGAGTATAATGTTGTGCTGGACTATTCGAGGGTCTAGCCTAGGCATGTCAGTGTAATACTAAGAGAATGATTTTATGTTGTCTTTAAGCACTTGTGCTATGTCATTGGCTAGTTACAGGCTTAACAATGTACTTAGTTTCAGGATTTTAACTTCGCCATTTGGCACGATAATGGGGACTTCAGCCAACGGGTCTTTGGTGATGCTATCAGTTTCTAGGTCCAGAGTCTTGGTCATCATTTCAAAAAAATCTAGCATTTGTTGAGTTGATGCCATAAAAGTGTCATTTTTTATTTAGCAAAAATCAATAGACTCCATGTTGATTTCTCATGTGATCATTTTGTGCGATCCATTGATAGACAGTGGTAAGAACAATTGCTTGTTGTCCATGATGTTTGCTCTTGCCAATAAACAGTGAGCAGTGTCAATCAGGTGGTTGGTTATTTATGCGTTTATGCATCTAAACTAGACTAAGGTATGCGATGATAATTTATCATCGTATTCGGACGCATGGCAGTTTAGGGCCTTACCGGGCTGATTACGGCAGTTTAAGGCCTTACAGGGCCGATTGCGATAGTTTAAGGCCTTACCAAGTCGATTGCGGCAGTTTAAGGCCTTACCTGGCTGATTACTGTTCGTTTATGATGTTTGGTTGATTGTATGATTTGTAATCGTTATTGAGTGTGAGACTGCCAGATAAGAAGTTTACGCTAAAATGTTTAGTGTGGGCAATAGGGGTTGCTTCGCAAGAGAATATTGCATGTGGGTAGTGTTCATCCCAGTATATCATTGTCTTTCCTTTTTTTTTGTTCATTATCCTTGCTTCTACTGTGTTCATATGTATTTACACATACTTTGTATTTTGGTTAATTTTTATATTAATTGAATAAATTATTTCAAGGCACTATCAGTGTATTTAACACGGCAGGTATAAATAGGAGTTAGTGTGAACTGCAGGGTAGCCAGCGACCAAGTTCGAGCGTGAACGTCCTAGCGTGAACCCCCAAATCTCAAGCGTGAACCTATTTTGCAACGTATACCAGGGTGAATATCAGGCAGCATAGGCAGGGGCAGGCGCAGGTATGGCACAACGATGGCAACAAGGGTGATATAGATTGGGGTGCGGCGAGTCGGGTGGAAGGATTCAGCGAGACCTTCAGCATGAATGTGCGACGTGGACGTGCAACGTGAACATGAGGCAAAGGGTTCAAAATCCAGCGTGCAAGGTCGAAGCCCCAGCGTGAGCCTAGCTCACTATATTCTTTCTTTATGATGTCCATTACTGAGATAGTTCCTCTGGTTTTCGTTGTACCCCTGTTTTGTTTTTCATTATTTCCTGGTATGTTAATTAGATCTTGTTGTCCTGATTCTTGCTTGTTTGTTTAGGATATATTAGTGTTCTGAGTTGCACGAGATTCAGGGTTTGGCATGAATTTAGCATGCTACAGGGTCGAAACCCCAACGTGCAAGATGCAACGTGAACGTAGCATGCAGGGTCAAAACCCCAGTGTGCGAGACGCAGCGTGAACGTAGCGTGCAGGGTCAAAACCCTAGCATGAGAGACCCAGTGTGAACGTAGCGTGCAGGGTCAAAACCCCAGCATGCGAGACGTAGCGTGAACACAATGTGCAAGGTCAAAACCCCAACATGTGAGATCCAACGTGAACATAGCATGCAAGGTTGAAACCCCAGCGTGCGAGACGCAGTGTGAACACAAGGTTCAGCCTACAAGTAGCGATGGGTAAGGGTAAGCAAGTGGAAGGCTAGGGGAGGAAGGAGCCTAGCTTGACCTTCACCGACGAGAGTGAAGTGATGCTCTAGTGTCTGCCTAGACCCAAGATTCCATCATGGTCTGGATCTACGTGCAGGTAGGCTTTGACCCTTCATCAAAATTTTTGTTTTCACCTACTATTCCTGTCGGTTTGCCCCGTTGTGTAGCTTAACGATTTCTGTAGCGTAAAGGTTTCTGTAGCATAAATGTTTTCATAGAGTGCAGGACATGCTCGGTGTGCGGGGTTTGTACATCCACATTGTAGCTTGTAGGGTCTGCATGCTGAGGTTTTCACGCTAGGCATTTGCAGCATGCAGGGTTTGCACGCTGGGGTTTGCAGCCTGCAGGGTCTGCACGCTGGGCATGAAGAGAACAATAGTTTCTTTCCAAGTGTTGGTGGCTGGGGTGAAATTTTATTTTATTATTTCATTTTCTTGTATAGCTGATTTGCCGTGGTTTCAGAACACTTGTAGGAATTCCAAGCCTTTCCTTCTAGTGGTGGAGCTTTTTGGGGTTTTGGCGTGGTTTGGGCCCATTGATTCTGACGAACCTGCTCCTGATATGGTCGTTGATCAAAATGGGGTATGGTTCAGAACGGGTGTTAGCGAGTTTCTTCCCTTCATGCTAGAGAGATTTAGTGTAGTAATATGGTCCCACTTAAGTGAACAGTTAGCACGTAGCATGCTTGAGACCATGTTACCAGGATCTTCGAATGGGGTAGTAGCTTTTATGGAGGACATTAATGAAGGAGTGTTTACAATTGAGGACGGTCCCTCTGGAGGACCTAGATCTACCCGTCCCTTGTCGCATGTATGGGACTCACTATCAGATGGCCTTCATCACATCAACAACACTCTATTCCTAGCTGCTCGTGCGCATACTTTATTCTAGAACCCTCCTGGAACAGTGTATCAAGTAGGCAGGTAAAGTTGTTCAATTCATTGTTTTGCCTTGTTGCCTAGTATTTGTTTATGTTTTGAATATTGTTTCTTTGTAGGCCTCAATTTGATAAAGAAGGAGTGTGCGTAGATGATGATGGACTCGCTTTAGCTCGTACTGCCTTAGAGGCTTTCATGGCATACCCTACTCTCCGTGGTGCTGTGTTAGCCCAGACTAAGGGTGATACTCGAGGGCACTTGCACAAATGGTACTCGAGGGCACTTGCACAATGCGAGGCTAGGGGGTGGCTACATGGGGATTAGTCTCGTAATGGGCCATTTTTTTCATGCGATGCCGATTTGGCTTCTAATAATCTGAATCTATCATCTGACGGTGGGTCACGGTATTTTATTATGCCTCAGTTTGTTTGTTCTGCTACATTATTGGTTATATTGAATCCATGGTGTTATCTTGTGCATACAGTGGACGTCCTCCCTGGTGGAGCCACTATCACAACCAGGCAGACTGAGAGCACTTTGTCTATGAAATTTGGGGAAATCAGTGATGCACAACGATGGTTATGTACTAAGGCACCACCACATATCATCAGTTTTTTGAGTGATGTAGGCCTCATGGATTTGTTTACTACCCTGAGCCCTGATGTTTCTGTGATGGAGATGATTGGAATCGTTGATTCTTTCAATGAATCTGTCACCTACTATAGCACTCGCATCAAGGGTGTCAATTCTTCTCAGACTTCTTTGGTGTACCAGTAGCTGGGACTAAAGTGATTTTGGATAGAGTGCAGAAAGAGCTCCATGTTGTCCATGAATTGGAGGATTGGTTGGGCATTCTTAAAGGTGATAAGGGATTCCCCATGCAGGGAAAATCAAAAGTAGCTAAAGTTAATGAGTTGTATCCCTTGTTTAGAGTGCGGGCATTTCCCAAATCCCTGTCTCAAGTAAAGAGTTTTGGGGTGGAGCCTGTGCGTATCATGTGCATGATTCTGGAGACTGGGGTACGTTATAATTGGGCTGAGTTTTTACTTATAGGTTTCCATGGGGAGAGAGTGAGGTTACGTTCAAACATTGAGATGCAATCCCATTTCACCTTTGCATTCTTTGCTGGTTACTTGCGCTAGCTAGCTGAATTTTTAGTTATTCGCATGGATAACAAGTACGTGTTAAGGGATCATGACCAACTATCTCTTCCATGGATTCACCACTTATTTGAGGTGGACAATTCTCAAGATGCTCCTGAGGGAATTGATGAATCAATTTCTATCACAACAGAGGGGTCATCTATTCATTCAATTCATACGCGTGATAGCGTAGGGTTGGAACCAAATAGTGTACCCTATACTGCTAGGAGAGCCGATCGGGTGATCAAGGAAATGATCGGGGAAGCAAAATCGAAAGTTTAGAAGCGTGAACGCCCTAGAGAGGTTGCTCTAACTGTAGATGAACCAAGGGTGAAATGTATACAATTTAAGATGCCTATATGGGGTAAGCTTGATTCACTGATTTGTCCTTGTTTTATTGTCATCATTGTTATTTTTACTTTATTTTTCGGATGTTTATACAAAACCGATGTTGAACCTATGAATGTCATTAGAGTTGACTTCTGAAGTAAGAAGAGAGAGGTTAGCACCGATCATTGAGGAGGAAGAGGTCTCAATGAACTTAAATGAGGAGGAAAAAATGGGCAGAGATGAGATGAGAGGAATGAAAGATCGAGAGGGAGATACCACAGAAAAGGGTAACATCGATGATCAGGATGGAGTCGATGAGATGTTTGATGGTTTTCTTGGAGGGAGGCTAGACCTTGGCGATCCCCCAAATCCGAAAGAGGACAGAGATTCTGGTATATTTTCCTTATTATGTTTATTTTCCTTTTGAATTGTGCTTTCCATTATTCTAAATTTTGATTTTATCTTTTTACTACTACAAGGCAAAAATGTTGAGACCAGGACAGTTCCTAACATCCGTTTAGAAGTCCCTATGATGAAGGCTCCTATGAAAACGACCACCGAAGCTAACCCATATCCAACAAAGGAGCTGTTTACTTAGATCGAAATGCCAAGTAAAATGGATTTTGTCCTTGGTGTCGTTGATGAGGTAGTTGGACGTATCAAGCAAGCTTACCTTGAAATAGGTACAGATGTCTTAAGCATTTGGTGTGCTTCATTTTTTTGTACCCATTTTTAGTGCTCGTGTCTAATGTATATTTTTCTCATGTGAATAGGGGCTAAACTGAGGTGGGATCCATCTGAGGCCACGTGTATTGATAGCTTGCCTACACTACCACCAGATATTGAGCAAGTGCCAAGGCAGATCTATGACGAGGTGGTAGAATGCATTGTGCAAAATGCCAAGTCTCTTTGGTCCTGCAAACGTTCTATCGAAAAGCTATGGTTGCAGATTCAGGCAAGGGAAAAAGAAATTTCCAAGCTATCAAGAAAACGAGATGACCTTAAATCACATTATGAGTTTTCCTCGACGAGGTTAACAGGTGATCGTTCTTGGTGAACTTCCGAGATTACTTATAATAGATATTGGAATTTATTGAATTGCCAAGTATCAATGACTCGGGAGCTAGCGGAGTGTAAGGCACAAATAGATTTATTGAACCTCAAATGTTAGGATTGGAAGGATTTTTCTTCTAAGGTGTGAAAATGGGGTCAAGATGAAAAGACCCATAAGTATCATTATAAAAAATCGTTAAAGGAGGTATCTATAGAGAAGTGTCAGCTAGAGATGTTTGTTGAGGGTTTAGGCCTACGGTCTTCATTTGATGCGTTTGCTAAGCATACTATGGTGGAGATGGAATTGCCCAAGAGGGTAATCACCACAGCTTCTGGGAAGGTTTCTATGGGTGAGTTTCCTCTGAAATGTCCCACTTGGTCCACTGTGGATAAAGGGAAGGCTTTGGCCAACGTTGATCTGGGCCTTGATGGGACTGACTAGGCAAGTGTCTCTGAAGAAGAAATCCTTCGTTGGTTGGAATTCGGTCTAGGAGGATCTTCTTCAATAAGTCATTTAAACTTGTGAATTTTGTTTATTAAATAACTTTTGGAATTCTTCTCTTTTCTTTTTTTGTGTTAATTTTTTTCTTTTACCTTTTCATAAGGTCAAGGCGATGACGATGGTTAAGAAGGTGGCCCCAGCGGAGCGGGGACCCATGGTGCTGGGGAGTCTGAGGGGGACACCCCTCCCGACCCTGATGCTTACTTTTCAATTTGGTATTATCATCGCTCATGTTTTTACATGAGTCACAAACAGAATGTTTTTCTTTGGATTATATATGAACTGATGGATGGAATCGGTTAACTGTTGTAATTGTCTATTTGTATATGAATATTTCTGTTTGTTTGTTGTTAAAATGATTATGTATGCAATCTATGTATCATGTGGGGACATTGCACTAAATTGTAATTTGATGTTGATACATTTATACTATTTTTTCGATTGAGTTTTCTATTATTCATTTTTTTGTTTGAATTTTAAATTTATTTGAACACTGATAAGCGTAGATTTAAAGTGAAAATATTTTGGGCTTGAATGTAAACACGATGCAACAATGTAAAATGTTTTTGTTCATGTTGTTGTCTAAGTGTAATGCACAAAGTAGGAATAGAAGTAGGAGCATAATCATGTAAAAAGGGGAATATGAAGGAAAACTATGGCTGATCACGCAACAATGCAACAAGGTAAGCATAAATTCGAACTATAAACTTGAATTGAGAGAAAAGAAATGTAAGAAAATGCTCTAGTTTAAGGCCATTTCGGGCGATGGGCACATGTGTGTCAGTTTAAAGTCATGACAAACTGTAGTCTTGATGTTCTAGTTTAGGGCCATTTCGTGCCCCATGCACTAGTTTAAGGCCATTGCAGGCCATATGTAAACAAGAGAAGTTCCAAGTGATACTGGTGGGTTCCTTGGTAAACCGGTCATTTCTGGCCGTGGCTAGTTTTATGTCGTTGTGGACATGTCATAGTTTAATGTTATTTCGGACAAGGAATGTAGTTTAGTGGTTTAGCAATTTTTTTATTTTTCTTAATTTAACGTTAGGAGTGACACTAATAGGTGTGATTCTGTACTCAGCGTCCCCTTCACTGATTATGTTGAACAGTAATTCAGCCCAAGGGACGTCTGATGGAGTAGGCTCTATGTTGGTGTCTTCTAGTGTTTCCGAATGTACAGTAGTTTTGATGTTTGGTGTAGTTTCTAGGTTAGACGGTGTATGTACAGTTTCAAGTCCAGGTGTTTCTATGTTGGGTAAAGTTTGATTTACGTCTAATGGATCATTGTTTACTAGTTGCGTGCAACTTTGTTTTTCATTTGTGTCATCTTGTTTAGGCTCTTCAAACTTAACCTCCAAACCTTGTTCTATATTCGTATTTGACGAGATGGGAGATGTAGCAACATCTCCATGTATAATGATTTCACCACCTTTGTAAGGCAGGTGAATCTCTTGGTGTATGGGGGAAGAGACTACTTTGAGTTCGGCCAACCAGGGTCTTCCTAATATTAAATTGAACCCTGGCATTTCGTCGATGACAACAAAGTTAGCTGATGTGGGGAATCGATCCCTTGCTATAAAGTCCATAGTTATGGTGCCTTTTACTACTACGCATGATCCACTAAAATATTTTAAACATGTGGTGGAGGTCGGTCTGATTAGTTCCGTAAGCCCTAATTGTTCAATGATGGGATAGGGTACTACGTTCATGGCAGCTCCATCATCTACATGCACTCTATGTATTTTGAATTGATTTACCTATATCGTTATGAACATAGGTGCGGTTTTCACTTCTGTTTTCTCATCAATTTTGATGTTGTTAGTATGGAAGCCTAATGATTGAGAAGTCGATCCTCGAGGTGAATACATTACCACATGGATAGAAAGTTCATTCGGAGGTAGGTCTTCATTTACTAGGATTGATGTCAACATACGTACTAGGGCTTTGCAATGAGTTTTAGAAGTTAATATCAGGTCATATAGGCTTAATGAAGTGTTTTTCTGTTTAAGTTCCTATGTAACTTGCGTTAGGGCTGTTGCTAGATCTTTACTATTAGGTGCATGCTTGTTAATGGTTACTTGGTCCATCGGGCCCAACAGTTTTATCTTATGTGTAGCTGGTTTGACGTTTTCTTCCATAACTATCGATTTGGATGCATCATGTATTCTCGATGATTCTCCCTTATAGCTCATGTTCGGTTCATTAGTAGGTGATGCCATGGGTACTGCACTTAATGGAGTAGGCTTGGGGGGTCCTAAGACAAGCTATTGACATTCTTTTTCCAATCGTTCCCATGTGAGCCTGTCTACTAGGTGTTCCCACGTGTGGCGCGGGGGAACATTTGGTTTCTGAACATCTAGTTGCTTTGGAACCCGTATGACATATGGAGTAGGATGGGGTTGCGATTGGATGGTTGAAGGTGGTTGAGTATCAGGCTACCTAGGCACCCTAACAACATACGAGGTCGGTTTATTTTGTGTTTGCGGGGTGGAAGGTTGGTGGTTATCAGGATGTTCGGGTATCCTGACAACATATGGAGTTGGTCTAGTTGAGGGTTGTACCTCTGTAGTTGTGAGTGCAGGTGGCACCCAGACTACATAGGGAGCGGGCCGGGTAGGAGGTTGCGTGTTTGCAGTAGTAGCGGCGGGAGGTACACGCACCACATATGGTTTTGATGGTATGGTAGAGGCTACCACCGTGGGGGGTATCTGGATCACATAGGGTCTTTGCAGGGTAGGTGGGTTATACGGAGGGTATGATGATTGAGGTGCAGGTGTTTGTGCAGTAGGAGGAATACGAACTACAAATGGTGTCTTAGGTATTTGTTGTTCCTTATCTGAGTAAATGGTGTTAATCCTAGGTGCTTCTTGTTCATTGTCTAAGTAGATAGTGTTAATTACATATGGAGCTTCCTTAGTATTTAGAGGATCCTTATATATGCCCATGGCTTGGTTTTGTGGTTTGACCAGGTTGGCCTCATCAAAAGTAATCTCACCTCCGTCAATCATCCGTTGAATATCTTGTTTAAGGGTGAAATAATAGTTAGTTCCATGCCCATTGCGTTGATGATACTCACAAAAGTGGTCTATTCTAAAGCCTCTTAGAACTAGCGGCTCATCTGGCATTGCCAAGCTTGGGTTCTCGATCAATTGACAGAATTGATCATGTCTTTGGATTGCCGCAGGGGACAATTATTTATGTTTCATTAGCCCGACCTTCAAGAGTTGGTCAAATAATTATGAGGGTTTCATGGGCAACGGTGTGTATTGAGAGGGGTCTCTCCTCTCGAAGTTTCTCGCACGACCTGGTGTAGGATTTTGTGATGTGGATGGTTCGGGTGCAGTAGCAGGAGTAGGTCTAGCATAGTTAGTAGGGGCAGTAGGTGGTTTGCCTTGTTGTCCCGTACTCGTTTGTTGTGTTTCTGCTACTGCTACTATAGTTGCCTTAGCCTTTTCTTTGTCTTTCTTATTATGTTGGTTTTTAAAGGCTGAATAGGCAGGGTCATGGCTATTTTGGGCTACCTCTTCTATGTTCTTTATTTGTACAAATTCTTGGCTAAGAGTGCGTGTGTTAAGATAGTATAATTTGGACTTCACAATATCATTAACGGCCCCCTTTAGAATAGTGAGGAGATAATTCTCCAAGATTGGCTTATGGAGCTCATTGAGGGCAGCACTCCACCGTTGAATAAATTTTTAAACAGGTTCAAGCGTTGCTTGCTTAACCTGTATGAGGCTGTCAAGTGTTGCTTCAGACTTTAAGTTATACTTGAACCTAGTAACAAACTGGTGTAATAAATCTTCCAAAGAAGATATAGAGTTTCGGGGCAATGCCTGATACCAGTCAAGTGCTCTCTCTGTGAGGGACATGGGGAACACTTGCAAGATGGCATGTGGCCATGCCTGAGGCAACACACACTCTAGTCTAAATGTTATAAGATGGGCATTGGGGTCTATTTCCCCATTGTATTTGGTTAATGTGGGTAAGGAAACACCCTTAGGTAACGTTAGAGGTGGAACCGAAGAGCTGATAGGATCATCTTGATAGAAATCCACTATCTTAAGCTCTTCATCAGTAGTTTTTTTGAGACACTTGACCTCGTCAGTTAGCTATTGCATCAGTTTTTTAGCTTCAGCCCAATCTTGGGCACTAGGTGAGATGGTAGATTGATTATGTTGTGTAGTATACAAGTTAGATTGTTGTATGGTGGGTAAGAAAGAGGAAAGTTGAGTGGTTGGAGGTTGCGCTTGTGGAGTATTCATGGTAGGTGCTGCTAAGGGTGGCATACTGTAAGGAAAAGGTTGTTGTTTTTGTTGTTGCTATACTTGAGGGATGTTCATGGGTGGAATTGTAGGAGGTGGTACGTTGTAGTTAGGGGGTTAATGCGCTTGTGTACTAGTCCCAGCCCACTATCCAGTCATGATTTGTGAGGGAACGCCCTAAACTTGTTGAATTGAAGTGATGAAGGGTGTTCTTTAGGTTTGGATCTGTGGTATATAGTGCACGGATGTAGAAGCAGGTATCACATATGGCATCTCAATCACTCGGGGTGGGAAGGTTGCTCCTACATTGGTTTGTGGCTGTTGTTGTTGGGGTTGTATTTGCAAGAGAGGGGATAATGTGGTAACGAGAGGAATAGTGGTGAGGGGTATATTGAGTTGGGTATCGGTCACTAGGGGAGTGGGAATAAGTGTGGATGCTTCTTGTTGAGGCACATGTGCTTGGGTGATTTTAAATGACTTGAGGGACGTAGTTTCCCCCGTGAATGGATGAAACAACGGGTTTGCGTAAGGTTGTGGGCTGAGGGTATGGTATGAATCTTCGTGTTTGGACTGAGCTGCAAAGTCATCCTCCTCTTCCAATTGAGGATTTGCCATAGATTGGTCCAGAGACTGACTCCTTAATAAGAGGAGCTATGAGATGAGCTCAGAGTAGTGCTCTGGAAGAGGGATGATGTCATATGGGGAAGGGATGAACTCATGTCCTCCCCTATGAAACAATTTATATTGTCTCTTAGCCTCCATTTCAGTTTGATCCACTACTAGGCCAGCTTGGATTTTTACGCATATAAAATTATATTGTTCCTGTGTGATAACGTTAAATGATAGATTTCTCCCTTGCAGTCTGAGAGACCGACGAGGTCCCACCATGGGTTGCACTGCGGGCAGTGGGATGGTCATGGGGCCAACGGTATCTGTAATGGGCTTGGTTAAAACATTGGTATTGGCAGTATTCATGGTAAAATGGTCCTGAACGTAAGAAGTGTATGCAGATGAAAACTTGGTTAAGTGCAAAAGTATGAACAACATGCTCAGTGTACAACGTACAGGCACTATTGTCAGTGTGAAGGGACTAATTACAACGTGTGAACTAAGCTCACAGCGTGCAGGTTGCGATAGGCAGCATTCAAATAGAGTGATGAGTGTGCAGGTTGTCAGGCAGCGTGTACACAGAGTCTACAGCGTGCAAGTTGTCAGGAAGCATGTAGAAAAAGTCTATAGTGTGCAGGTTGTCAGGTAGCGTGTAGAAAGAGTCTACAGCGTACAGAAACTAGGTAGCGTGTAGACAAGGTCTACAACGTGCGAGTAAGTTGGGCAGCGATTGGATGCTGGGAATGCTGCAGAATAGGGCACAAATTTGGGAGGCTCGTAATCAGGTTTAATGTTGACGTAATGTAAATGTGAGAAAACAAGGTGGTAGATTAGAAGCACAGGGAATGGGCGTATGAGCTTAGATTAGATTTAAGCAGTTTCAAGCCCTCCTTCTAGCACCATTTTTTGTACTGTCTAAAATCGTTCGTGCAAGGCTGGAATGGGATGAGCACCGCATGATTTACATACGAGCACAGAAGACCCTACCTTCACATGAGGGTGAGCTGGAACGAACGAAGGTAGAGTACCTTGGGTGGTCTGCACGTGGATCAAACAAGGATTTCCCCAACATATAGCAATGTGCAATACGCTGGGTTATACGTAAACAACGTGATAAACATTGACCAGAACATGAACGTGCAAAGAAAACAAATATAGAGGCAGAAAAAAATGGATGAAAACTGTAACAAATCTTGATCAAAAATGAAACAACTTTATTGCAAAATGAGATTACAATGCACCAGTCTAAACGCAGTTGCAAATATGACACAAGGCAGACGAATAGCCCTAGTGAATGCTGGGAGATGGTGATGTACTGGTTTAAAGTGCAGGCACAGCGTGAAGGCTGTATGCTCAGCGTACAGGGTAGAAGTCCAGCGTATCGGTTTCTTGCTTTGATTTGCTGAGTGTCTCCAGTTTTTTATGTCTCTCGTTTGTCTAAATTTCCCACCATGATCTCCTAAAAAACTGGGGTTTTTATGAGGTTTATGTGTGGCCGTGGGTGAGAGAATTTTGGGTCAGATGACAAGTGGCTATGTTTCCTAGGTGCAAAGAAAATTACAACTGTATAGCATGCTGCATGCCAGCGTGTATATGTTGGGCGTGTGACCCAGCGTACAGACTTAAGCAATATAAAAGAATTCAACTTTACAAATGAAAACTACTGTTACAACAGAAAATCTTGCGCTTGGCCCTTGGATCATGAGAATGCTGTCTGTCGAATTTGGGCTCATTTGGACTTGATCTGACATGGTTTTGGAAGGCCTCGACTAGTGTACACTATGCTACACGTTGGGTGTGCAGGATGTACATGCTCAGCATGTGAACCCCAAAGTGCATGATTTTGAGGTCAAAACTAGATTTTCTTAAGCCCATGATGACGCCTAACAATTACCCTATCTCTGAGAGTTGATGCCTTGTGGAAATCTTGCTCTGAAGTGCCTATTTCAGGTATTCTTTGAAGTCACACGCTGGGTGTGCACACTACATACTTAGTGAAAACTAAGTATTTTGAGCTCAAAATTTGCCAGGTTTGATGCCAGATGTCACCGTAGTCTTCTATGGGTCCCAGGGAACCATTTCTTGCTCAATTTGACTCCATTTGAAGTTGTCCGTGAGGCTGTCAAGCTTTAGTCATGGTGGGGAGCATCACGATTTTAGCTCAATTCTTGTTGGAGAAGTACTAAGCCCAGAATTTTGTGGTGTTTTAATGGAGTCATGGGATGAGGTCCCTGACAAGTTTGCATTTTTTCAAGGACTTGTCGATGACATGAACAAACGCCTTCAGCAGGCGGACCCTCATGCGGGTAACTAGGAGTGTTAACTATCTTTATGTTGCTACGCTAAAACTTTCAAGTTTGTTAATTATGTTATGCTTACATGATTACTACGCTCTATGTGCTGAACAGCCTCTTGACTCAGGTGGGACCTAACGCGACCTATGAAGGTTGGCGCCATGCCCACACTCTCGCCTAACATGACCGAGGTGTCTCGTCGTATGTTTGACGAGGCTTACAAATGTGTCTTGCACTCAGCATGCTCTCTGTGGGAGTGTAGACATGCCAATGAGGACTTGTGAAAATGAGTCCAAAGGATCGAGCAAAGAGAGGCCAAACTAGCCACCGAGGTCGAGAACCTCAGGTCCAAGATCAATTTCCTCATAAACCGTAACCCTGACCCTATTGATTTGAAAAGGGTTGTAGACGACTACGCTAAGTTTTGGACTATTGTTCATCAAAATGTTGAGTCCACCAGCGAAATAGTTGAACAGTAGATACAGATGGACTTGCTAGCCCAGAAGTGTCAAGATATGAAGGACATCAACGCTAAGGTCTTCGAATGGGGAAAAAACCAGAGGGATCACAAACATACATACAAGCTAGAAAATGAAACCCATTGAAGATTGTATAAATACACTGCTATGGAGGCATTCTTGTACGAAACATTCGTGAAGGCCATCGGCGCTTTTGAGGCCTATGCTAAGTTTAAAGAGTAGGTGAACGTCACGAAATCTCCTCACTTAAGGATGAACCTTTCTACAGGAGAGACCGTAACTGCCTCCCTTTCCCTGGAACCTCTACAGTGGATGACCTTGGAAATGGAGAAAGTTACCGCTGCGAATGCTGAACTTAGTGAAAGGTGTTGGATGGACATTTCAATAGAGAAGATTTGGCATTGCCTCAGGCTTGGTCTAGACTAGATACCCCTTCGGACCGACGCAGGCTCCCCTCAAGTTAGTCACTTTAATGCTATGCTATAGTTAGCGTTTATTGCATTTGTTACCCTAGCTAACTACTTCATCTTTGGGATACAAGCTCACGACGAAGGTGCGAGACCTGTGGAGGGAGGAAATGAAGAGTTGGCAAGAGGCAACACAGGAGTGAGCGATGCACAAGTAGATGAAGCGGAGGCAAACAACGAAGGTGATGCGAACAGAGATAACCTATGATAGCATGGGATTTTTCTTGAGAGCTTTTGAAAATTTTGCAATCACTTCCAATGGGTGAAAATTTTGAATGAAATGAGAAACTTTAGAAAGGAAACTAATTTTGTATTAACTTATGTACTATGTAAATTTTTCATGCTCTCGTATGTTAGTTTTAGGCCATTCCGGGCCATTGCAAGTTTTGGGCCATTTCGGGCCGTTGCGTAATAAGTTAAAGTGAAAGGAGAAAATGCTAGTTTTAGGCCATTTCAGGCTGTTGGCGTAGCATGCCAGGAGAGTGGCGTGTTGATAAAGTGGAATGCAATGGTGCTAGTTTTAGGCCATTTCAGGCCGTAGCGTATCATGTCAAAAGGATGACATATTGACAAGGTAAGGAAATGGCGAATGTGCAAGGATAGCAACTGGGCGGGAAGTCATAAGGCTGCTACACTATGCGACCTTTCATGGGTTGATCGAAACGTAAGGTCGAGGTGTTTCGCCAGGGCCCTCGCTCATATCACTGTCCTTCTCTTGGAAGGGCAACTCAACCCATGCATTTTCGATTTGAGGGTCGGCTTGTTGGACCGATCCCTTCGTTGCATGATTAATGCATGTATGAACATGCACTTCATCTTCAGAGGTTGTAACTTCTGAACCCTGTTCCATGCCTACGTTGTTGATTGCTTGCGTTATCACTCCATCACCATGGGTTATCACCTCCCTACCCGCGTATGGTAAGTGGATTTCCTGGTGTATAGGTGAGGAGACAACCCTAAGTTGTGCTAATCATGATCTTTCCAAGATCAAGTTAAACCCGGGCATTTCTTCTACCACGATGAATGTTGCATCTGTGGGGAACTGGTCCCCTGCTACGAAGTTTATGTGAACTATGCCCTTCACCAGGATGCGTGCCCCATTGAAGGACCTTAGACATGATGTCGCTGTTGGTTTAATCTGGTTGACCAATCCCAACTTATCTATAATAGGGAAGGAAATGACATTTGTGGTAGCCCCATCATTGACGTGTACCCTTCGGATCCAGTGTTGGCCGACCTGAATTATGATGAAGAGAGGCACCGTAGTCACTTGACCTCCTTCGGGATCTTCCTTAATGGCATCGCTGTTGAAAGTTAATTGAGTTATTATGGACTCCATGGGTACAGAGGGGAGTATGATCAAGTGGATCGCTTCCTCTTTCGCTGGCATGTTTTCGTTGACTAGAATCACCATTAACATGTGGACTGGAGCCTCGCGGTGGGGTACAGATGTCATGACTAGGTCGTACAAGCTCAATGTAGCATTTTTCTACTTTAGGTGTTGCCCGACTTGGTTGATGGCATCCAAGAAGTCTTGGGCGCCCGCCTGTTTGACACTTTCCTCCTCTTCGATTCTTCCTAGAAGATGGATCTCTCAAGGAGAGAAGACCTCGAACCAAGGCTCAGATCCTTATCGGCAAGGTAATGCAAGTCATGTAATTGTGTTGACCTTCATCTTAGGTGATGAAGATGCAAATGCAAGGGACGAAGGCATAGGGTTGGGAATACTCTTAACGGTACTTCCCTTCGACGTCTCGCCTTGTGGGGCGAGAAGGTTGTTTAATGATGTTGCACAGGATAGGGGCCATTGAAGACATTGGCCCTCTAATGATGAATGGAGTTAGAGGTGTTAATTGATGAGACTGTGTGGCCTCGCTAGCGGGTGATATGAAGGTAGATGCCCGTGGTGGGACTTTCAAGATAAAGGGCAGCTACGAGCTCGGACCAACCATTGGTGGTGTTGGTGCCTACGCTGAGGCACATGGATCACAAAAGGTTGGTGGGGTGGCATGGGATCATTGTCAATGCTGATGGCATTGATTATGTAATCGAAATTGTTGGCATTGAGGGGATCTGTGTAGACATACATAGATTGATTTTCAAGGCTTACTGGGTTTCTTTCGTCTAGCATCAGCTTCTCTAGATCGATCAATATTTGGATGTCATCTTGCAACGATAGATAATAATCCATGGTGTGACCACATAGTTGGTGGTAGTCACAAAACCTGTCCAGCTTGAAACCCCTAGGAATTGGAGGCTCATTGGGCATGGCCAAAGAGGGATTCCTAATGAGCTCGCAGTAGAATTGGTGTCTTGCATTTGCCTCTTCTGACATCTTCTTGTGTTGGATGTATCTCACTGCCAACAGTTGCTTCAGAAGTTCTGAAGGTTTAAGAGGAAATAAGATGTATTTCGAGTGATCTTTACACTCAAAGTTTGGTTTAGTATATGCAGATTTCTGAGGCGCAGATGCAGTAGGTTGCGGTGTTTGGCCTAGTTTGGGTGCAGGGTTAGCCATAGGTAGGGCTGGTTTTTTGTTATTCTTACTACCGCTGCTACTAGGCTTAGGTTTGGCCTCAATCGCAACAGTGGCCACTGTGGTTGTTGAGGCCTTACCTTTGTCCTTTTTTGCAAAGGTGTTCTTGTAAGAGATGTAGGCTAGGTCTTTGCTTGCCTCAGCCGTGTCTTGTATGCTTTTAGTCTGAGCGAAAGCCTGACTCAGAGAGCGTGGAGTGAGGTAATACAATTTGAACTTGATGAAGTCGTTTACTGCACCTTTAAATACTGCTAACAAGTGAGCCTCTACGATGGGCTCACTGATTTCGTTAAGGGTCGTGCTCCAACGTTGGATAAATTTTTGGACTAGTTCTAGTGGGTCTTGTTTCATGCTCATCAATTGGTCCAGCGTGGTTTCTGGCTTCAAGTTGTACTTGAAGAATGTCACAAACTGGGTCAAGAGTTCTTCCAAAATTGAAATGGATGAACGTGGCAACACGCAATACCAATCTAGGGCTTTTCTGGCTAGGGACATGGCGAAGACGCAAGTGATCATATGCGGCCATTGTTGCAATAGCAAAGACTGTGACTGGAAAGTGATGAGATGTGCATTGGAATCTCCCTCCCTGTTGTACTTCATGAAGTATGGGAGAGGCATCCTAGGTGGTAATGTTAGAGTAGGGATTGCAAGGCTGACAGGGTCATCCTGGTAAAAGTCCATGACTTGTACCATGTCGGACCCAACAGCTTTGAGGTGTTTTATTTCCTCAGTAAGGGTTTGAATGAGCTAAAATTCTTGGTCAAGACCTGAAGACATTGTAGACTGTTGAGGGACTATCGATGCGGTTCCCATATGTGGAATGGTGGCGGTGGTAGATTGACCCATTGGCAGTGCCGTTGGGACCGCCCCTGTTAAAGGTTCTACCAGATAGACTGTTTGGGTCACTGGCAGGACAGACCATGGCCCCATGCTAGGATGTACCGCTTACGGGGTTGGGTAGGTCTGAGGGCAAGCATAATGAGACATCTGCAACAGTTGTAGAATAAATAGAGAGGCTAACAGGGTTCACCACGTGGATGGGCCTGGGCCTGTTATTATAGGTGGAATAGATGTGAGCGTATGAATTGACATAGAAGTTATGTGCGGTTGCAGAGTAGGTACAGTATGAATATGCGGTCAGGTAGCCGCGATAGGCATGCTACGTACTGCAGGGATGCATTGATGAACAACTTGCGATAGCACGGTTGCTACGAACACAACTGAGGAATAAGGTTGATGATATGCTGGGAATGTAGCATGGATACCCATTGCACTTGTGGTTGTAGGTTGCTGAAGCATTGGCGTGATGACAAAGGGAGCGATGATAGATAGCAAGTTGGCCCATAAGGACTGGCTAGGTGGGATAGGAACGGGGTTGGCCTAACCTCCTCATCAGATTGGGAATCGAGTTCCTCCTATCCATCTTGAAAGGTGTCATCTTGGTTGGACGCTATGTCTTGTTGCTCCCTAAGCCTGGTCAACTGGATTAGTTGATCTAGAAGCCTTTGGTATGCTTGTGTTAAAGGAAAAGAAATGCTGGGGGTAGGAACAAATTCCTTCCCGTTGCAGTAAGCGAACTCAAAGCTACATTTTTCTTCGAGTTCATGTAAATCCAAGGGTAGATTAGCCTGCACCTTTGCACAAAGGAAACTATAACACTCGTGTTGCTGGGCCAGTCCCTTAGGTCCTCGATTTTGGATTTTGAGAGACTGATGTGCTTCCTGCATTGGATTCAGCAGTTGTTCAACACCAGTAGTGCCTTGGACCATGAAGGGCACCTCCGCATTGAAGGTGTCAATAGCAGTGGTGGTGGAAGCCATTACTAGGAAAGTGGTTATTAAAAAATGCAAGAAATGCAAAAAGAACAAAAGGGCTGAAAAAGCACTCAAAGGTGGCTTTACGTCTTGCCAGATTCCAGAGGAACCTTCGAGGTGACAGATCTATATCACACAAAGCGTAAACAACCACGAAGGGTGTCATGTTTATGCTAGTGCGCGATGAGGTATAGAGCACATGCAAGACTACCGTAATCCAAGTTTAGTTGGCAAGCGATTAAGAAGGCTTTATGTCTTATAGGATCCTGGAGGGACCATCGAGGCAACCGACCTGCACCACACAAGGTGCAAACAACCGCAGAAGGGTATCACATTTATGCCTGTGCTAGCTAGGGTGTAGAGCACATGCAAGACTACTGTAAAAGGGAAGGCAAGTTAACTCGCCGTCGGAAGGCTTTATGTCTCGTAGGGTTTCGGAGGAATTGTCGAGGTGACCAATCTACACCATATGACGTGTAAACAACCACAGATGGGTGTCAAGTCTACGCTAATGCGAGCTGAGGTGTGGAAGGCTTACGAGACTACCATAAGATGAGAAAATTAACTAGAGACCAAGTAGGCTTTATGTCTTGCAGGATCCTAGAGGGACTGTCGAGGCGACCGGTCTGTACCACATGGGATGGGGTACAAAACACAGGCAAGACAATTGTAGGATGGGCAAGCTAACTAGAAATTAGGCAGGCTTTATGTCTCACAGGATCTTGGAGGGACCGTTGAGGCGACTGGTTTGTACCACACAAGATGGGGTGCAGAACGCATGGAAGACAATCGTAGAATGAGCTAGTTAACCGGTGATCAAAGGCCTTGTGTTCTGTAGGGTTCCATAGGAACCGTCGGGGTGACCGATCTGCACCACACAAAGCACAAAAAACCGTAAGAGGATGTCGCGTTTATGCTTGTACGTACTAGGGTGCAGAAGGCTCATAGAACTACCAGGACACGCGATAAAGGCACCAAAAGGCCCTCCTTCTAGTGCCAGAAAACTATAGCGACCGAAAACATCTGCGGTTGGAAGAACACCGGGGGTCGACAGGCGCGACAGTTCCAACCCTATATTTGCGGGAGGGCCGTGCTGGGTGTGTGCAGATACAGGGTGCCTTGAACGGTCTGGTCGATCAGATAGGGACTTACATCGGCATCAATATAGCCTTTTGTAACATAAATAATGCGAAATACGAGATAATGCTTAAGGGTGAATGAAGAAGCGAAGAAACTGTAAAAATGTGACAGTAATATGAAGTAATGCTTAAAGGTGAATAAGATTGAAAATAATGCAAAAATGAGAGATAAAGTAAAGTGTGGTTAGAAACACGCACCGCTCCGAAGCTACAAACTCACTCGGTCAAGGTGGATACAATCGGTTGCACGGCGTGACGAAGTGCAAAAATCCTGAGGGTAACCAAGGCGTGCCGAGTAAAGGGAGTTATGCACTTGGATGTGGACTTGTGTACAAACAATGTGGGATTCTACCAAGGTGGTAGAACAGAGACGGGGACCTCACGCTAGCTGAGAGAGATTCGTTGTTTACAGTGTTAGATAGATAACTTTGATCTTATAATGCTGGGGAGAGGGGAAATCTTTGTTTCAGAATTTTAAAGTTTCCACCACTTGGAAGCTGTCTACTTCAAGAAAGATGCAAACTATTTTTGAAATTGCCAACTTTTTTAAAAATTGTGGACCTCTTTGCATGCTGTTTGCTAGGGTATTTATAGGACTGAGGGCGTGCGAAAGGGGTGGTTTGAATGTTACGTGTCTCAAGCCTTGGTTGTCTTGCTGGTGCCACTCATGTCGTTTGTGATCATTGGACCTACAAGACCATTGCAATATGAACTTGTATGCAATAACTACAATCCTACTACGCTGTAATTGTGTCATTAGCATTTGGAGACGTGTGCCAATGGTCTAATTAGGTGGAGTGCATTGATGTCACACAACCACCTATATGCCTTACTATGCTTTGTGACGTAGCATGCTTGGCGTAGCGTAGCACTTTGTTGCATGTTCTGCTATGTGTCACATGCTTGCTACGCTACGTAGCCTAGCGTAGCATAGCAACTTGCCTTAGTCATGAAAGCTTTGCTGATTTGTAAACCTTGTCTCCTGCGATGCAAGTCTTGCGAACTCCGTTGACTCCACCTTTTGAATTACCTTTTGTCTCTTCCACAGGATTGCTACACCTTGCTGCGCCATGTAGCTTAGTGTAGCGTAGCAGTAGACATGGTCCACCGCTTCCTGACGGAAAGGGACATCACTGCAGAACTCAAAATTGGATGAGGGGAGTGGGTAGTGAAGTCATTTCCATGCTACGCTATGTGACGTCGCATAGCGTAGCACTTCGTTTCACCATCATCTATTGAAGCTTGCTACACTACATAGCGTAGCATAGCATAACAGGCTTCGTGACTTAGAAAACTTGCCAAACTGTTTCTTGCGCATCTAGAATGCTGCTGCCGATTCCGCACACTATTTTTGAGCAGGCTACTGGCTATTTAGGCTACTTTGGTGGGCGGGCAGGATGGTACAGAATCTGTCCATGCTCAAAGTAGAAAATATGCCAAACTGGCCAGCCTGGACTCAGAATGTTCTCTTCCTGATGAACTGCCATAGTGCTGCATGGACTGTAAGAGCCTGGTGAGGCAAGGATGATCCCGCATTTTTAGGGTGTTTCAACTATCATCTAGGGCCCCTCCCGTATGGGTATGGAAACCCAGGAAAAGTATCAGCTAGAAAGGGCTATGTGACAAAAACAATAATAGTAATATTTTAAACAAAATATTGAAAAATTTAATTTAATTTTAGGAGGGTTCTATTATATTTTCAAAAACATAGTAAAATAACTAAAATCAAAATTAATCATTTGTGAAATTTTTCTTTCCCTAAAAGAAAAGTAAACAATACAACAAGAAAATTGAAATTGAATTCAAATTTATCTAGCCCTGATGCCGGTTGACCACCCTCATTTTGTGATATTGGTTCTACCACAACTGAAGGAAAGAAAATTCTAGAATTTAGGTCTCCAATTTTCAATGAATGCTACTGCTTAGAATCTGAAGGAAAGAAGAATCATCTACCATCTTTTGTGGTGTTCACCACTAATTCTTCACCGAGAGAGAGCGTCTGCTATAAAAGAAAGAACCCACCACCTAGTGTGTTACTTGTCCACACTATTGAAGCGAAGGTGTTTGCAAGTTGTAGTTCCTGCCATGCATCTGCTATCTGCGTTCATGTGCTCCACACCCGCCAGTATATGCTGCACCAACCAGAGAGAGAATAGAGAGAGGCCAGTGTTGGTTTCCTCGCAACATCCCTTGTTGGCTGTAGGCTCGCACTGACTTTCCTGGCCATAGGCTTCTTTTCTCCCTCTGATTGGGAGAGGGGAGATGTGCGTTGTCCACCAAACAACCACTGCAACTGCGTGCAACATACACCATGAACAAAAATGAGGCTCTGTTGTAGTTTTTCACGTTTGTTTCATCTACACAAGAACACCTGCAAGACACATGCTACATTGTGTTACACTTGCCTATAGGAGAGAGAGAGGCTGTGCCAGGCATGGAGAGAGAAATTGCTACTCATGTGCCATCTGGGTGCTTCCTTCACTGCCGCCAATGTGTTCTGCATGCCTACTATTTCCTGTAGTGTTGGCCTGCTATTCCTTCGAGAAGAGGTCCCTGTTGGTTGCAAGCTTTGGCTCCCCCTTTGGCCCTTGCGTCTGCCCTCTCTTTATAGTGGCCTATGGGAGAAGAAACCCATCAACCACCATCAACCGTTGCCATGTGAAACGTTGCCTAGGGAAACTACCACCACTACCCCACGTCATCTTTGACCATATGATATGTAGCTTCCTTAGGGACCGACATCTGTGATAGAGTAAACTTGGGAATAGGTTGTTGCAAATAATGTGATTCGAAGGTGCCATCAATGGATGTCTTGTCTGAGTTTTCAGTAGCCTTGCTCAAAACCCTGATGATGATTTATTTCTCACTTCACTTCCTCTACGATGCCTTGTAGTGTGTGTAATAATTTAGATATGCTAAAATTTTTGAGATATGACTAATAGAATTTCATTTTTTTAATACCAAGATGGTAACACAAAAATATTTATCATATCGAATTAAAGTTTTATCCCTACCTGATGCTTTAGCAAAGGTCATGAAGGTGGGGAAGGCTGGCCTTGGAAAATGAGATGTCACCCCAATACCCAACATCGAATCTAAGAAATGGAGATGCAAGTATATTACTAGATTACTTTAAACTAATTTTTCACTTTTAATATTGTTGATTTTTCACTTTTAAAATTTTCATAACAATGTATAAAAAGTTTACATATGTAATAAATTTTTATTGTGATACTGTATTCTATTTATGTGTTTGTAATGTAATTTCATCATGTATCCAATGTTAGCAAAATAAAATAAAATAAAATAAAATAATGTAAAATGGTAAGTAAAAGCGTAGCCATTGCAATTTATTAGAACCTAGCATATTCAAAATAATAATGGAGTCATTTTATCGCTGCCTCAAAATTAAGAAAAATGAGAGCATCTAATTCCTATAACAAAAATTATATAAAGGTCATCTCGCTTGATAAGCATAAGGTTTTGGGTTCAATTCTTAGCCTCAAATTTTGACAAGGTGGTCAAGGAATTGATGGTTAAGAGTTTGGTTTACCTAGAGAAGGTTGTGAGTTAGATTCTTGACCTTAAAATTTTAACCTTTTCTTATAATTAATTAATTAAAGATACAAATAATGAGAAATTTCGAATGATGATATCTCCCAAATTGTAACTTTGATCAGGACAACATTTATGTTGTTGGAATTGTCATGACGAATACTACATATCAAGCATAGTTTTAAGATCCAAAACTAAGTTGGATTTTATGATTTTAAAGACAAAAATAGTTTATTTTATTGATTTGGATCTTAAAACCCTAACATATGGATGACATCAGCACTTTTAGATGACTTTAGCTAGATTAACCTTCATAATTGACTTTAGGATAAAGATTTAACACATATATCCTTTATAATTTTGACATGTATCTTAGTGCAAACCTATCCTCCATCATCATGCCTATACCAATTAAGTAGTAATGAAGGGAATCTTACACTAGATTGAATTCCTTAAATTGACTGATGTATAGGTCCTAGGTAGGGTTAAGTAATATTGAGTTATAAGGATTATATGTTTAGGAAAAATAAGTCTTAAAGCACTTAGGCTATGGTTACTAGTCTTATGGTAGAGATATAAGGATAGCCTTAAGTTAATTAATTAAGTTTTAATAACACTATAAGATGTGTAAGAATTAGATTGATATTGTCCTTATCTTACCAACATCTTTTTCAATTGTAATACCTTGTCAAAGTATAATTAGATCTTTTAGTCATATATCTATAGAAATCATTGGGAAGACATCCTCTTAATTAGCATGGTTCATCTTGGACATAAGGTACATATGGAGTAGTCCATGGTTCTTTATGGGTCATGGCTCCATGGTTTATCATTCGATTGTAGTTAGCCCTTGATTTTGATTAGTTTTTAGATTAGGGTTTTCTCTAATACCAAATGCAACATCTTGTTCGTCGACATCATGGAAAACATCAAATATATGTTACATTTGATATTATGCATAAAGAAAATAATAGGGAAAATATAGAAGGAAAATGAAAAGAATACTTTATTAATGTAAAATAATGTTTTTGGGTTATGCTCGAAGGGTTTCTTAAAATTATCTTTCAATATCTATCCCTTAGAGACAATCCAACATTGCCACCATAGTTAGGCCTATCATTAGCTAGAAGGGATGGCTAGTCACCTCCTAATCTTGCTTCACTTGACACATGTTACTTGCCTTTATTAGCTCTGCAACTTCATGCTAATATGACCTCTAATGCTTAAGTATAAATACCTTAGGTCAAACCCCTAAATATCACTTTTAGAGGCATGAATATTATTACAATTCACCCTTTCGAGTCTTAATTAGAACTTATTCTTTTGGATCTAATTATAATATTTGTTATGAAGGGACACTATCTTTGTTATGTAGTACCACTATTTAGGAATGGGGACATGATAGTTTTTACACCAACAACAAGATGATCCTTGTTCTTACTAAAATTTATGTGTTATAGCTAGCATGCTCACACACAACAAAGTTCATTAATTAAACTTGTACATACATAATAGCCACCTCACACATATCCAAGTTCTAACATCACCTAGGAGGCCACTCTGACCAAGCTTAAGGCTTAGAATTAATTATAATTTCCATTGGAATTTTTAATAATAAATATTCACTTTTCCAACCTTGTTGCAACTATTTCATGACTTGTACTTTACTTATATTCTATTATTTATAAAGGCCACAAACTCTATGAGACTCATAATGGACCCATATTCCNGATTATCAACTTTGGGGATAGCATATTTCTCATTAATAGTCTCTAAAAGCATTTGGACCTCTCATTATATCTATGTATGATAAGTAATGCATTCTAGTTATGAATTTTCAATTTCTACTGTATCCCTATCATTTCATATTTTCTATTAGAAATGTGTGTTCTTAAGAGATCATGATCAACTAGTACTAAGGTCACAATAGAAAGCTTGGAATGCATAAGTCATGGCATTCTCATAATCCTAGGGTTATGAAACTTTCTTATCAAAGAATCATGTCACCCACATGGTGCAATTATAATGGTAATTTTGAACTATAAATGACTCATGGCTCAACTATGCAAGGCTAGGATGGATGATTTCTATCATTTTTTCATTTTTTTCTAAGAACATAGGATGTGATCAATGCATAGTACTATCACAATGCAAAAGGAATGAGTGTGGATCAAAAGNCATTGAAATCCTGAGAATTTTTGAAACCAAAACCCCAAAATTGAAACATAAAAATTCTCTAAACAACATCTTGGGTTCATAAAAACTTAAATTAAGACTTCCAAACCATAGCATAACTTGAATCACCTTTCCAGGGTTCTAGAAATTATGAAAACATGTTAAGATTCAAAGGAGAATGAAGAAGGAAAAGAAACCAACATAGACCAAAAGTAGAAAAATGATCAGGGGAAAGAAAAATGAATTGTATTATATATGTATATATATAAATTTTTTATTAATTTTATTTTTATTTTTGATTTTTTATTTTATAAGTCTTTGTTCAAATTTTTCCATTCCAACTAATATCACAAGACTCATACTTCATATCCTACTCATGAAACATCTAATTGAAAGACCAATCAAACCTATAGATATCATATCACATCTACAAAATTTCTAAGAAATCACATATGCATAATTAAACATGTCATCTAGCCCTATGTGTCCAACGTGCATAACATTGTAATATAATCTACCAAAAAATACTAAAACTCTCTCTAATTTATAATATCATAAACATAAATGCATAGCATAACATCATGTAAATTGAGATTGTACCTGTTGGTTACTTAATATTTTTTCACAACCCTTATATCCTAATAGTCACAAATACCATACTACACATCCAACAAGATCATTGTGCATAATCATAATCTCAATATTATAAGAGTTTTAAAAAATATATTGTTAAAATATCATAACTATTTATACATCCCCATGATCTCAATGTAGTTAACTACACACATCACAAACATAACCTAATACCATGAGGTCCTATGATGAGGGGATATACTCTTCCCCACTTAAGAATTTTTCTCTTAGAAGATATTTAGATACCTTGTACACATATTTGCCTCTATCTCCGATGTGGTCTCCTAGGATCTATGTTTATCCCATAATAACATTACCATAGGTACTATCCTATTATAGAGTTTCTAAAGCATGTTGTTGATGATCGAAACTAGCCTATGAGCATAAGTAGCATATGAATATAGTTGTATCTTTGCCTCCTTAATTACATCTTAATCATCTAGCACATATATCCTTAACATAGATACACAGAAAACCATATGAACGTCTACAACTTGTGGTGATGGTACTAATCTATAGATAATCCTACCAACCTTCTTCAATACCTTAAAGAATCCAATGTTTCTAGATGCCAACTTATTTTTCTAGTTGAACTATATTAGGCTCTTTAGGGATGACACCATAAGAAACACATGATTACCAACTACAAACTCTAGTGATTTTTTGCACCAATTAGCATAGGATGATTGTCTATCCTATGCTATCCTCAACCAATCTCGTATCATTTAAATTTATTGTGTAGTTTGCAACATCAAATATGCATGCATATAAGGTTGATCTTTTATAATATTGCAACATAATGGAATCTTGCATAGTTAGCCACAAAAACCTCATACAAAGCTACATGCAAACTCTCCTAATAGCTATTATTATAAAGAACTATGCAAAATGCAACATCTGATCCCAATGGTCTCTCTACTATAGGGCACATTCACATAAAACTTCCTTAATTATTTGATTTAGTAGCTCTATTTAACCATCGATATATGGATGATATGCTGAACTTAGACTTATCTATGTATCCATCCCCCTCTCAAATGCTCTCTAAAATATAGATACAAATTGGGCACCTCTATCACTATTGATCTTCTGCAAAATAACATGTAACCACATAACCCTTTCTATGTATAATCAAGCAATTTGATATTTTCTCATGTGGAACTCATCCAATAATTGGAAACATACCATAAATAGAATGCATATATGATCATCCCTTTGAAGAACACCATGGCTATCTATTATAATTGATCCATCTATAGTAGCTTGTGGCTACAACTCACTATACCAAGAATCCTACTACTACTACTCCTACAAACTACCATGAAAATCTAATTGGATGATCAAACTACTATGTCTACTAGGCACTATACACAATGTGTCTACCACTCGATTAGTCCTAGAAGGCCTATACTAGATGGTAAAATCAAAGTTTAAAAGAAGATATATCCATGTTCTTTGTGATAAATTCAAATCTAGTTGGTTCATAAGATACTAGAGACTCTTATGATCAATCTAAATAGTCACCTAGTCTCCATATGGATAATGCCACAAAATCTTCAAAGGAACGACTACTTGTCTCAATTCTAAATCAGGAATAGGATCATGGGTCTCATGTAGCCTCAACTAGTGGAAAGAATATGGTACTACTTATACATCCTACATTAGGATACATTCAAATCCATCTTTAAAAAAAACTATGCACATATTGTAAGGATGTTTAGGTGTAGGAGAAATCATTACTAGGGCAATCACCAATCTATGTTTTAGCTCATCAAATGTTATTTGACAAGATAGACTCTAAGAAAAATTTATCTCCTTTGGAAATGGAATCAAAGAAAAAGATTTGTAGGAGAAACACTCTTCAAGTTTGTGATAATGTCCTCTGAATTCCAAGAAGTTATGAACTTTTGCTATTATCCATGAAACTAGTTATTCTTGAACTACTATCATATTGGCTAGATTTACCATGATACCAGCCCTTGAAACAACATGTACTAAGAATGGGATCTTTGGATTTTATAAAGAACACTTAAATAACCAAACATACAATTGCTACTATTGTAAGGTCTACAATCTTGTTTGCAAGTTCTTTATGTATGTCTCTACTCATATGAGAAGTATAACAAGATATCTTCTATAAATGCAATTATAAAATGGTCCAAGAATGGTTACAACACACTATTTATCATATGCATGAACACTATTAGTACACTATTTAGCCTGAATGGAAGCATTAAGAACTCATAATGGTCATATCAAATCCAATATGTTGTCTTCAGTACATCATACACCCTAACTTATATCTAATGGTAACCTAACTTGTGATAAATCTTCGAGAATACATAAGCTTCTCAAACCTAATCAAAAAATTCATCAATGCATGGTAAGGAATATCTATTCTTTATGGTCACCTAGTTAAGAACTTGTAATCAATGCACAATTGTAAAATATCAATGTTTTTCAAAATAAATAACATAGGAACATCCTTAGGAGAGACACTAGAATGCATAAGATCTCTATTCATTATTTTCTAAAGCTAGATCTTTAACTCTAACAACTATAGTAGAGGTATCCTTTGAGAAGCCTTTAAGAGAGACTTTGTATTAGGTTCTAGCTCAATCTTGAACTCTACCTCTTGCCTAGATGGTAAACTAGACAACTTAGTCAAGAACATGTCTAAAAATTTTGCACTACTAGAATTTGATCAAGCTTTCTTACCTCTACATGATAAACTGATGTCATATGATAACTATTCCCCTTCTAGAGCATCCACTAGAATCCTCTAGAAGATATAAATCTAAATGAACTAATCTAGAATGAATCTAAATCTCTATGTACTCACCATTAACTATCCATAACCTCAAAAGATTCTACTAGTAGTTCAAACTAACATTGAGCTGCGATAGCCAATTCATGTCCAAGGAAACATCAAATTCACTAAGGTTCATTACATGTAGATCACTATCTCATTATCTTCCCTGTAGAAATACTAGCATGTCTTTCTATATCTAATCTATCCAAGTCTTATGGCTCCTAGTAGAATGCACTAATAATCTTAGATGAAGAGTACAACATGGGAGAACTAGTCATAATATAATGCTAGTATTTAAAAATGAATGAATAACATCAAGATTAAATAAAACTAACATGGAAAGATCTAAGATCATACCTCCTATCTTTGTAACTATGTTGGTTTGCATATCCAATGATTGATTTATCGAATCCTACATCAAACCATAAGCTCTCTATTATGTCCACTAGTTTATTTAGTGGGAGTTTTACAACAACATGTTGTTGGAGGTCTTTTCCCATGGCTTATGCATTCACAACGATCTACTATCTACTTTGGATAGTCCTTGATCAAATTTCTTAGTGGAAGACATAAGTGGTAGTTCAAGTAGTTTATTTAAACATGTTCCAATTGCTCATATCTATAATATACCAATAAAACTTCATAGCCCATACAAGAAATAACATCACCAACTATTATTTATGATTCTTCACCATCATGTCCTATTTGTACTTGAAGGAACTAGATCTCTCTCTAGGTAATTATTCTTTCTTTAGTTCTTGCTTCCATTTCCATTGAGCTATGTCCTTGATTAAACTACTCTCCAAATCCATAGCTACTATGCAAGAATCATCATATGAAGTAAGAAGAAGAGATAGGATATGATGCTTTAGGATGGGTTGAAGCCCTTATTCACCTTATTATAGGCATTCATTAGCTTGGTTACATAGTTTATGATCTTTGCAAATCAAGTATCATACTCTATCATAGATTAACTACCCCAGTATAGCATGTAGAATTCATCTTCCTTGGCCTAGAAATAGTATGTACAAACATATTAATCATTGAAAGAGATCACAAAATACTTTCAAAGGATATCATTTTTGATCCATCTTTTGACTTGCCTCTCTATCCTCCACTAGCATCTAATAGTATCTGTTAATGAATATGCTGCTATCATTGTCTACTATGCTAAGATACATACCATTAGTTCAAAGGATTTTCTTAGCTCCTATAGGCACTTTATGATTGCGGTAGGATCCTTTGTACTTGAGAATGTGGGAGATTTCAGCTTGTAAAACTACTCTATCAAATTTTTATTGATAGTCTATCTAGCTAGGTATTTATTTTCACCATCACTAGTACCACTACTACTGTCCTTGCCATTCTCTTTGATAGGTGGACCTAAGGGTAAAAAATAATAATTAATTAATTCTTACATAAGTACACATTCTTGGAGCACCATTAGAAAGATATTTTACCCATTTCTAAAGGTAGATTACTTCTAAGAATCTCATGGTGTGTTTGACTACTTTCATCATATGACTAGAAAGACATGTAATCCATGCCTAAAAATTAACTACTAATGAGATTAGCATTGTTTATGAGCCTAAAAAGATATGTAACCCATGCCAAAAGGTTCTTATCTAACCAATGGCTAAGATCCACAAAATAATAATAATAATGCTTAATTAATTCTTCTACATAATTCTAAAGGTGATTATTGTGTGTTACTTTTTTGACATGGTGGATAGTTGCTCTCATTGCAGTAGGATTTGGATGATATAATGTGATGTCACTAGAAGAGGATTGTACTTAGTATGAAATCCTGATTGATAGGTACATTAATCATTTTAGCCATACCTAACACAAAAGATCCATTACAATCATGGTAAGATACCTCACATTCCACTGTTCTAATCCTTACTTATTTCATTCTAATTCATTTTCATGATGTAATTATGAATTTTATGATTTTTTCTAGTATAGTACAAGATTCCAACCAAGGTGATTGTTTGTTATTTGGAATAAGGATACGATTCATATTTAACTTCTAAAATGTTCATGGACACCTATAGGAGTGGTTATGTAAGGACATTATAGGTAGGAACTTACTTTTGAGATGACCTACTAGGGAGGTTTTCGTTATATTTAGAATAATTTCATTACAATAGCCAGATATATAGCTAAAACTGTTACATTAATTTCATTGTATAACTGACACTACTACATTTGTTTTAAATTTTTATGATTGGAATTTTCTATTATGATGTATACCTATATTTATATTTCTATACCAAATAGGTTTACAAAATCACTCTACAAAACATAGAATCCTTTATTATGTTTTAATAACCCATAATCCTATCCATATAAATGATTGATTGTGGTTATATTGAATTGAGTTGTATGCTATGCAAATGGATACTTTTCATTATGAAACTAGTTGATTGAAATAATAAATTAAATCACTAAAAAACATTATAAAATAACTATATAACTATATTCGATATGATCATTACTCAATGTTAATCATTAGACCATAAAAAAAATTAAGAATATGATCACTCATAATGACAATACAAGATAATGTACTATGTATCATAAATAAAAATATATATTGAATATCATTTACAAGTTATTCATTGGAACTAAATAGCTCCTTAATGTTGAATTCATCACTAACAGGATTTACAATAGATGATAATAACATCTTAAGTAGGTAGTCATCTCTATCATTATTTGGATCATAATCAATATCTTGAATAAAGTTTTCTTTGTCCTCATTAAGAATTTTATTTCATGTGTCAACAATGATCATGACATTCTCTCATATGTATTTATTCCCATATATCTTGAAAAAGTATGATAAAAATCGGAAGTACAATCCATTTTCAATAAAGTTTTTTGCATTGTGTTTGACAACAAATAATTTTTTTTTTTGTGATCAAGATCCTTGATGAGGTAATTTGTTATTCTTTCTACATTAGGTAATTATGCTAAAGAATAGAATGCATATTCAATACATTCCTTCTACAATTGAATTAGAAACTCATGTATACTAGGTTGAGTATAATAATACTTTCTTCCAAGCATGACATCATACTTTCTTTTATACTTTCCTAGTTTATTTTCATTTGAAAATGTATATCCTTCAAAAGTACCCTATTTGGATCTAGTATAACTATTTTTCTTCTTTTTATTTTTTATTCTATATCTCCAAATATTCATAAGATGTGCATTAGCTAATTTTATATTTAGTTCAAGTCATCAAACACTATAACTAATTTCTAAATTTAAAGATATTTTACAATGCATATTAAAAAGTATAATAATCATCATAATATGATGAAAACTATCTAATTTTTTAAAAAAATTAATATGATTTTGAATACAAATTAGTAATACTAAAAAACTTGTTAAATAAAAGATAATAAAATGTAACAAAATACACTTATTTAACATTAGAAAACCATGTTACATGCCGATTTGATACATTTAATATATAATGGTACAATGGTACATATGATGCCTTAAATGATATCTTTCTTCAACATAGAATGCATATTATATAAAATAAGACATAAAAACCATGGTAATATCCATTTCTTTGATGTTTTATATTTCTTTGAAATAACTATCTCCATAGTTCTTGATCAAATTGGTCCTCCCTATTCTGAATACTATGTTCCACCTCAAGGTACTTGTATTTAATATTAGTTTTTTCAGTGCTTTTGTTATTATCATTTAGAGAATCCATGAATGATATTTAAAATGCATTAATATCAATCGCAATAAGTACCTAATGAAACATATTCCTTCTAATATTGATGTTCATTAGAAATGTTTTTCTTTTGTAGCCACTAAATGTAACTCCTGTTTATATCAACCTTAAAATACTATGTATCAATTTCATCTACTCATCTTCTGACTTATATGTTCTACTTAATTTTGATAGTATAGATGAATCAAACAAATAATATGTGGAATAAAATTCTGGGATTGATTACATCTTTTTGAAATAGAATCTGAATATTATATCTATCTTATGTTCTTGTGTCAAACTTCTTAAGTCATGTCCTATGTCTACAGTGCCATCCATCACAACCAATATCTAGTAAGAATGCTGTGTTATAAATATCTACATCTTTTCCATCTTGAAATATTTCTTTTAATGTATCTAATATACATGATTTAAAGAACACATGTTAGATTTATTGGACATCCTTCAAGATGATATATATTAAAAAATTAGATAATATAATATTATTTACTATTAGCAATGGGTAATAAAACATGACAATTATAGTACTCTTTTAATTTGAAAAGATATGATGCAATAAAATATAGAATCATACTTTATTTGTTAGGAAATTTGAGAGAACTCTAACTCTCATTAGTATGAAACTACTCAAAATTATATATATGTTTGAGTGTATCCTGTTGGCACATTTGGAAATTTCATGGAACAGTAAGATTCATTTTAAACATTATTGTAAGAATGGGAGAGTGTAAATGTGTATGGGATCTAAGAGAGACCATAATATTATTGGTGGAAATAATGATGCACATATGAAAGGTAGTAAGTAGAAGATAGCAAGAGACAATGTGCCAATGATGAATGAATTGACAAGAAAGGAATTCTTCATTGTTAGAAATACATTCAAGAATTGGTCATTTGGATACTGGTAAAAAAAAAAGAGAAGAGCACTGGAAATAAAAAATTGGGAAATTATCAGTAGATTTTTGCAAATGGAAAAGATATTATTAACGGTAAATACGATGATCTAAACTATGGTATTACTCTAAACTATGGTATTGCTCATGCTTTGGAAAGGAAACACATTGGTGCTGACATAGAGAAGTGCTAAGGTTTGTTGATCTGTAATGGCTTCTGTTTTTATGCAAAACCCTGACTGTTTTCTTTGGCCCCAAATCAGTGGCACCCCTGCCAGGCGCGTTGTGTCAGAACCTTGCAGGGACGTGGGTTCAAGGACGGCAGAGGAAGAGCTCTCATGGCCATTGCCGCTTTCAAAACAGAAACAACTTCAGTTTCAAAATTTTTCCACCAATATGCAACTGATCTGCCCGTCTTCGATGCCTTCCTGGACATTCTTTGTGTTCTGCAATGCGTGCACTGTGTAGAGATTTTTCTGGCTGTTATAGGGCCATTCTTAACTTACCATACCAGACGCCGTCATTCACTGATACTCTGATCCATGGCACGTTCGCCCTTGACTTTGCAATCAAAGACAAAAATTTGGAGGACGATCCGCAGAAACAAAAAAAAATGCAGGAAGCCCTAAGCGAATTTGGGGTAAAATAAAACAAATTCCAGGCAACTGAAACCCTATATTTAGGGCCATATGTTCAGCACATTATTTTTCTTTAAGATATTTCTCCTCCGCTCTTCAGCAACCGAACACCACACGACAATGACATTGGATGCAGCCGTAGAGCCTTCTTCCACATTTTCATATGGGTGCAAGTGCACATAAATTATTTATATAAATTCACATAGATTAGCCACCATCAACATCTATACCAAGGTAGATATTATACCATCACCTTGTTCATAAAATTACTAAGGGCTTCAATAGTATTCTTAAAAATCTTAAACAAGTAAAAATGAAAAGCTATTGGAGCTATAATTTCAAACAATTATATGGAGCTATTGGAATTATTTTTCATTATTCACAAAAGAAATATTAAATATCTCCTAACTTTCTAAGTTAATACTTCCTAACTTGTTGGGCAAGTTACTTGGGAGAGAAGTTAGGTAAGATATTTTTGAATATGTAACTACCTTTGAACCCTATAAAAAGGCTTCAGGGGTAAGACGAGAAAAGAAGGGGTGGGGGTCAAGAAATCATACTTTGAAGAAGACATTGATACTACACTTTGGAAAGCTACTAGCTAGCACTTGGGCTCTCACTTGGAGACACACTTTGGATTCCAGGAAGAGCTTGTAAAAGATTGCTTGTAAGATGGCTTGCTAAAGAAAAGATTTCAGCCTCTTTGTCATAGTCCTGTGAGTTATGCTTATTGTTTTTTTTTTGTCTAAATTGTTTAGCTAGTGGTTTAGATAGGATCATCATTGGCAAGTAATTTTGGGATTTTTAGATTACTCTTACCGTTTTTGTTGCCTGATAGGAAATTTCTGTTAAAATTTTGCAATAGAAGCGCTTGTGTTTAAAAGCCTTAAGAGCATTTTAGTAGTAAATTTTATTATTGTGCAACATATAGGAACTGCTATTGATATCGTTGTAAGAGAGCGTATGCTTGTAGTCATGCTGTTAAACAATTCAAGAGTCAAGAGGGTTCAGAAAATCTTTGGTATTTTGATGGGACCAGAATAGCTTCTTTTTATCTTTAAAGTGAATCTCTATGGTATTTCAATCAGAAATTGTCAAGTCTTTTGAAGGTTCTATTGAATGCAATTGTTGACATCCATTATCTAACCAAAATGGAGTCTCGTACATGGTATTTTACATAGCAATTTTTTGATAGCATAGTAGGATTGTCTTGAAGAAATTGCTTATTTGAGCCTTGGAAGTTGGAACAATTCGTAGTTATTGAATTTGGGATAGCTTTATTGCGAAGTGTTTACTTGTGTAAATTTACCTTGTTTAAATATTTGAGGTCCAAGAAAATCTACTTTCTTTTCTATCTATTTCCATTGAATCTTGCTCTATTTCTAGTTTTCTTCTAGAACTATCACTTCCTCTGGGGAAAGTTAGAGGTAGATTCGCAGAGTTGTGCTCAAATGTTTTTGCAAAATTTTATTTGTTACAAGTAGGTATTATAAGGACTGCGTAGACTAGGCAATTGAACAAAATAGGAACTCTCAACAACTCATAGTACTTGGCAAAGTTGGCTGATCTCTTTAAGATAAGTCATCTATAGTTTACACATAACGCAATCATTTCATTTTTCACAACCGCACGCTGCAACAACACACACAGATATTCACATTAACTACTGAGTTTATTTGGAGATATCTGGGCCTTGGTGTTGCCAGATACCAGCAGGCACCTAAATCCTGTTCGAGGACACTCGTTGGCGGTCGCGTCCCAAACGGTCGCCAACAGTTCTTTTGGCACTAGAAGGAGGGACGAAAATTCAACCTCTAGGTTCATAAGCCTTATAAGAATATCAACAATTTTTGTTACTATAAAGGCTTAAGAAATTAAGTACTATTTTCAGTTCATGACCAAGAAGATTGATAGTTTGGAAAGTTTCAAAGTTTCAAAGGATATTCTAGATTCTAAGACTGATTATTCATCAGAAGAAGAACAAAAGAAAGTTTTTGAATTGGGAACTAGAAGATCAAGAAGATCACCCATTATATCTGGTTCATCGATTCATAAGAGAAGATTTAGAAAGTCTAAGAGTTTAATTATTCAAAGGAATAGGATGGCAAACCCTTGGCAAGGAGTTACACCATTAGGATTTCAAAATTATAATGATATTCTTAAGGTAGTTTACAAATATTTGCCTGAGCCTTTCATTCCTGGAAAAGATTATTTAGCTGAAGAATATATTCACATGTTTGAGTTAGCTTTAGCTCATGCAAATATTCAACATCAAGATCAAACATGTAGGTTGTTTGTATCAAATTTAAAGGATATGGCTCAGATTTGGTGTTTGAACTTACCAAGTAATAGTATTACAAGTTGGGATGACATGAAGAATATTTTCTTGTTCCATTTTGGTAATCAATTAGATCAACAACAACTATACTGTGG
>MNCI01010044.1:63002-81947 GCA_015680685.1 Gnetum montanum | reverse complement strand
CACATTATTTTGTTGTTATAATTCTTTTGTACTACCCAACATTCAGCACTATGTAAGATAGTAGGCCTTATTTTTATTCTAAAAATTTTTCCTTCAATTTTATTGGTATTCTTTTATCACATAGAATGCTATTAGCCTATTTCTATTTTGACCATCCTACCTCACTTCTACTTCAATTTCACCATTTGATTGGAGGATTGATTCTAAGTAGTAGAACTATTTGTAGTGAGGAACCTTTTAGCCTTGAATATTTACTTCTATTTCACCATTGTTTATACTATTATTAAAATTGCCTTCTATATATTCTATCTTATTTCTACTAATTTTTAATCCTTTTGATTCTAGAGTATGCCTTCAATTCTTCATTTAAGAAGCAATAGTTTCTCAAGTTATTGTTAGCACATTTCTACCATTTCATGGAGCAACTTTAGAATCAACTAAAAGAGAGGTGTCTCATGCAAAGCAAGAACATGTTAAGGATAGAGAAAACTGGGAATTTGAATTACACACGTATAGAATAAAGCTTGAAGAACTAGAAAAAGTCCGTTCTCAATGTGAAATTGAAATGACAAAGTCCTGAAGTCAATTTGAGTCTAAGAAGCTGGGATATGAGCAACTTCGTATGAAAACCGAAGATGATCTAGCTACTTCAAGGGCAGAGGAAAATCATGTGGAAAAATGGTTTAAGGCATATAAAAGTCGAGCTCATGTGCTACTTAAAAAAGGGGTATGCTGAGTTGTCTGCAGTTAAAGACACTGGTATTTAACAATAGCAACAGCTGACCAAGATCATGCTCAAAAAGCTCTTGAAGATGCTATAAAAATCCATGAAACCGAACTTGCCACTAGGAATGTGGCTTTGATAGATTCAGAGCAGGTTGATGTGGAAAATCACAACATTAAAAAAAATGAAAGTCAAGAGTCACAATCCATGAATATTGTACTACATGAGCAAGAAATACTGCACTTTCCAAGGTAGTCTGAGCACCGAGGATGAACATGATTTATTCATTTTGCGTACGTACAAGCAGCAACACTGTATTCATCCGCTGCGGCAGCAGGTAACAGAATTGTTAAACCAGCAGAATCATGCGTGCAGTCCACGATACAAGAAATCCTTGGCAAAAACTCCTGGAGCAACTGCTAAATCCGATGAATCCGAGTAGAAGTACCGACGAGCATTGACGGTTGGTTATATGGAATGAAGAGGCGACATTTTCATTGTGGTGCCACTGCCTGCTGCGCTTTGGGCTTGGACTGTTACTGTATTACGAAAACCAAAGTGGCAGTACGTGGCAATAGTGGACACTTGGAAATGCACATCAAACTTTCATATTGAGGCTTTCAAGCTGCTGAGCGTCAACTATTTGGAAACGCATGACCACAATTTGTTTCCCAGCTTTGAGGCTGCCATTGGTGACGCCTGCATTACACCCGCTGACGCGGCCAACAATGATCCCGGTGGACCTTTTTGGAAACGCGTCATCGTGGAGACCATCAACGAGTCCTGGGAATTGTGTGCTACCGTGGGTGAGGAGTATGTTGTGAGGTGGATGAAGGCAAACATGCCTTTCCCTTGATTTTCTCCGATTATTTCTCCCTTGCTTTGTTATATTTTTATTCATGTCTATGTTATATTTGGTTCTATACCTATCCTTGCGAAAATAAACTAGGTTATCCCTTTTTAATTTTGGGTTTATTTTTGTAACCCTAACAATATATAAGGAGCTCAAAGGGAGCATCCATGGTACCATATCCTTTTGAAGGATAAGCTTGAGAGTCATCTCCCTTCCTTTGTAAATTCTTCTTGAGCTTCAATCCTTTAAAGCGTAAATTCTTCTTGAGCTTCAATCCTCTAAAGCTATGTTGCTAACAGTCTAAGAGTTGATTTTCTTCTAGGGTTTTCACCTTAAAGGATTTTTCTAAGGTAATTCTATGTCTTTTTTTATTTTCTACAATTTCTTTTAGATTTAATATTATATTGATGTAAGTGACTAGGAATAACAATTGGTATTGGAGCCAAGATCCATGCACCACTATTATTTTGTCAAGTAATTACAATGAAAAAATCATAGCCAACTCTTCATCGAAAACTGAAATTGAAAAGTTCAACAAGTCTAGCTATGAATTATGGAAAATCAAGATGGAGGCTCTCCTTGTTAAAAAGGACCAGCACAATGCAATTTCAGGAGTTAAGCTTAATAAAATGTTCGATGAAGAGGGGGGAAAGTTAAACTTGAAGGCAATAAGTACAATTCATTTATGTTTTTCAGATTCAATATTGCGTAATGTTTCCAATGTTTCTTTTGCTAAAGATTTATGGGATAGATTGCAAACTTTGTATCAAACAAAGTCTCTAACCAATAAGTTATTGTTAAAGAAACAATTGTATGATTGTAAAATGGTTGAAGGTATTGTCATTACAAAACATTTAAATATCTTTAATACACTGGTCCATCAATTGCAATCTATGAGGGTGAAAATGGATGAGAAAGATTAGTGCATCACACTTCTCAACACACTTCTAGATTCATGGGAGACATTTGTGATGGCTAGAAGTAATACATTTACTAACATTATTTTTGATAATATTTTTGGTCAATTATTATCTAAGGAAGCTAGAGGGAAAACTTCTACTCCTCAAAATGATGGAAAGCCAAAGTTTGTTAAGAGAACTCAATTTAACAATAAGTCTCACAAATTTGTAAAAAGGCCACCTAAATGTTGGAATTGTGGTAAAGTTGCTCATGTAAAAGAAGACTGTAAAGCCCCTTTAGAAAAAGGCAAAGAGAGTAATGTACCAAAAAGTGATCAAGTCCCTCTTGCTCAGGAGGGAGATTTGTATGTTGTTTCATCTTCTGATAATGTTGATACATATTCATTGTATGTGGAATCAAGTGCATCTCATCATTATACTCCACATGTTGATTGGTTCAGTGAGTATACATCATTTGATCTTGGAATGGTAAGATTGGGTAATGATGGTTTATGCAAAGTTACAGGTTATGAAAAGGTAAAGATTTAGTTTAAAAATGGAGCAGTTAAATCAATTCCCAACGTACATCATGTTCCAACACTTACTAAAAATCTTTTATCTGTAAGTGAATTGAATGATGCAAGACTAACTATTATCTTTGAAGGTGGAAAATGTTCAATACTTCATGGTTCATCATTTTTGGCTTCTAGAATTAAAACAGGAAAGTTGTATAAATTAGAATCTAAGACATTAAAGTAGAAATTAAGTGCATTTGTAGTTATTGATTTAAATTCAAGTATTGATTTGTGGCATAAAAGAATGAGACATCTTGGTAAAAGATTCCTTGGATTTCTATCATCATTGTTTACATGGTAAATAGAGGTGTTACAATTTTCAAAGAGGCAATGCTAAATCTCTTCAGATATTAGAACTAATACATAGTGATGTATGTGAACCAGTAAAAGATATTAAAACAAGTTCTATTGGAGGTGCTATGTATTATGTTTGTTTTATTGATGATTATTCTAGAAAGAGCTGAATTTATTTATTAAAACATAAGTTTGAACTATTTGGAAAATTCATAGAATTCAAAGCTCTTATTTAGAATTATTCAGGAAAGAAGATCAAAATTCTAATAGCTAATAATGGTGGTAAGATTTGCTTAAATGAATTTAATGTTTTTTGTAAAGAACATGGCATTCAAAGCCAAAAGACTAATCCAGGGACTTCTAAACAAAATGGAGTAGTAGAGTACTTCAATCGAACATGCTAAATGTATGCTTAGTGAATCTAATCTTGACATGGGGTGAAGTCGTAATGACTACATGTTATCTTATCAATAGATCTCCTTTATCAATGCTTGGCAAAACAATTCCAAAACAGGTTTGGAGTGGTAGATCTATTAATTTAAATTATTTGAAGAATTTTTAATTATGAGACCTATGTACATGTTCCAAAATCTGATAAATCCAAATTAGACTCTAAGTCTATCAAATGTATTTTTCTTGGCTATGGACATGGTGTCAAAGCTTATAAGTTGTATAACCCACAAACTAAAAGGGTTATTTATGGTTAAGATGTTATCTTTAGAGAAACATGTGGATCTATGAAGAAGGAATCTTCAAATATTGAAACTCCTTCAAATGATGTAACTCTTATGTGTGTGCTTATTAAAATTAATAATGAAATTTATGAGGGTCATCCTCCCTTGGTTGGGGATATTGCCCTTAGCAAACAGGATGGTGATAACATGGTAGATGAAGATACAACATATTAAGAGGAAGAATATAGTTTAAGTAAACAACAAAGTGAACAGGATCATTGAAGACATTCAACATGTATACGATAATTACCTTCACATTTAGAAGAATATTTCCTGTTTATTGAAAATAATGAGCCATCAACATATGATGAGGCATGTTCATCTATGCAAAATTCAAAATGGAAGCAAACAATGGATGCTGAAATGTGATCAATGTACAAAAATAAAACTTGGGAATTAACTAAGTTTCCATCAGAGAGAAAAGCCATTGAAAATAAATGGATGTATAGAATAAAATCTAGGAATCAATACAAAGCATACCTTGTAGCTAAAGGATTTTCTCAGAGAAAGGGAATTAATTATGATGAAATCTTCTCTCCAGTAGTAAAATTAACATCCAGAAGATTATTGTTGGCTATAATAGCTGATTATGATCTTGAACTTGAACAAATGGATGTGAAAACAACATTCCTCAATGGTGATCTTTAGGAAGAAATATATATGCTTCAACCTAAAGGATATGAAATTAAAGGAAAATAGCATATGGTGTGTCGATTATTAAAGTCACTATATGGGCTCAAACAAGCACCAAAGATGTAGAATAAAAAATTTAATGACCACATGATAAATCTTGGCTTTATTAGAAGTGTCGAAGACTCCTATATGCATGTTAAAAATAAAAGTGACAAATGATGAGCCACGATATTGGGTATGTGATATTGCATCCATGATATTGGGTACAAGATATTGAGGCCTTCCAAGCGATATCAGACATCCGATATCGCGGCTTGTCTTACCACCTATAAATGAGAGTGGGCGCACTTGGTTTGAGTAGTTTTTGTTGAGTAGTTTGTTAATTAGTCTTATCCCCTTACTCGAACTCTTGCCTTTTCTCCCTCTCAGAGTTAGAATTATTTCTGCATGCTCACAGTAGGAGTCAAAGTGAACAGATCCTCATTCGAGCATTATGTACCTGAGCACACCTTGTGTACGACAATAAAGACGAACTTTGTGATAAACCTTGCAACATCCAAAATAGATTAATTAATGTTAATTACAGTTATTTAATGCTTTCCTTAGTTAATTAATGTTCTCTCTCTCACCCTATAACTCTCATAAGTAAGCACACTCAGTACGATTACTTTCAGCATGTGTGTAATGCTTGGTAACCCAGTAATAATTAGCATTTGGTAATCCTAGCAGTGTTGCACTAGTTTAGGATGTGTACAGCAAGTGAGAATGGATGCTGGTGTTAGGACCAGTTAAAGCATAGTTGAGTAGTAAAATTAAATTAGTTACTTAGTTATCTCTCTCCTCCCTTTGTAGCACCAGCCCATAAAACACAAAAATATATAAAAATTGTATACCTTAAGTTTACTTAACCATATAATCATGCTATACAAGTAAGCTTGGAAAGACAACAATTGACTAACTCGTCTAATGAGTGGCGAGATACCCCTACACTCAACTATACGAATACGAGTGTAGCATGCGTGATCCGGTTAAACTCCGTAGACTAAGTGCCTACATGCCTCATGGAACACTTAGGGTTAATTATTCGTTGTCTTCCTAGACTTACTTGTAGTTGTCATGGTGTATGGTTAAGTAAGTTCGAGGTATATGATTTTTAGTCTTTTATGTTTTTCTCCTATGCTATCAAGGTGAAGGGTTGAGAAACTAATTACTACTCTAACTAATGACTAAGTCTAAATTACCTAGTATTAGCATCTATTCCCACTTACCGTACACACCCTGAACTGATGCAACTACGGCTACCAAACACTAATCGTTGTTGGGATCACCACGCGTAATGCACGTGCTCGAAGTGGTCATACTGAGGCACTTAACTAAGAGGATAGGGTCGAGAGAATCTAATCTAGCCTAAGTGCAATGAGCAGCCGATTCCTTGACTAACTGTACACATCTTGGTGCATGACTACCACTGGGATTACTAAGCATAGATCCTGAATACGCCACTGGGTTACCAAGTAGTCACACTAGATGCTCATAATCAAGTTGTACTCATTTCGCGTTCTAGGAGTTTAAGGGTGAGAGAGAAAGCAATAAATAAAATCCTATTCCATGCACTGCAAGGTTTATCCAAGAAGTTCATCTTTATTGTCGAACACAACTTGTGTTCAGGTACAATGTTGCTCAAATAAAGATCCGTTCACTTTAGGACTCCTACTGTGGGCACATGGAAAATATTCTATCTCTGGAGTGATCAATCTATCAAAGTTTCCCTACTTCTAGCCTAGGAGGAGAAAACAAGGGAGAGCCACCTCTTATTTATAGACTTGGCGGTGGACTGCGATATCGCGTACGCGATATCATAGGGGATGTGATATCGCGGCCCATGTGATATCATGCCCCATCATACCCCCATGACTGAATGAAAACTTGTCCTCAAGTTCCTTACAATAATATCAGAAAGGTATGGGATTATTGAGGGGAATTGAACTAATGGGATGACATGTGAATGGATCATCATTACAAGACTTGACAAAACTAGTGTTCATGACAACAAGGGTGAGCACCTTATTACAATGACATTAGGCCTTAGTTGGCAGCTGAGAAAGAGAGAGAGAAAGCAATGTTGTTGCTACCAACGCCAAGATTGTACCTTCTGTTTTCCATTGGTAAGCATGCCATCGATCTTGCTCCTTGCATAGCTGCTTCCAGCACTACTCCATTCCATGTGTTCCTTCTAGATCCAATCCGTTGTTCCATGATTGCCATCTGCACACACAACGTAATCTTATATTAGCAAGGGTAAATGAATTTCAATGTAGTTAATACCTTGCTTCGGTGTAAGTTCATTGGCTAGGTTGTGGTATGGCTGTTATGGATCGGGAGATATATTAATGGTGACTACCGAAGGTGTAGGGGTTAGGAAGAAAATCAAAAAATTCGGGGCTAGGAGAAGATCGAAAAAATTAGGCCCCGTACCCCCATGACTAATCGTGAACCTCCAATAGCGTTAGAATGGAGAAAGGAAAGGAGTAAGAAAGATAGATAAAAAAGGAAAACTATAGCATCGAGGAAATGGATGTCAAGATGGTAATGAACAAAATAAAATTTATTGCAAAAATGTTAGGGAAAAGAAGGTAACTAGTGCACCAAATAGGAATGTCAGTAGGTCCTCCCCAATGCAAGCTCATGCCCTTAATGCCCTGACAAACCCACATTCAAAGAGTCCCTAGGCTCTGGGAATGTCATTTGGAACAAGAGTTAAAGTCTTAACCACAAGAATTTACCAAAAATATAATAATGCATCAACCAAAATATACACTAATGATACAACCGACAATGAGGTGAAGAATGGAGAGAAGGATGGAGAGAAGAGAATGGAATGGAGTCTTAAGAATAAGGTGGTGTACAACCCCTTGTGTGTTTTATGATTAATGTAACTTGGCAAATCTCATTTCAAGTCTAGCCTCAAATCAACCATATCTAGTGACTTTGCATCAATGCATCCAGTTAAACCACAAACTTGAGTAACAAGAATGCTTCCTCCAAGAGCCACCACCATTCTGACAAAACAAAGGAGGAGAGAATGGGAAGTGAGAAGGGCCTTAGTTACAGGGAACACTTTTGGTTCCATAACCAGTGCTTGTAGCCCAAGTTTATTTCATCTAAGAGGTGTGCTTTGAATTCTCACTTTGTTTTTTTTTTTTTTGTGTTATGTTTTTATGCGTGAGAACCACACCATGCAAAGACGTCTTATTTTTATTATCTCAGCTTCCGATAATTGGGGTAACATCAGAATGGCGAGAAAACTCAAAAAGAAAACATCCAAGCACCCAAGAGAATGGCCAACACAAAAGCATCAAGTTCCCTTGAAGTCACACCCATTTCAATCCTTGAGTCCTTCCTTAGTTGAAGAGATGCCCAGTCACCAATTCGTTAAAGTTCTTATTAGAAGGGGACTATACATTTCCAAGCTGAGAGAGACCATAGAACTTGGTGGATGGATGGATGGAGTGAACTCATTGCTTGCCATATCAAAAGAAACATGCCTTAGTATCAACATTATGACTCAAAGGTAAAAACCAAACATTAGCAATCAATATGAAAATAGTTCATACCATCATTCTGAACACTTATTGGGTGATAAACTTACAAGGTGGATCACACACACACACACACACACACATACATAAAAAATGAAAAAGTATAACGATGTTGTAAAACAAAAATAAGAAAAGTTAAAGAAAGTTGTAAAACAAAAATGTGTAAGACAAAAACATGTAAAACAAAAACATGTAAAAAAAAACTTAAAAGATCTAAGGGCCCCATATGGTTAGCATAGGTGGCCATCTCCCCCATGACTAAGTGGAAAGGGAGAGATCCAAAATAATGAGTGCCTATTTGAATTCCTAAGAGGTGTCCAACTTCTCCCAATTGATGATCTTAGATTAAGGGATGGAAGTTGGCGACGCTCATATTCCAATGTGTCTATGCCTTTGTTGTTGGAATGGGTTAGTGCCTCAGTTCGTTCCATGCATATTGGGTTGCTCCTTCTAGTAGCTATCAACCATGAGGTGTCTTCTACTTGTGTGCTTGCTACATACAGAAATCTTTGTTTCAAGGTTTCAAGGGTACACCTGCTACATGGAGGCATTTCCTCCATGTCATCACCCAATGAATCACTATATGTGATGCGTGGAACTTTCCTCTTCTTGATCTTTCCATAAATATTTATCTTAGAGATTTCTAAGGAAAGATTACGGATCCTAAGGCATGCGTCTACTGTACTAAGCCATGCCCTTTCCATTATAATTGGGAATTCCCCTTCGTTGTTGTTGATTTCAATCACCAAGAAGTCAGCTGGGTAAGACCAACCACACATAGTGGTAATAATTTCCTCCACCAATCCCAAGGGAATGGTGATGGACTGGTCTGCCAACTCTAGTTGGATGTTTCTCTTCTTAAGTTGGGGCAGGTTCCAGGCTTGATACATCTCTCGTGAAATTAGGTTGACTCCAGAACCTGAGTCAAGAAGAGCCCTATTTGGTTTATTTCCGGCAACTTGAAGGTAGATTAAGGGACTTCCAAGATCAGTTAGTTTCTTGGAAAGGTGGCCTACCTTGATCCAATTGGTTATGGTATGCGTTAACATAACCGTATGCATTAGGCTCTGATGTTGAACTGAAGGGTGGTCCGAAGTGTTAGATGGTGGAGGAGTGTACATGGGCTCAACTACTTGTTGTTGTGAGAGTTTTTCTGGGCTTTTGGTTTTGAAGAAGGATCTTCTCTTTTTACAGTTAAAACCAGGTTAAATATTTACAGCTCTCGTAGCATGACGTTGCTGTGGTTGAGGAGGAAGTTCCCCTTGCATTGTTGGAGCAGGAGGTGTTATGGGAACTACTTGTGGAAGAGGTGTAGATGGATTTGAAGGATGGTGTGGGTATGGAGTGTCTTCTGGAGGAGGAGGAGTCCTTCTGAAGTACTTCTAAACTTGGTAGTGACGGTGGGGAGTTGTGTGACTCATAGAGTCACTTGGAGAAATTGGCTACTACACATAATATCTATAAGGGTCAAGCTTCCAGTAAGGGTACTAATGTTTCTATGATGGCATCCCCCATGACTATGGGTATTGCCACTGCTGATGCTGTCCAATGGGTTGTGGTGGAGTTCCACTTGGATAATACATTAATGGTTGGTGGAACTACCTTGGGTTACCTTGGGGATGACGTAACCTTCAGGGTGTTTGTTGTTGGTTAAGTCTCGGATTAAGTGCATACATCCCAAACTCCTGTACATGTGAGATGATTGGACAACATCCCTTAGGATGGTCATAGTGGCAGATCTCACATCCACCATAATCATCTGTGTCTGAATCCACAGCCACATTGGAGTTAGTGATTTTCCCCTTACCCTTGTTATGTGCACGGCCTAAATCTCTCTGCTTTGTCTTACCTTTGTCACTACTTTGTTCTACCTTAGACTCTTCTACAATTTTTAAAATAGTTTTAATTTTAGAGTCTACGGAACTCCATATGTCGTCTACATTAGCGGCTATTTCTATTGTGAGCTTTTGAAGCAGCAAGGTCTTTCTATTCACCGACTCTTCGATTGGTGACTCATCCTCTTCATCGCAAAATTTCACTCCCTCCTTTCGCAAAGAGGGATCACGGTTGTATTCTTCCGCACTTTCCCTTTTGCATAGCTCACCTTCTTCTTTTGCTACTTGTTCCAACAAGCTATGTACTTCATGGACTCTAAGTTGTGAGAGTCTCCCTTGGGCATAAGTTCCAAGGGTTCTTCTAGTTTCATGCCTTAGCCCATCCATGATGTGGCGAAGTTGATCCAGCTGAGCGTATCCATGGCCTAGGCAATGATGTAACAGTGTGTAGTAGCGGGCCATGGCAACATCCAAGGGTTCATGTGTACCTTGCTTCCATCCTTGGATCTGCTTACGAAAATTGGACACTTGGGAGTACCTTTGATACTTATCGTTGAAGAGTTCTAACATCGTACTCCACCTCCTGATAGTTTCTAGTTCTAAGGACTGGTACTAACTCTCTGTTTCTTTAATGAGTGTCCTGGGAAACAACTTAAGTTTCTGCCACTTGTTCTCAATGTTTTGCAAGGCATAGGCATCGTAGAATGCCTGTAAATGATTTTGCAGATCAGCGTTGTATCCCCCCTTAAAGCGTAAGATATTGTTCATGTCTAAGCATTTGATCCAACTATCTTTTAAATGCCTTGTGGGAATTCTAACAGCCTCTGTTATGTCAAGCATACTTCAGGTTACAAGTAGGGGCTCGTCATGATCATCTCCTTCATGACGCCTATGATGTCTTTGTTGTTCCCAGCTTTCCCTTCGTTGATGCCATTGTCCTCTCTCTCGACTTTCTCATCAAGGTCTCTCATTTTGTCTACCTTTATCCTCTCCGTTGTGTTCATGATGGCTGAGCCTAGATGTGAAAGGAGAGGGTGAGTAAGGAGATGAAGGGAAAGAGGAAGGGGAACCATTGTCATGGTGATGTTTCTTGCCTTCTCTTCTGCTGCTATGGCCCCGATCGTGGTGATGATTTGAGTGCCCATCCTTAGCATGAGTGGTTGTTCTCTCTGTGAACAGTTGGCACTCATGGGAATCAGAACCAATGTTATGTATCATTGATCGTAGGTTTTGATACCCAACCTCCTCACCATCATTAGGAGGGGAAACATCATTTGCTAAAGAACCCGTTAAAAAGGGTTCCTCATCTCCTATTTCACTAAGGATGTGTGGACCTTTGCCCTTCAACAGTGTATGTTGGCTCTCCTGCCTTAAGTCCCTGATACGTTGTGCATCTATGGGATGATAATCCCTCATGTCAAAGTCTTCAACAACATATTCAACATACAATTCTGTCATGCCAATTTGTGCCAAAGCATGGAGAAGCATGTTAGGAACTAATCGATCTGGGGGTAACATGACATTACCTTTTAAATCTATCCATCACAGCTGTTCATCTTGATGGAGGATAAAAGTAAAGTTGGGAATATACTCATCGGGATGAGTATAGACTATTCGGTATTATTTAGGACTTGGCTAATTTAGGTTATGTGTTTTTGATTGCTGACTGTTCTTTGTATGGTCCTTAGGTGGTGAGTTGCTCTCATGAGAAGAAGACATTGTTATCGGTGTGCTAATTTCACCATTATATAAATTCTTGTTTAATTAATTAACTTGAAGGTTTGTTTAGGCTCCCAACAATGTGAGTGATATCCTTTATGTTCTATTCAGTGCACAAACACTTAGTCCCTAGTAATGGTGTCAATGATAAGTGGCGAGATACCCCTACACTCAACGATACGAATACGAGCGTAGCACATGCGATCCGGTCGAACTCCATAGACTAAGTGCCTACACGCCTCATGGAACACTTAGGGTTAATTATTCGTTGTCTTCCCAGACTTACTTGTAGTTGTCACGGTGTATGGTTAAGTAAGTCTGAGGTATATGATTTTTACAGTCTTTTATGTTTTTCTCCTATGCTATCGAGATGAAGGGTTGAGAAACTAATTACTACTCTAACTAATGACTAAGTCTAAATTACCTAGCGTCAACATCCATTCCCACTTATCATACACACCCTGAACCGATGCAACAGCGACTACCAAATGCTAATCAAGTGGTCATACTGAGGTACTTAACTAAGAGGAAAGGTTCGAGAGAATCTAATCTAGCCTAAGTGCGATGAGCAGCCGATTCCTTGACTAACCGNACTTAGGACATGTGGGACATTCTGCGAAAACTTCCCCTTCATGGATTCATAATGTCTCTCTTATTGTAAATGCCTTTGACATTGTGCCTCAGTGGGTTAATACTCTCTCAAGTCATGATCATGCACAATGTACTCTACCTGTAAGTGTTGCATACCAATTTGTGTGAGATCATGAAGAAGCATGCCTAGAATAGAGCGATCGAGGGGTTACACTATGTTACCTCCTAAATCACACCAACAGAGCTGNGCACATGGAAAATATTCTATCTTTGGAGTGATCAATTTGCCAGAGTTTTCCTACTTCTAGCCCAGGATGAGAAAACAAGGGAGATCCGCCTCTTATTTATAAACTTGGTAGTGGACAGCGATATCGTGTACCCGATATCACAGGGGAAGACACAATATCGCATACGTGATATCGTAGGGGATGCGCTATCACGTCAAATGCGAGACTGTGTCCCATCATCATACTTGTCCCACAAAAGTGCATAAACACTTAGTCCTTGAAATTCGACTAGATTGTGCATGGTTGCTCGTATTCATATGGTTGAGCGTAGGGATACCTCACCGTCCATCATTGGCATCGTTGCTGGGGACTTTTTTGATTGTGCACTAATTAGAACTTAGAAAATCTTTTTCATTGTTGGAACAAACCCTTAGGGTTGATTACAAGGGAAAAAATAATAATATATAATACATTGCACACTGAATAGATAATCATGTCTCCTTCTTTGTACCAAAGTGTTTCACCACCTAGGTCTGATACAGGGAATAATTGGAGGCATAGTACACATAATAATCTGCCAGTCCCTCAACAGTTTCACATGGTATACATTCATCTTGATGAGTATATACCAAACTTTACCTTTATCCTCCACTAGGATGAACAGCTCTGTTGGTGTGATTTAGGAGGTAACATAGTGTAACCCCTCGATCGCTCTATTCTAGGCATGCTTCTTCATGATCTCACACAAATTGGTATGCAACACTTACAGGTAGAGTACATTGTGCATGATCATGACTTGAGAGAGTATTAACCCACTGAGGCACAATGTCAAAGGCATTTACAATAAGAGAGACATTATGAATCCATGAAGGGGAAGTTTTCGCAGAATGTCCCACATGTCCTAAGTAAAAATGAGTGTGGTGAACTTGCCTTAGGCAGTTATCCACATAATGATGTTCCTCTCGTTGACTTTGGTCAAGGGTTTGTGTATTAGAATCTTTACTCAACTATCCATAACTTGGATTCTGGTGCTAACAAACACAAAGGTTTTGAAAAAGGAACACGAACACATGAAAAAGATGGACATTCTGATTGTAATTGTGATCAAGGCCACGACTACCAAAGAGAAGGTAATAGGAACCATCATGATGATGGTCCTCCTTCTTCTCCACCTTCATCATCTCCTTCACCCTCTCCTTCACCCTCTCCTTCAGGATCTGGATGTAGTCACAAAGAAAAAGACCATGAGGATAAGGGTAGGCAAAATGGGAGTTATAGATGAAAGAGTCAGGAAAGGGGATAAGGGCACTCTAGAGAATCACAGCACGGAAGAAGGAAGAGTAGGGAACAACATAGGCATCATAGACACCATAGACGAGATGATCATGATGGACCCCTACTCACTACTCAAAGTATGCTAGACATAACTGAGGTTGTTAGAATCCCAACAAGGCACCAAAAAGATAGTAGGATTAAGAGATTAGACATGAACAACATCCTATGATTTGAAGGGGGATACAACATTGATTCTCAAAATCATCTACAAGAATTCCATGATTCATGTGCCTTACAAAACATAGAAAATGAATGGAAAAAACTAAAGTTGTTCCCATGGACAATAGTCAAAGAAGCGGAGAGCTGGTACTGGTCCTTAAAACTAGAATCCATTCGTTGGTGGAGTACCATGTTAGAATTGTTCAACAATAAGTACCAGACGTACTCCCGAGTGTCCAACTTGCAAAAGAAAATCCAAGGATGGAAACAAGGAGGGCATGAACCCTTGGATGCTACCATGGACTGATATTGTGCACTGTTACATCATTGTCCTGGCCATGGTTATTCGTAGAGGGATCAACTATGCCATCTTGTAGATGGGCTTAGGCATGAAACGTGAAGAACCCTTGGGATGTATGCCCAAGGAAGGCTATTTGAGCTTAGGATCCATCAAGTCCAAAGATTATTAGAGCAAGTTGCTAAAGAGGAAGGTGAGCTAAGGAAAGAGAGAGTGTGGAGGAATATAACAGAGATCCTTCCCTTCGAAAGAAGGGAGTAATATTTTGTGAGGATGAAGAAGAGTCATCACTCGAAGAGACTATGAATAGGATAACTCTACCTATTCAAAAGTTGGCATCGGAAGTATTGGCAAAGGTAGACCAAATGTGGAACTCCCTAGATAATAGATTTCAAACTGTTCTCAAAATAGTAGAGGAGTCTAGAGAGCAAGATAGTGAATGGGAAAAGAGAAAAAAGAGAGAAGCAGAATATGCATGCAACAAGGGTAAGGGCAAAGTTTCCATCATGGAAGAGGTTTTGGATTTAGATACAGATAATGATAGTAGATGCGAGATATGCCAATACAACCATCCTAAGGGATGTTGCCCTATAATCTCACATCTATAGGAGTCTGGGTTGTATGCAGTCAACCCACGATTGAACAGAAGGCAAACACCCCGAAGGTTACCTTATTCCCAAGGTAACCTAAGACAGTTCCACCAACCCTTAACATATTATCCAAGTGGAAATCCACCACAACCAATTGAGCAGTACCAACAGTGGCAGCACCCACAATCATGGGAAATGCCACCACCACAGCAATAATATCCTTATCATCAACCTGACCTGTATGGATATTACGTGCAATAGCCAATCTCTCCACGTGACTCTATTGGTCATGTCACCCCTCAACCTCACTACCAAACACATGAGTATTATAGGACTTCTTCTCCTAGGGGTGATGTTTCACAAACATACCATCCTTCTCATTCAGCTACATCTCTTCCACCCTTAACTCCATTACCGTCTACTCCAGCTATGCAGGGTGAGCTCCCTACCCAACTGCAGTAATGCAACGCTATAAGGGCTATTAATCCTCACCCTACTATTAGTCTAAAAAATTACACAAAGAAGAGACCTTTCTTTAGAACTAACAATCTAACCAAGTCCTTACAGTCACAAGTAACTAATTCTTCAAACGCCTCATCACCAATCAAAACTTTAGAACTCCTTTCAACCCAAAGGCCACATTCAACGCATACATTCATGTTAACTCATGCCATCACCGATTGGATAAAAGCTTTCCATCTTCCTAAGAAATTCTTTAATCTTAGAAGTCCTCTTATATATCTACAAATCATTGGGAACAAACTGTGCAAATATCTTTTGGATTCAGGTTCAGGTGTCAACTTAATCTCTCAAGAAATGTACAAAGCCTAGAACCTGCCTCCATTAAAAAAGAGTAACATTCATTTAGAGTTGGCCAACTAGCCCATCACTATCCCATTAGGACTAGTGGAGGACATTGTCACCATTGTTTGTGGATGGTTGTACCCAGCTGACTTCCTAATGATTCAAGTGAACAACGGTAAGGGGGATTTCCCAATCATAATGGGAAGAGCATGGCTAAGCACAATTAACGTGTGCCTAGGAATCTGTGATCTTTCCTTAGAAATATCAAAGAAAAATACATTTGGAAAGATCAATAAGAAGAAAGTTCCATGCATCGCATACAGTGACATAGGGTGTAATTTCGTGTAGAAGTCACAGTTTGCACAACGTTTAACATTGCTTGCATGCAATCAGTATGCATAAGTGACTAATATACAAAGATGCCTATATGTAGCTGCCACAAGACAAGAAGGCACTCAATGGCTAATAGCTAATCAAGAGAGCAATTCAACTATATGCATGGAACCAACTAAGGGTTTGACTTGCACTTACATCGATAGCATAGACACATTAGAGTAAGCTCATTGCCAACTTCCAAGTCTTGACATTGAAAATATCAACTGGGGGAAGCTGGTAATCCTTGATAAGTTTAAGTAGGAGCCCCTTAAGTTAAAACCATTGCCCACTAGTATAGAATACACGTTTCTCAAGAATGGAAAATTGGTAATTATTAATGCTAGGCTCACTCCTCAATAAAAAGAGAGACTGCTAAAAGTGATAAACAAATGGTCGAAAGCCTTCGCTTGGTCATATCCCGAATTAATCGGAATAGATCCTAGGATATGCCAACATAGAATTTACACTGATCCCTCCATAAAGCCTCGATGATAACTGCAGAGGTGACTTAACCCAAAGCTTAAGCAAGTGGTTAAGGAAGAAATTGAATAGCTTTTAAAAGCTAGGTTCATATATCCCATTTTTGATAGTGAATTGGTTAGTCCCTTAGTTATTGTGCCTAAGAAGGGAGGTAAATGGAGGGTGTGTATAGATTTTAGGCTATTGAATATGGTAACATTCAAGGACCACTTTCCATTGCCATTTGTTGACCAAGTCTTAAACACCATTGCAGGGCATCACTACTATAGTTCTCTGGATAGGTATAGTGGGTACAACCAAACTCAAATAGCCCAAGAAGACCAAGCCAAGACTACATTCACTAGTCCTTGGGGAACATTTGCATATAAACAAATGTCGTTTGGCTTGTGCAATGCCCTTGCAGCATTTCAATGATTAGCTCTAAGAATATTCTAGTAGCAGATAGGAAATGGTGTGGAAGTCTTCATGGATGACTTCTCCACTTACGGAGCAAACTTTGATCAAGCCTTGGACCAGTTAGAGTAAGTACTAAAGTGGTGTGTAGAAACCAGCTTAAGGCTCAACTGGAAAAAAAGCCATTTAATAGTCCAAGAAGGTGTTGTATTAGGGCATAAGATTTTACAAACAGGGATAGAGGTAGACCCCAAAAAGATTAAAATCATCCAAGGAATCACTCGACAACCTAAAACTATAAAAGATATCTGGTCATTTCTTGGATACACTAGCTACTACAGATGATTTATTGAGAACTTTTTAAAGGTTGCAAAATCATTGGTTGAAATAAGAAAAAATAACATACCTTTTGAATGGACCAGGGAATGTGAAATAGCTTTCCAAACTTTAAAACAGAAGCTCCTGACTGGTCTAGACCATTCCACATAATGAATGACGTGTCCAACTATGCTTTAGGAGTCATACTTACATAGTTAGATGACTAAAAATGTCCTTATTACATCCATTGTTCAAGTAGGAGTATTTCCGGTGCACAACTTAACTACACCACAATAGAGAAAGAATTAATGGCTATAGTGTTTGCACTAGAAAACTTTAGGCACTATGTCTTGGGCTATAAGGTTTTCATGCACATAGATCATAGTGCAATAAGGTTCCTAAAGAATAAACCAATGGTGAGCCCTCGCATCATACAATGGCTCGTAATATTATAAGAGTTTGATCTTATAATGATTGATTGTAAAAGCACTGAGAATGTAGTTGTTGATCAATTATCTCAATTGCGATGGGATAATAAAGAGGATGAATATCCACTCTCTGATCATTTCCCTGATGAACTCCTCTTTGCATGTGTAGTAACTAATCAATTGACCACAGATACAAACTGGTATAGTAGTATTCTCATCTATCTCCTTACACAACAAACACCACAAGGGTTAGACATTAAAAAGAAACAACAGTTTCTTCACTGAGCTAAGTATTTTATAGAGATTAATGGGGAACTTTATAAAGGATGTTCCAATGGCTTGGTTTGATGGTGTGTTCCCAAGGTGAATCAATTACAAGTTCTTAGAGATGCTCATGAGGGTCCTTGTGGGGGTCATTACACTGGGAGACGAATAGCCATTAAAATCTTGCTTGCAAGATATTATTGGCCTACATTGTTTCGAGACACCAATCATTTTGTCCAATCTTGTGAGTGATGCAACGTGATGGAGGAACGACTGCTGGAATGGAGGGTCTACAACAATGGATTGAACTTTTAGAATCCTTCAATATTTGGGGAATTGATTTTATGGGGCCTATTACACCAATGTCCAATGGAAAAGCCTACATCATTGTTACTATTGACTACTTCACAAAATGGGTAGAATCAACTGCTAATAAGGATTGTACATCATCTACATCTACATGATTTGTTAAACAACAAGTCATAAACAAGTTTGGCATGCTGCGTGCACTTATTTAGACAATGGTACACACTTCACAGGTGCAAATTTTTGGAAATTAATAAAAAAGTTAGGGGTTGAGCACAAACTGACTACACCATACCACCCTCAAGCAAATGGTCAAGTCGAGGTTACCAATAGGTAGATTACAAAGATATTGACAAGAACTATTAGCAAGTATAGAAGAGATTGGAGCACCAAATTGAATGACACTCTTTGGGCATACTGCTCCACATGGAAACTCCCTATAGGATAATCTCCCTATGAGTTAGTATATGGTAAACTTACAACGCTCCCTATTCAAGCAGAACTTCGTACAC
>MNCI01010044.1:48306-62987 GCA_015680685.1 Gnetum montanum | reverse complement strand
GGGGGGGGGGGGGCGGGGGGGGGGGGGGGCATATTTATAGTTTTTGTGGGATGCAATATCACACGTCCATGAGATCATGTCAAATACGATATCACAGCCTGTTTAAAGTGGGGTACTTAGAAAAAATTGATAATTTTTTTTGAAATTTCTAATTCAAAAAATGAAGGACTTGAAGTCAATATAAAGGATCCAGGGTAATATTGATTAGGCCTAAAGGCACAAAAAGGATAATGAGGCTATTAGGGACCAACTTAAAGAGTCTCCATTATGGCCTATCCTCTCTGAAAGTGGTGCCTGGTAATTAGGAGAAACATACCAATTTTGGCACAATAAGGAAGAAGGCACCATAGTCAACATTTGTGGTGTGTCTGTAGATTTTTTCACCAAGGCCATCTTGGAAGTGTTGAACCTTCTGAATACAAGGCCAAAAATTACTCACCTATCCACTCGCTCCAATGTTGATGCATGAAGAGTTTGGTTGGATAGGGCGTACAGCAAAGAAGATAAGACATATGAAGAGTTGAGGCTAGAAGAAAGGATATAATTCAAGATTGGCACTTATCACATCTTCCCCACAAGATGATTAAAAAGAATCTCAACATATGTGACAAGAGGAAGTATGATATTAATGGGAAAGTCTAATGCTAAACTTCCTCATCTATATCTCATAGAGATCTTGAGGTGGTTTGAAGAATGCAAGATAGGAAATTTTTTGTTTCCCTTCCCTTGTCTCATTAGGAAGCTGTGCAAACATGCTGGTATTCTGGGGTACACCAATGACGTCCTCAGAAAAGCCCAGAATGCTTCACTCACTGAACTACTAAAGCCACTAGCTCCGAGGAAAAGTGCTGGTGAGACACTGGAGCCAGAGCAAGAGCAAGAATAGATGGTAGGGCCCACTACAACTCAAACTATAGAGCCTAGCCAACTTCTAAGCATGGGGCCTAGTCAACAACAAGAAGCAGGGCCTAGCACAAGCCAGCGAGATCAACCGCCATCACCACCGTAGGATTACTGATCATCGATGAGCCACCTCAAGGCCATCACTGAGATAGTCAGTTGGGGAAGTCGTGATGATGCTAATCTCTTCTGCATCATTGATGACACCATACAATCCACAATTTCTATTGATCGTGTATAGGGTGAGGTGTCCATCTAAATAGAGGGAGGGGAGACTCATTGATCACAATAGATTTAGGGGAATGCTACGTCTTTCCAGGTGCAATTGGAAATAGGTGAAGGAGCCACAGCGGTGGTCATGCAACACCAAGATGCATCAGGAATTATAGAAGTGGTCATAGACCACATCAAAGAATCTTTTAACATTCCTATTATGCCACCAACAGATTTCATAGGAGCATGAGATGCTCAAACTCTGGCCAATCCCTCAATGACTCCTACAGAGCATGAGGATGTTCTTGATCGATTGCTATAAATAAGATAAGTAATGATGTCCTTATTTGACATTCCACAAGATGTCACGGTAGCACAATCAGACCTCATTTCCACCAAAGGAAAGTTGGTCATGGTAGAGATCAGGGCCAAGCACGCTGAAGTGAAATCTTCCCAGACTTACTTGTATTTTTCACGGTTGTATGGTTAAGTAAGTCTGAGGTATGTGATTTTTATATTTTCTGTTTATCTCCTTATGCTAATAAGGGAAAGGGTGAAGAGATTAATTAACTAATTTTAACTAACTAACTAATTCTTAATTAACCTAGCATCAGTATCTGTTTCCACTTACTGTTCACACCCTGAGCCAATGCAACCTTCTGGGATTACCAAATGCTATACATTACTGCTATTACCAAGCATAATGCACATGCTCGAAGTAGTCATACTAAATGCACTTAACTATGAGAGAAGGGTTGAGAGAGATTTAATTAACTAATAAAGCATTTAAACATTAACAATAATTAAAGTTCTAATTAGCTTAGTCCATGCATTGCAAGGTTTATCCAAAAAGTTCGTCTTTATTTTCGTACATACACTTGTGCTTAGGTACAATATTTGCTCAAATAAAGATCTGTTCACTTTGGAGCTCCTATTGCGGGCACATGGAAATTATTCTATCTTTGGAGAGGTAAAACTACCAGAGTTTCATTAAGGGTCTAGATCTAGCATCCAAAACAAGGGAGAGTCACTTCTTATTTATATAAATGACAACGGATTGCGATATCGTGTACGCGATATCAAGAGAAAGATGTGATATCACGTACGATACATCGCATACACAATATCATGGCCCATGCGATATCGCATCCCATCATACCCCCATGACTGAATAAAAACTTGTCCTCGAGTTCCTTACAAGATATTGGGATGGTATAGGATTATTAACTTGAATGGAACTAATGGTGAATGGGACGACATGTGAATGGATCATCATTATAGAACATGATAAAACTAGTGTTCATGACAACAAGAGTGAACACTTTATACATTTGACATCAGGCCTTATTTGGCAGCTGAGAAACAGATCGAGTGAAAGAAGTTTTGCTACTGCCAACACCAAGATTACGTCTTTTGTTGTCCATCCATAAGTGCACCATCCATCTCGTTCCTTGCGTAGCTACTTTAGCACTGATCCATTCCAAGTGTTCCCTCTAGATCCAATCCATTGTTTTATGATTGCCATCTGCACACACAACACAATCTTTATATTAGCAAGGGTAAATGAATGACAATGCAGTGGATACCTTGCTTCGGTGAAAGGTCCATTGGTTGAGTTGTGCTATGGCTGATACGGGTCTAGAGACATATTCATGGTAACTACCAAAGGTGTAGGGGTTGGGAGAAAATTAGAAAAATTGGGTCCAGACCCCCATGACTAAGAGTGAACCTCCGGTAGCGATAGAATGGAGAAAGAATAAAGAACAAGAAAGATGGAGCAAAAGAGACAACTATAACATCAATGAAATGGATGTCAAGATGGAAATGAACAAAATAGAGTGGATTGCAAAAATGTTAAGGGAAAGAATTTAACTGGTGTACCAAATAGGAATGCTAGTGGGTCCTCCCCAAATCAGGCTCATGCCTTTAATGCCCTGAAAAACCCACATTCAAAGAGTCCATAGGCTCGAGGAATGTCATTTGGAACAAGAGTTAAAGTATTAACCACAAGAATTTACCAAAAATAAAACAATGCATCAACCAAAATATACACTAATGATACAACCGAAAATGAGGTGAACAATGGAGAGAGGGATGGAGAGAAGAGAATGGAATGGAATCACAAAAACAAGGTGGTGTACAGCCCCGTGTGTATTTCAATGATTAATGTAACTTAGTAGATCCCATTCCAAGTCCAGCCTCAACAAACCACATCCAGTGACTTCACATTAATACATTTGGCCGACCCATCCTTTTGAAGTAACAAGAATACCTTCACCAAAGAGCCACTACCATTTCGACAAAACGAAGGAGGAGAGAATGGGAAGCTAGAAGGGCCTTAGTTAGAGGGAACATGTTTATTTTAGTTTCATAACTAGTGCTTGTAGCCCAAATGATTATTTTGTCTAAGGGGTGTGCTTTGAATTCTCACTTCTTCTTCTTTTTGTGTTTATGCATGAGAACCACACCATGTAAAGACTTTGTTATTTTTATTAGCTTAGCTTCTCAATAATTGGGTAATGTTGAAGCGGTAAGAAAACTCAAGAAGAAAACATCCAAGAACCCAAGAGAATGGCCAACACAAATGCATCAATTTCCCTTGAAGTCACACCCTTTTCAATCCTTGAGTCCTTCCTCATTTTGAGAAATACCCAGTTACTAATTCATTGATAGTTCTTATTATTGAGAAAGGGACTGTATAGTTCCAAGCTAAGAGTGACAATAGAAATTTGTGGATGTATGGATGAAGTGGACCCATTTCCTATCATATCAAAAGAACCATACCTTGGTATCAACATCGTAACTTAAAGGTAAAAACCAAACATTAGCAACCAATAGAAAATAGTTCATACCATCATTAGAACACTTGTTGGGTGACAAACTTAACAAAATGGATAAGACACACACATACATACAAATAAAAGAAAAATTATGAATGATGTTGTAAAACAAAAAACAAGAAAAGTTAAAGAAATTTGTAAAACAAAAATGTGCAAAAAAAATGTGTAAAACAACAATGTGCAAAACAAAAATGTGCAAAACAAAAATGTGTAAAACAAAAACTAAAAAGAACTGAGGGCCCCGAATGATCAGCACTGGTGGCCATCTCCCCCATGACTGAATGGAAAGGGAGAGATCCAAAATAATGAGCACTTATTTAAGTTTCTTAAAAGTGTCCAACTTCTCTCGATTGATGTTTTCAGGTTAAGGGGTGAAAGTCGATGATGCTCATACTCCAATGTATCTATGCCTTCATTGTGGGCGTGAGTTGCTCCCCTAGTTCATTCCATGCATGTTGGTGGGCTGCTCTCTTGATGAGCTATCAACCACTAGGTGTTCTCTTGTTATGTGGTTACTACATACAGGCACCTTTGTATATGAGTTTCTTAGGCACACTAGTTGCATGTAGGAGATGTTGAGGATTCCTCGATGTCATTACCCTTTGAATCACTGTATGTGATGCATGGGACTTTCTTCTTCTCAATCTTTTCATAAATTTTTTCCTTAGATATTTCCAAAGAAAGATCGTGGATTCCTAGGCACACATTGATGGTGCTGAGACATGCCCTCCCCATTATAACTGGGAAGTCCCCTTTGCTACTATTGACTTCTATCACTAGGAAATCAGCTGGGTATGACCAACCAGACACAGTGGTAACGATGCCCTCCACCAATCCCAAGGGAATGGTGATGGACTGATCAGCCAGCTCTAATTGAATATTTCTCTTCTTAAGTGGAGGCAAGTTCCAGGCTTTATACATTTCTCGTGATATTAAGTTGACTTCAGAACTTGAGTTAAGAAGATCCTTACATGGTTCGTTCCCAGTGACTTTGAGGTAGATTAAGGTATTTCTAGGGTCAGAGAGTTTCCTGGGAAGGTGGCCTACCTTGATCTAGTCAGTAACAGTATGTGTTAACATAACCGTATGCGTTGAGCCCTGTTGTTAGTTTGAAGGGAGCTTCGAAGCCTTATTTGTTGGAGTGTGCATAGAATCAACTGTTTGTGGTTGTGAGAGCTTGTTTGGACTTTTGTTTCTAAAGAAAGGTCTTCTCTTCGTGCGGTTGCCAGAACTAGCAGCAAGGTGAAGGTTTACAACTCTCATAGCATTACGTTGTTGTGGTTGAGTGGGGAGTTCCCCTTGCATCGTTGGAGTGGGTGACAGTGGAACTATCAACGTATGAGTGGTGGATATATTCAGAGGATGGTATGCATGTGGTGTATCTCCCAGAGGAGAAGGAGTCCTAAAATACTCCTGAACTTGGTAGTGACGTTGAGGGGTTACGTGACCCATAGAGTCACTTGGAGAAATCAGTTGCTGCACGTAGTAGCCATACAAGTCCGGTTGCCGGTAAGGGTATTGTTGTCTAGGTGGTGGCATCCCCCATGACTGTGGGTGTTGCCACTACTGATGTTGTCCAACAGGTTGTGGCGGAGTTCCACTTGGATAATATGTTAATGGTTTGTGGAACTGACTTGGGTTAGCTTGGGGATAAGGTAACCTTCGAGGTACCTGCCATCTATTAAGTCTTGGGTTGAGCGCATACACCCCGGACTCTTGCAGATGTGAGATTATTGGGCAACATCCCTTAGGATGGTCATATTGGCAGATCTCACATCCACTATCATTGTCCATATCAAAATCCACAACCTCATCAGTGATAGTCATTTTTCCCTTACCCTTGTCACGTGCATGGCCTTAATCTCTCCTCTTTTTCTTATCATGGTCACTACTTCACTCCTTAGACTCTTCTAAAATTTTGAGAATGGTTTTGAATCTACTATATAAGGAGTCCCACATTTGATCTACCTTATCCAAAACTTTGGTTGTTAGCTTTTGAAGTAGCAAGGTTTTTCTATTCACTAACTCTTCAAGTGGTGACTCATCCTCTTCCTCATAGAATTTTACTCCCTTCTTTCAGAGGGAAGGATCGTGGTTATATTCTTCCACACTTTCTCTTTTCCGTAGCTCTCCTTCTTCTTTAGCTACTTGCTCCAAAAATCGATGAATTTTATGGGACCTAAGTTTAGATAATCTCCCTTGGGCATATGTCCCAAGGGTTCTCCTAGTTTCGTGTCTTAGCCCATCTATGAGGTGGCAGAGTTGATCCTGTTGTGCGTAACCATGGCTCAGGCAATGACGTAGTAATGCATAATATCGGCCCATGGCAGCATGCAAGGGTTCATGAGTACCCTGCTTCCATCCTTGGATCTTTTTACGCAAGTTGGACACTCTAGAGTACATTTGGTATTTATCGTTAAACAATTCTAGCATCGTACTCCACCTCCTAATGGTTTCTGGCTCTAAAGACTGGTACCAACTTTCTGCTTCTTTTATGAGTATCCTAGGGAACAACTTTAACTTCTACCACTTGTTTTCAATATTCTGCAAGGCAAAAGCATCGTGGAATGCTTGTAAGTGATTTTTTGGATCAGCATTGTATCCCCCCTCAAATTTTGGGATATTATTCATGTCTAGTCTCTTGATCTGATTGTCTTTTTTGTGCCTTGTAGGTATTCTAACTGCCTCCATAATGTCTAACATACTCCGAGTTGCTAGTAGGGGTTTGTCATGATCATTTCTCTCATGACTTCTATGATGCCTACATGGTTCCCTACTTTCCCTTCTATGCCTTGACTCTCTAGAATGCCCTCATCCTCTCTCTCAACTCTCTCGTCGATGTCTCTCATCTCGCTTACCCTTATCCTCACCGTTGTACTCCTTGTGACTACGTCCTAATGTGGAAGGAGAGGGTGAATGGTGTGATGAAGGGAAAGAAGAAGGGGAACCATCGCCATGATAATGTTTCTTGCCTTCTCTTTGGTGACTACGGCCCTGATCGTGATGACGATCCGAATGCCCGTCCTTGTCATGTGTTTTTATTCCCTCAGTGAACACTTGGTGTTCATGGGCATCAGAACCAGGGTTGTGAATCGTAGAGTGTAGGTTCTGATATCCTACCTGCTCACCATCATGAGGAGGGGGAACATCATTTGATGGAGAACTAGTTATAATTGGTTCACCATCTCCAATTTCTCTTAGGATGTGTAGGACCCTTTTTCCCTTCAACGATGTATGGTAGCTCTCCTGCTGTGAGTCCCTTAAATGTTACGCCACTGTGGGATGGTAATCCCTTGTGTCATAATGTTCTACAACGTATTCAGCGTATAGCTATGTCATGCCTATCTGTGCAAGAGCATGAAGGAGCATGTTAGGGACTACCCGATCTGGTGGTAACACTATGTTACCTTGCAAATCACACTAACATAGTTGTTCATCCTGATGGAGGATAAAAGTAAAATCGGGTATATACTCATTAGGATGAGTATATAACACTAGATATTGTTGAGGAACTGGCAATTCTCGGTTATGCATGTTGGACCGCTGACTGTCTCTTGTGTGATCCCTAGGTGGTGAAGTGCTTTTATGAGAAGAAGAAGACATTATTATTTTTTCAGTGTGCTCTTGACCGTTGTTTAAATTTTCTTCTAATTAACCCTAAGGGTTCGTTTAAGCTTCCCAATTATGTGGATGATTTCCTACGTTCTCTTTAGCACACAAACAACTTAGTCCCCAGCAACGTTGGCTATGATGAGTGGCAAGGTACCCCTATACTCAACCATACGAATACGAGTGTTACATGCGCAATCTAGTCAAACTCCATAGACTAAGTGCCTACATGCCTTATGGAACACTTAAGGTTAATCGTTTGTTGTCTTCCTAGACTTACTTGTATTTGTCACAGTTGTATGGTTAAGTAAGTCTGAGGTATGTGATTTTTATATCTTTTCTATTTATCTCCTTATGCTAATGAGGGAAAGGGTGAAGAGATTAATTAACTAATTTTAACTAACTAACTAAGCCTTAATTAACCTAGAATCAGTATCCGTTCCCACTTACCGTTACCCCCTAAGCCAATGCAACCTTATGGGATTACCAAATGCTATTCATTATTGGGATTACCAAGCATAACGCATGTGCTCAAAGCAGTCGTACTGAATGCACTTAACTATGAGAGAAGGGTTGAGAGAGATTTAATTAACTAATAAAGCATTTAAACATTAACAATAATTAAATTCCTAATTAGCTTAGTCCATGCACTACAAGGTTTATCCAAAAAGTTCATCTTTATTTCCGTACACAAACTTGTGCTCAGGTACAATATTTTCTTGAATAAAGATCTGTTCACTTTGGAGCTCCTACTGCAGGCACATGGAAATTATTCTATCTAGCATTAAGGGTCTAGATCTAGCATCCAAAACAAGGGAGAGTTACTTCTTATTTATAGAAATGATGACGGACTGCGATATCGTGTACGCAATATCATGGCCCATGCAATATCGTGTCCCATCAACAACCATGAATGCAAACACTGTAGTCCACAAGGATGCCCCAAGGATTTGATCAAGCCTTCCAAATGATCCAAGACCTTAACAAGGAGTTGCAAAAACTCAAGGCCAACACAACTCAGACAATCAAGGATCTAGATTTCTACCAAGATGATCCTGTAAGCCCTACAATGCCTCAAATAACCTTATCCACAAGCTTGCCTATTTCAAACTTCACCAAATATAATGGTGAAGGGGATTCCAATGCACATCTAGTAACCTTCTAGTCTAAGTGCCTCTTCTTACAACCTTGGCCTCACATAATACTAAGAATATTTCCCATGTCTCTCAAAGAAAAGGCTCTAGATTGGTATCGAACCTTGCCTAGGGGTTTCATCTCTTCCCTTGAGAAACTCATTAACCAATTTATCAACTACTTCAAATGAAACTTAAAGCTAGATACACTTTGGATCAATTGATGAAGGTGAGGTAGGGACCACTTGAACCAGTCAAAAGGTTTATTTAAAGGTGGAACTCAATGCTTAATAAGATCCTAGAGCCTATTGCTAAAACCCACCTTTTCGTCATCTACAAGGGAGCAATAAATGACTTTATCAAGTCAAATATGTACTACCTAGAGCCCCAATCACTAAGCCAAGCCTTCTCACAAACTAAGAACATCAAGGAGGCAGCTAAGACAAGCAACAAACGAGCATATGTGGCCTACAAAAATCAATGTGTGAAGAGAGATAGCAATAAAAAAAAGCATGAACATACAACTATGGCTACAGTAACAAAAGAGTCAAAGCAAGGGAAAAAGAGGGAATCACTAGCATGTAACACATCCTTTGACTCATTGCAACCATCCACTTCCTACATCCCAAATCAACCAAGATCAAACTTTGTGTAGAAGCATAGGTCTAAGTACACTACGTTACCTTTAAAGCCCTCTGAGCTTGTAGAATAGTTGCTTAAATACAATTGTATACAACATAAGCAACTGTTTAAAGAAGCTTGTAAGAGGTACAATCATCTTTGTGACATAGCTAGAGACTCAATGATAGCTACCAAAGTTGATCCTAAGCTATCGAGGTACTTCAAACTAGATAGGTATTACCATTATCATCAAAGGATTGGTCATGACACTGATTTTTTCCTAGCATTAAAGGATGATCTCCAAAAGATGATAAACTATGAAGAGTTGGTAGTGAATGATCCCAATTCTCCAAGATCCAGCAACAACTCCTATACTATGGCCTCATTCATAGAAACCAAACCATCTAATCCCCCTAGGAAATCATTTGTCATCAAAGTACCACCATGATCCTGAAGCACAAAACCTAGAGAGCCATTTGTCATATGGGTACCACCTTCTCCAACCCCTAAGGAGCCTTTTATCATACATGTCCCTCCTTTAGTGGCTTCAACATCACAATTTAATTAATGAGTTGATAAACCTCTAAAACCTAGGGAACCATTCATTATCTGGGTCCCTTCACCTTCAACAAGTAAGGTCACAACAACCCATGACGAAAGCCCACCTATAGTGGCCCATAACTTAGAGGTTAGCAAGAAATCGTCATCACAACAACAATGAAAGAAACTTGTTATCAAACCAACAAATAAGCCCACTAAAGGTAACTAACCAAGACCTACACCAAGACCAGTTACACCCATGGACAAGGGGCCCAAGGCACATACATCACAACCCAAGCCATAAACCCAAAGGAAGAATAGATGAGATTAGAACTACTAAGGCTGAAACACCACAAGCCAAGGGAAAGAATTTCCATGCAACCATGGAATATGCCAAATGGTCCCTTAAGCAAAAGAACACATTATCGAACTTGTACAACTTGGTCATGATCTCTCTTGCACATAGAAATACACTAGCTCAAGTGTTAACCTCTATCCCTGTGAGTAGAGACATGCCCACCAATAGAAAGTTGATCCACTCTATCATTGAGCAAGGTTTACTTAGGGAAAATGGGCATCAACTAATGCTCAACTTTCGTGAAAATGAGGTGAAGATTGACTCTAGAAATAGGGAAGTACTATCCACTCCTCTCCTTATCACTATACATGTTGACAAATACAAGGTTCACCATGTTCATGTAGATGATGGCGTGACCACGAATGTGGTACCATATTCCGTTGTTGATAAAATAAGCCTAACCAAGAACATTTAAGCAACCACAACCTCAGCACTTAAGTCATTTAATGACTCACGAGTAGTAGTGTGATGTTCCATCACTTTGGATTTTGTAGCTAGTGAACAATTTCCCACATCCACCAACTTCTTAGTGGTTTAAGAAACACCTAGGTTTAACTTAATCATAGGAATGTCATAGTTGGCTAAGCTCCGTGCAGCCTCATCTCTCATCCATTAGGAGATTTTCTTACCATATGAGGGAGGGAAAAATATAATCCATGGGGATAATGTGTCACTACCTTTAGTTAATTATGTCAACATTGACTAAGGTTTAGAAGTGGAGTTTCAACAGGAAACTCCAGACACTTAGATTGGGGCCAACAACAAGGATAGCAACAACGATGTGAGTAATGCCAACTCTAAGACACAAGATAATCAATGAAAATGCCTACAACTTGCCATGCTAAATGAGGGAAATGCTAACCATAGGATCATGTCAAAAGGATTCTTTGATCTCTCAAAGATCAAACAACTAGTTCATGGTAAACGTCTCATCCATTCTTTTGTCAATTGTTTGTTTACCTTTACAACTTTATATCATGTTTCAATGTTTATTCTAGTCTTATGTGCTCTTTTGAGAGCATTTCATACTTTTTAGGCAAGTATAGACCTCATGGTCCACTAAGGAAGTATAGACCTCACAATCCGCTAATACCTTAAACTGGCACTACGACCTGCTAAGGCCTAAAATTGGCAACCTCATGGCCTACTGGGGCCCAAAACTAATGAGCATAACAAACTTATTCTCATCCCTATACCAACATCATAGCTAGTCTACATGATGGCATTGTTTGCGAGTTTTACTTATATGCATGTACTTTACTTTACAATAATCATTACAACATATTTTTATAGCCTTGTTACATTTATCCTTTACGCATATAAAACATAAAAATCTAAAACTAACATGTAGTCGTAGTCACACTATGTGACAACAATCAAAGAATACCAAAATGTCCATATGTCCATGGCCATAGGTATAACATGCACCATATAATAACTAGAACATTACATAATCATCAATAAATTCATTGTATAGACAAAATCTAAGTCATGGTTGGAGGGTGTGGGTTGGGTTGGTTGGGATGGATGCATGGGTGTTGGGGGACGCACACTCATCAAGTACATCATCACCAATAGCATCAACACCATTGCATGAGGCCTACAAGCAACAACAAACTAGATAAATCAAGTAAGCATTAGTAAACCATTCCGACAAACAACAACAAACTCTATAAATCGAGTAAGCATTAGTAAACCATTATAGCTATAGCACATGACCATTCAAAAACATATTCATTCCTCAAACTTGAAAGATTCAAAATGTAATCCAAAAGCTCAAAGGACATCTGAAAATTCTAACAGCATCTTTCTATTAGAATTTGTTATTAACTCCACTATAGTTACATGTTGCAATGTATGACATTTCACATGAAAATATTAAATTTCAAAACACTAAAAAAACACATTAACCAAATCTAAACATAAAACACAATCTTCTTGTTCATCGCAAATTTGGGCATTAATAGTAGGTTCAGAAGCAACAGATCTGATCACAAAACCAACATTAGGAGCCATTTTACACTTTCAATATGCCACACAAATTCGAAACCAAACTATAGGACTGAATGGAATAAAAATAACAAATGTTTCAATTATAAAAGAAAAAAAACCATGCAGAAAACCGTCTCAAAAGAACAGCATCATGCATCTGTTGTAACTGCGGGTGATTCTAATGCTATTCGTAAGAGTTCATTCTATGAATTCCTTTCAAAAGGGAAGTTGGATATATCTGGGATTACACCAGATAAAATAGCAAGGCAGAAAATTCACCAACTCAATTTCCATAAAGATGCTGTTAGAAGAAATGCAGTGGTGAGTGGCACTGTGCAACAGAGGCCACATGATGTGTGGCACGACCTCCATGGTAGCTGCGCTTCCATTCACCAGGCCTGCAGGGCCTCCCGCAGGGCCGACGTAGCCCATTGCAGAGCCACCTAGGCCTATCAAAAATTTTATTTCATTTTTATTTTTCATTTTAAACACATCCTAAATATAATATCGTGGACAACGAAAGTTTGGTCGGCTTTATTTCATATCTCAGAAACTTGAATTTCATATTCCATAAGATCCCTCTTTATAGTTATTAACAGCAATAATAATAATATTATTATTAAATTTTAAATTAAAATATATGCATACTTAAATTTATCCTTATTCCATCGAGTTTGCAATGTTTCATTCTATTTTATTATTATTTTTGCTCAATTTTACCTTGATGTTACCTTATTTTACTATGCTTTACCTTGCTTTGGCCTTGCCCATTGAAACAAACTTCCTAGCATGGCCTGCTAAGGCCTAAAACTACCACTATGGCCCACCGTGGCTATAAACTGGCAAAAATGTAACCTTATTTAACTACATTCTTTCATCATTTAGCATTGCTTAGACCCTTGTTAACTTGATTGGACATTAATTGATGTACTTTGACATTAGCATACCCATGTTTGACCTTATTTGACACCATTTTATGTAGTTTTGACAATCATTTGGCCTTCATGTAATACCATTATGCATCATTTGATCTATGTTTCACCTTGTTTGCTTTAACTTATCCTTTATAACTGTTATTAACCTTGTTTAGCCTCTATTTAGTCTTTGATTGGTGTTAGATAATGGGATTTGACCATCTTTGACTATCATTTAATACCATGTAAACATGGCCCACTAAGGCCTTAAATTGGCAAAAGTGTAACCATGTTTGAACATGCATCACTTTGTATTGCTTTATAGCCTATGTTGACATTACTTGGATACTTCTATGGCCTTTGTTGCAACATTTTGTCTCATTTATGCATTGTTACCATAGTATTTTACATTATTGTTAGCATTATTTTACTAGTTTTATCAATTTTTTATCATTTTATTACATAAGCACCACTTGATGTATTTATGTTGTCATGTAGGAATAAGCCAAGAGAATAAGCAAGTAGATTCAACTGGCCCTAAGGCCTAAATAAATCCCTCTCATGATGTTGTCAAACTAAGTTGACCTTAGTTATCCAAATCCTAAGACCTTAAAACCATTTCACTCTATAGCCATAACATTCTAAAGTGGCCTAATGACCATTGCCCTTAAAGCCAGAAACATCATGGAGGGTCCCTTAGCTGAAATTTCCATCAAGATCACAATGGTGAGAAGAAAACGCATGAAACCAAGTTTCTTACCAAGACTTAAGCCTACTCATGACCTCATTAAACCCCTTCTATGCAACATTAAAGTCATCACATAGTCCTAATTATATTTAACACTCACATGTTTGCTTGTAGTGTTGTTTGTCATTATTGATAGGTTGCAACAAATGACCAACGTTAATAACTTTGATGATCTATTGATGAGTGGCAAGGTACCCCTACACTCAACCATACAAATACGAGCGTTCACGCATGACCTAGTCAAACTCCACAGACGGACTAGTTGTGGTATTTAGATTGTTACATATTGATTGCAATTTGCTATCTTCCTACCTGGACTAGTATTTACTTTGTCACATATGGTTTAGTCCAGAGTGAGGTGTATGATGTGGTCCTAACTAGTGCTACTCCTAGGAACAACGGAAATAACTTTGTTTAAGCTAATAGGGAAAGGGTGAAGAGAGTCTAAGCTAGTCTAAGTGCGATGAACATCTGTCCCTTAATCATCCATACACATCTTTGACCTTGTGTACTACCACTAGGATTACCAAGCACATGTCCTAGGTATGCTAATGGGATACCAAGTATTCACACTTAAATGCTCATGATTAAGTCATACTCATTCCACATTTAATAACAGGGATAGGAGAGAAAGGTAAAGAGATATTAAGTAAGAAAGTAATAAATAACAGTTAAATTAAGTGAATGCTGCAATGATGAAGTAATCTCCATCTTTATTGCTAATCATGTGCATGTCCAATGATGAGACGCGATTTACAGTAGGCCGCGATATCGCGTCTTCTCCTGCGATATCGCGTATGCGATATCGCGTCC
>MNCI01010044.1:11515-34069 GCA_015680685.1 Gnetum montanum | reverse complement strand
TTCCCCCCACCTCCCTATAGATTTGGTGCAAGAAGCAAAAAAGGTTCAAAAATAGTGGGAGTTGTGGAGCATCCAGATCGTAGAGCAATGAATTCCAAGCCTCCATCAAAGTGGACCCCCCTTACTACATAAGGCATATTTTTATACAAATTTCTTAAACCATTCTTTATTTCTTTTAAAGTAAAGTTTATAGTTCTATTTTTTATGCATTTTTAATTTATATTTTTTCATTTTGTGCATTTATTTTATTAGATCTGCATTGCATTTTTATTCTTTTCTACCCCCATTTTACATCTTGTAAGTTCCTGGGTGATCTATCAAACCATCCAGGGCATCCTAAATCTAATTTTTTAGAGGTCCTAGGGATTCAAAGTTGAGGTTGTTCATAGCTGAGAATCCTTGGCTTTCCAACAGCCAAGATTTTTCATCGCTACAATCCCTACTATGGCAAAGCATTATGGATACTAACATTTGCAAGCCCAAAGTCTACCAGTATTCTATACTTAGTGAAGGACATATAAAATCCATGGTATTTTTTTCTTTTTGGTATATCCTCTTGGCCATCCCAATTTCCATTTACTTAAGAAATCTTTTAACTAATTAACCGAGGTATGGGACATATCCTAGTTTAATTAGAGGGGAGGGGATAATCAACTTCAAATGAATACGATAGTAGAGTATAACCAACATAGAAGCTGATCCAAGAGCAAGTTAGGGAATGAGTTTAACATAAGAAATGAATCTCAGATCCTTAAAACTTAGGAAAGGTACGGACCTTGAGTTTGTAAGACATTCTTGCATCAAATGAAGCAAACCTTATGAGGTGATGTCTAGCCTAATTAATCCTAGGAAGGCCCTTCCTAATAGAGTTATATGTGGACTTCTATATAATAACTATTCTATACATATAAGAAAAATCTATTCAATATAATTGATAACCAAAAAATAAAAAATAAAGGAAATAGAGGGAACCTATTTAAAATACTATTAGAAAAATGTCTCTTTACAAGCTTTTCTTTTCCCCAATTCCTCCCTTGGAAGCTAACTTCCAAAGAACCTCTCCCTCCTTTTAACTTTAGCTCTAGGCTTTATATATTAGCCATTGGTAGTTACAACTATTATAAGAGTTAAGGCCACATATACCCCATGTTCTCTTCAAATAACTATAAAACATTGGATAACTATCCAATTTCTTCATAAATTTTTCAAATTCTTTGAATTGAAAGCCCCTTAATTGATAACTATTAGCATTACTTGTATTGGGGTAACAAATTTATTTTAGCTCTTAGCTAAATCAAAAAATTCCTACACCTTTCTACCCATCTTCACAAATATAGTTTATTTTTCTCATGGATTTTGTGAGAACTCTAGAGATACTCCTTTGTACTTTAGTGGTAGTTCTATGCTACTCTTAGCTCTATTTTAGTTCTTGGATCTATTTGTTGATGGCTCTATAACTTGAAATCTATCTTGAACTTACTTATTAATACCCAAAGCTTCATCTTTTAATTTTCTCTCTTGAGGTCAAATTATTCAAATTCCCTTTTGACCTATGTTACATGCTTTGATGATATTGAACTACTCTATCGGCATCATTAAAGGTTGATGGATTTAGATACTAATCACTTAATGTTATTTCTCTTAACCCATAAATCTATTTTAAACCTTTCTCTTAAAAATATAAAGCTAATGTGGCATGTGAAAAGGGTCTAATTTGTAGAACCATTATTTTTTCCTACAAATGATCTTTCCTTAGTATTTTAATTCCATTTGTATTGATATGACAAAGTATTCCCAAAGTTAGCATTTGAAATTTATGCATAGAACTATTTTAGAGCTAATTTGTAGATCCATTTTAACATCAAACTCTTCAAATGTAGCATTGAAAGACCTATTTTTACCTTGCAAAGTTCTTCAAAGATCATTTGTAATCACAATCCAACTTATGAACTCTATTCTTGGCAACAAAAAAATTCCAAAATCAAAATTTTTTTAAGTATGGAGGTAATACAAATTTTTAATAAATCTCTGTTTAATACTACTAGATAAAATACCTTTAAAAAAAATTCCATAATGCATATTTCTAGCCTTTGTAAGCCTCTAGAAATCAGTCAAGGTCATATCCTAGCTTCCTAGCTTCAAGTTTGACAACTTTAGAAAATTTTATAAAAAATAGCTCAAAATTTTTTTTAAGTGTTGCTAACACTAATGCTAATGTCAATGTCAACATTGAAAGCATCATTTTCAAAACTCTTGAGGCTCATTAAAATCATTTTCTAACATATGTAGTGAGTTCTAGGACTAAGATAATACATTGAAAGAAATTTTAGCACTTCAAGCTTATGAAATTGGCAATTTTTCATAGGTTTCTCTAGAACTTAGAAAGTTGACATTTTTGCTAACTCTAGAACACTGAAAAATTTTGGAACTTGTCTTGGAACCTCTGAATCATTCCATACATTGAGTTTGTAGAATTTCATAAGTTTACAAGCCTCTTATAACATACAAATCACCATGTTGACTCATTTCGGTACAGTTTTAGCCTTTCTAGAGTTAGAATTTTCAGCCTACAAGATTGTAAAATTTTTTTCTAATTCTAGAATTGACACAAACGTTAACATTAGCATCACCACTAATGATACTTACATCAATAACATCTAGCAATATTAGCAAGCCTCTTGGATCCATTGCCTCCACCTTAATAGCCTTCAATATCAATTTGGAGGTCAAACAAAATCTATGGAAACTCAAAAATCTAACATAGGTGAATTAGGCTAAAATTTCACCAAGTGTAAGTGTCTTCATTCATGAAATTTATGAAATGGTATCACTGACCTTTATAATAAAAATTTTAGCTCATCCCTAGGCTTCTCACATCCCTAAGCATTCCATTGACATCATTTCAGCTCATTTTGATGGTACATCAAGTGTCTCAGGAGTTTCTAGGGAAGATATTAAAAAGTAAAAAAACTTTTTCTAAGTGTTCAGCTGACACTAATGCTAACATCAATGTTAACACCAACTTTGACACTTTCAATGCTATAAACATCCAAACAAAATAATCAAGCTTAGCACTTTCCATCTTCTCTTGACTTTATGAATGCCTTCACGTTGTTTCAGCATATTTCAGCATCAATTCTGGGGTAAAACAAGCTTTCAAAAGATTAAAATTTCAACTTGGTTAGAATATCAAAAATTTGGCTAAGTATGATTAGTACTAATACTAAAATTAGCATCAACCATTTGATGTGATGTTGTCCAATCATCAACATTTTATACTTAGTCGTTTTTTAATATAAAAATTTCATTATTTGGGAATGAATCTAAGATCCTTCTCTCACATTATAGTTTCTATATATTAATATTTTTTTTCTATTTTATACTTAGTTTTTATTTTATCACTCATAATCTATTACATACTTACTTTATTTTTCAATAGTTTACACTTAATCATTTTATTGGTGATTCATACTGTGTCATTTCTGGTATTAAAACCTTAATTTTTTCCATTTCCTTATTATTCCTAGTTTGTGTGCAGTATGTTAAGTTTGTATTTAACTAAATTTTGTTCTCCTTAGTTTCAAAATTGTTGATACATAAAGAACTATATTAATTTGAAGACCATTTACAATCACATGCTAAGTATTTCGACACTTATTTCATGGAGGTGTCATTGTGGGAGTGTGAAGAACATTTCTATAGGAACACAACACAAAATCATCCATTTTGTTTTTCTTCTACTATCATTGATGGACTAAGCTTATATTTTGTAAGAAGTTGGATCTTGTACCATAAGTGGAAATGTTGTTGCTACTAGATCCATGAAAGGGTTTGGTGAGCCCAAAATTTGATATGTAAACTCTAAAAATCTAGATGAATGCTTTGTTATAGTTGAGAAAACGATGTATCATTAAAAAAATCCTATGATCACTAGGATGTGTCTTACTTGATGGAGTTGGATTTTTTTGCTTGTATGTATCTTTCTTGACTACACTAGTTAGAAGAGGATCATGATTTCATGAACCTATGCTAGTTACATTGAGTTTCTAGATAAGCTACCTACTTCATCAAATGCATGTCAAGGACTCTAAATGATGATATAACAATTCAAGCATCTTCAAGCACTAATTTTCTAAAAGTAATAACCCTCTTCTCTTTTTAAATAAAAAATGATAAAATATAAAAAATAAAAACTAATAATTAAAAAATATAAAAATAATGATGATAAAAAAAGAAAATGAAAAGAGGCATATATGAAAAAGAAAAAGAAGAAAAATAAAGAATAAAAGAAAGATGATGAGGTAGTGAAGATATGAGGAACAAATATTTTCTTCTTTCTTAGCCTATATAAATTGATAGCATTACCACCCTAGGCTAGAGGTCCATTGAACTACTCCTGATTAAAATAATATGACTTGAGTCTATGCTCGTTAAATTGGTATTTTTACCATTTGATAGGATAACAAGTCAATGACCAACTTGTTTGGTTACCTGAGAAGACCAAACAAGTATAAGTCTATGATCATTAATTATTATGCTATCTAGCTCTAATAACTTTGAACACCTATAGGTCACTCTCTAAGGAAACTCTAGCGAAGTTAAATGCTATTTTCAATTAGTTTGTAATCCAAAGGTCAAGAGCATATATAATAGTACTACTCTAGATAAGCACTATTAGGCACTACTCTTGAGTCCAAAAGTAGCCAAGTATCCTAGAGTAGATCCAAGATGGACTATGTCTCAACATTCATAGCACATATATACATATCATAAGGATACATAAAATGTTAGCCCATAGGTTAGCAGTGTTACAGGCATGCCTCATGGAACATATAAGCAATAGGACCAACGTGATACACATAAACACAATCATAACAAGCATAAGAAACCACACAAGAGACATCATTCCCCTAGAAGAGTTAAGATGCATTCTCACTATAATTCATCTAGTCCTAAGCCTTGCCACAAAGAGAAGGGTGGTAACTAGAGCATCGAAGCTAAAGCTCCTTCAAAAACCAACATATCCTTGTGACATAGTACATAAAGGAATCAAGGTTATATAGTTCTCTAGTAATGGTTGTGATACCATGGAATCTATGAGAATCTCCACATTCCTCTAGCTCCTATTCTAGAGGAAAACAAATTTTGATTCATTAATAAGACATGTTTTTATACATTCTTTCTCACTTGAAAGAAGAAACATCCTCAAAGCTTAAGTCTTTATTTGTATACACCTTCAAATATGAAGAACATATTAAATATCAAGATTATTAAATAGCTTAAAACTCATTTGATAATTGTAGATAAGAATTTTCAAGAAATAGGATAATCCACTGTAAAGCATGAATGTTGAACTCAACTTAACATCCAATTAGAAATTAGAAATACTCATGCATCCTAGGTCAAGGAAGAAAAGGATTATTCTTTTTTTATGCAAATAGCTCCAACGTTTCTACCTAGAGTGAGACTCATGTAAAATTTAAACCATTTTTCTACACTTGTAGTGATATAAGTATATAATTTTTTAGAGGTCTTAATTTCTCCAACTTAAACTTGTGCTTCCTACTTGAAGTTATGATCTTGTGCTTCCTTCTTAGAGTTACAATCACAATCCTATGCTTTCTACTCAAATACGTCATCTCAATCCTATGCTTTCTATTAAAAGTCACAATCACAATCTTATGCTTCTTTCTCGAAATCATAATTATAACCTTGTGCTTCCTACTTAAAGGAATAATCAAGAACATTTATTACTTACTCAAAGTTACCATTAGGAACATATACTTCCTACTTGAAATCATGCTATGATATTTCCTCTTCCTCCACTCATGCATGCTTGCATTTTTTTTCTTTTTTATTTTTTCTTTTTTCTCTCTTTAAGTAGAATCAATTAATGAAAGAAGCATTTGCACTATGTCAATCATTTTCTAATCCTCTTTGCACTCACTACCCTGCATGAACACTAGATCCTCCACCTTGGGCTCAGGTGGTTAGGTCCTCATTTATCTACTACATTAAATCCAAAAGTTTCATTTCTTATTCTTGTTCATTTCCATTAGAGATTATTAATGGAGCATGAGATTGATGCTCAATTACATTCAACCTATGATTCCCAATTTTTCTATTACCACCACTTCTAAATTAAATATTTTGAGAACATTCTTAAGTATACTGCTTTCCACCATAGATGTAACATTTTAACCCTTGATGCCTTAAAGGATATTGGAAAAAGCTTCTTAAACTTTTTTCAAGCTTTGTCAATGGAAGTACTTAGATGAAAGTTCTTAATCAAAGCTTTCTTAAATTGTTCCCAAATCTTGATGGATCTTCTAATCACCACTTTCTCTACTTGGAGGATGTTAAGAAACTAGGATTTTATTATAAAATCCAAGAATTGGATAGCAATACGATCTTTTCTTTCTATGAAAATTTCATACGTCTAAAAACATTCTTCTACCTTAAAGATAAATTTAATAATCATAGCATCATCTCTATCACCTTTATAGATCTTTGGTTTCTTTGCTTGAAACTTGAAAATTAATTGGCTTGGTCCTAATGCCAGTGCCCTTACTTGCATAGCTAGCTAATCTTTAACAACCCCAATTTCATTTACTAATTTCTTTTTCAAGGTCTTTATCTCATTTTTAACTCTTAAACAAGGCTTTTTGCATTTCTAGTAATGATTGAAATTCCTAATTTCATTCCAAAGCTCCTAGTTGACAAGCTAAAGATTATTCATAACATCTCCAAGTCACTCCACCTAGTTTCTTAGCATAACATATTAAGTTAGGGCAAATTTGTATTTGGTGATAGAGCCTAACTCTAGAAGAAAAGAAACTTTAATTGGATTAACTAGCTCTTAAATCATATGAGCCTTTTTCCTATTGATAGACTACACATGATGATGTTGTTTACTTACAACAACTTGTTCCATGGTTCTTGCATGTTTTTATGAAATTCATTAATATTCCTCTCACTAGTTATCTTTGTGTCCTCTTTCTCATTTTCATCCTTATGCACACTCATATCATCATGCATTTTCTTATGCATATCACTACCCCAACTACCATCTCCAACTTGTTCATTATGAGGATTATGACTAGAAGGAGCATTTCTAAGATTTTTTTTCTCCCTTTTCTCTTCTTTAAGTATGTCATAGCAGCACATGATTCACAAACAAAAAATCTCAATCATAAACTACTACCAATTTCAAATCACAAACCACTACTCTGATATCAAGTATAATCATACTACTCTTAAGAAGCACCATTCGACATCACTCTTAAGTTCAAAAGTAGCCAAGTATCCCAGAGTAGATTCAAGATGGACAACACCTCAGAATTCATATCACCTACATGTACAACATAAGTATGTACATAACACATTAGCCCATAGGTTAGGAGCATAATAAGGACACCTCATGAAATCATATAAGTGACAGGACCAACATGACATACACACATACACAAGACCATAGTAAGAAAAAGAAATTATACAAGAGACAACATCTCCCTAGAAGAGCTATGATGTGTTCCTACTCTAATGCATCTAGCCCTAAGCCCTACTTTGAAGAGAAGGAAGATGGCCTGAGCATTAAATATAAATCTACTCCATATTCCTACATATCCTTACAATATAATACACAAAAGAATTAGAATCATGTAGTTCTTTGGTGATGGTTATGATAGCATGAAACCTATGAGAATCTTTGCACTTCTTTGGACATTATTCTAGAGGAAAATAGCTTTTGATCTACTAATAAGGCATATTTTCCTATAGCATGTTTGATCATGATGAAGCACATCCATGTGCATTGCCCAACCAAAGAATAACATAAAAACTTGATTATTTAGCATAGCCAAAGAACCAAATAGAGATTTCTAATAATGTTGAATTCAACAATCTACTTTGCAAATTTGTAGGAAACGAAGAAAACTAAATTGGATTCTTAGGATTCTAGATGATTTTGTGGGATTTCATCTAGTTTAACTTTATCAATGATCAAATCATGGAATAGTTAGGACTAAATAATATTGGAATTGGTACTGCTACTCTACACGTCTAAAATGGGACTTGGAGTCTATCCTTATTAGTTATGTAAGTAATAGTAAAGAGAATCAAGAGAATATTCCTTGTGAAGTGGTGAATACTCTCATTCTTTAAGAGCTAATTGAATTAGAAGTAGGAATCCAATAATGTTGTATTATCCTTTTTCTATTTTTTATTTACTTAAGTATTGTATCTCTTTTTTGTTCAATTACTTCCAATCCATTATTGTACATGGAAGCATTTGACTATGCTAAAGTTAAGAATGAGATTTATGCATTTGAGGGATGGACTTGCATTTGATATTGATGTCTCATTAACTATTGGGAATCCATTGGTGTCTTATCGATGAGATTCACAAGGGCAAGAAGGAAAAGAACCTACTATGGATAGGATCCACTTGTTAATTCTTGGTGGCTCAGCATTCTAAGTAAGTTAGATTGATGTCAAATTTCCTATGAGATGGTAGTGAATGCATAACATAAAACACTTGATTAGTCTCATGTTTAGTGATGATGACTCTATAGATCCTAGCAATTTACAAGGATATTCTATTTATTGTTAATTTTAATTGTTTTCTTATATAAATATTTATTTGTTAACTTATTTAATAAATTTTAATCCTAGCTAATCCTCATGGCTGATTTTATTTTTCTCCTATCATGCTTGTAATAATGGGATTCATGATTCTCTTAGTTTCAACTTCAAGATCATAGAGCATGATGATTAGATGCTTAAAAAAAATTTATATGTGTTGTGTGAAGCTTGGTTTAGGAATTCTAGCCAAGATAGTATTTTTTCAATTTTTATTTTATTTAATTTAAATTAACTTTAATTTTAATTTACATATGATCTTAATTGATTCAAAAAAATCATATGCTAGAGTACCTAGAAATATTATTTGGTGATCCTTGTGGAGGAAAAACATCCCTCATAAATATATTACAGTGATTCAAGACATGTATGGAGAAGCTACCACTAAAATTAGAACATGTTATGGAATAAAATCTAATTTTTCAATCATAATAGGTATACATCAAGGGTCTACACTTAGTTCATACTTATTTATCATAATTATGAATAAATTATTAGATAAAATACAAGATTAAATCCTTTGGTGTATACTATTTGTAGATGATATTATGTTGGTGGATACAAGTCAAAAAATATTACTAATAAAATGGAGAGGTGGAGACATGCCCTAGAATCAAAAGGCTTAAAAATTAGTAGCAGTAAGATAAAATATATGGAATGAAATTTTAATAATAGCATAAATATTGCTAAAATAGAAGTGATAATTCAAGGCAAAAAAAAGTTCCTCATGTTTCCATTCCCAAATGATGCTGCTGCCTAATGAAGATGGTGTCTCTTCATAACTATTGTTATTGTTATCTTAACAAGACCCGAAAGGGTAGTTGTGATTAAGACCTAAAAGGGCATGTTGTAATATTGGATGTGTCTCTCAAGGTGACCTTTGGGGATGTGACCTGAGGCATTTATACTTGGGTTTAGAGGTTGTGCCAGCATGGAGTGGTGAAGCTAGTATAGGCAAGTTAGGAGAGCTAGGAGAAGCACGACAAGAAGTGGACTAACCATCCCTTCTAGCTAAGTTATAGGCCTAATTATGGTGGCAATGCTAAATTTTCTCACATATATCTCACATTTGGTATATTTTCTTCATATGCATAATGTCTAATATATCATATATTTGACATTTGCCATGACTTCTAGGGATAGGATGTCACAATTGGTTTTGAAGCAAACCATGACCCAAGGACCATTTAAAACCATGGGCCAACTACAATATGAACCTGATGATGAACCTTGAAGCAATAACACAAGGAAAGCCATTGATCATCACCATATGCACCATATGTCTATGATTTAAGTCAAANTGAATTGATCTTGTTTTGTTGAAATTCACTATCCAAGTAATCTAGAAGATTTCAAGTTACCATATGTCAACCTAGAAATGTCAATTCAACAAAATAGGCTAGTTTGGTCCTTTTAATTCCTAAAAAAAATTATTTTTAGACCCTAGGACTATGTCCAACTTGTAATACTCATCAAGATGATTGCAACAGTATAAATTTCGTCTCAATGAAACTTACGGTTTGGGAGATATTGATGTTTATAGTTTCTCGTTATATGTATATTAAATTATTAAAACTATTATTTTATTATTTGAAAAAAAATATCAAAATTTTAGGATCAAGAATTAACCTAGAATCTCCATTTACCCATATTGAACCTCCACCTTGTCATTGGCCAAACCACCATGTCAGCTGTTGAGGCAATGTGGAATAAAATAATAATCAAAAGTTAAAAAAATATTAAAATTTTTTTAAGTGGGAGGTCATGGGTTCAATGTCAAGCCCCAACTTACTTTTATATAAAAAACAAAAAAACTTACAAAGTTATGATCGGCCTTCCTAGTGGTTGGGCCCTGTACTAGCCATGGAAGTTAAGGGTCAATCCCAAAGGTAAACCAAGGGCAACCGTGCCCCACACATCACCTATTGGGTCGCTATTTCATCAATCTATAGTAGCTACCCCTTGCACCTACCATCCACTCTCCCACACACCTACTACCTTTGAGCTACGCCTGTTCTAGTTGTGCACCATGATGCTACATTGCTACACCTGCTTACTCTACCCCACCATTCTTCTCATACTTCTGCTCCCTCAAACCCTAACCTTAGTAGGGCTAGGAGGAGTAGAGCTATGGCCTATGCTACACATCCTTCAACCATGTGGCCTATGTTGCTAGCCACACACACCTTGCAACCATGTGTCCTTTCATCGTTCCTGTGTATTGTCCTTGTGGCATCTTTCGTAGTCACCATTCACTACATTGCTACTACCCATCAAAACCATGGATCATCGCCTCCCATGCTACCAAACATCATCTCTCAAGACATTGAACATCCCCTCTAATGCTACGGATCATCACCTCCCATGTTGTTGAATATTGTCTTCCATATCCTGGATCATCGCCTCCCATGCCACTAATCATCACCTCTTCCAATGTTGCCAATCATCTTCTTTGCAAATAAAAAAATAATAATCCTTGTACAAGGCTCGCATGGTAACAAAGGCTACGTAGCCCTGTAGAGGGCCACATGAGCTTTGTAATGGGCCATGCAGGCCCTAAACATGGCCACATGAGCCCAATGATAGGTCGCATCAACCCTAATAAGGGTCGCATAGGCCCTAAAAAGGGCTACGTAAGCCCTAAGGAGGCCCTAAAAATGGCCATACCACTCACCATGTGGAAACCTCTTAGCATCATGGCTATACACACCATATTACCACCTTGGCACTTGGTCTCTATGCTTGTCACCACCATGCCTAGCCATTGACTTCACCCAATAGCCACCTAGGCCACTACTAGCATGCCATTGCCACCATTGGAACAAAATGGCAAATTTACTATTATCTAATCAAAAATTTTCAATTTCCTGCGAACTAATAGAAAATTTGAAATTTCTATCAATTAATGAAAAATTCAAATTTCTATCATTGAACAATTAATTTAAATTAGGAATGCATGAAAAATAATTTTTAAATTTGAACTTGGCATCCTAGTAACCACAAAAATAAAAATTTTGTAATTAAGTGTGCTAGCCTTGGAGTAGAACTAGGATGAGTGACCTCTCGAGAAGTCTGATTTTTTGTGCCAAAGGTTTTAGACTCAAAAGCCATAACTTTTGATTTTGGAACCATTTTACGATAAACAAAGAGTCATTTCCTATAGTTTTCAACCTTTCAGACATAATGGTGAAGTTAGATCCATCCTAGAGAAACCCAAAAATTAGTTGTTACTCCTTGCCTAATATAGTACCTTAAGATCCTCAAAAGTTTAATTATCACACAACTTGAGCATATGATGTCCATTTTCAAAATATGAATAATCATTTCCAATATTTTTCACCCTTCTAAACTCAATGACGAGGTTAGATTTATCATCTGAGCACCTAATAATTCAATGATATCATAAATTCAACCTTCTGGGCTTTATGATTTAGTGCATAACTCTTATAGATAGTCTTAAGATCACTATGGCATGTCATTAATTACACTATCGAAGTCAGTTTTCTTAAGGGAGGTAGAAAGGATGTTAAGAATTAGATAATATAGTTACATATTACTAAAATTATATGATGTCATTAAATATTACTAAAATTAGATAATGTAGTTATTCAATTGATGTAGTTGATTATCAGTTGATGTGTTAGTTAATGATTACTTGATGTATTAGTTAAAGAATTAGTTGAAGAAACAAAATATTCTTCAACCATCAATAAAAGGCATATTAATCCATCTTGCAATCAAAACATATGGCAAAAAAACATGTAGACTCAAAATCTCATTTCAACAAGAAGTATGATACACATGAAGAAAAATGATTCAAAAAATAATTGAAGAATGAGAACATCATGGGCCTTGGATTAGCATGAATATCAATATCCATGCATTTTGGAAAAATTACAAGATTTGGATCCTGATGTCTTCTGCTTACAAGAAGTCTTACCATGGGAATTTCTATATCAATTCCAAGCAAGCTTGGAAAAGATGGGATACAAAGGTATTTACAAACAAAAAGGTTATTATGGGAGTTCTTCTTTTGAGCCATATAAATTAGCATATTACAGAAATCACAACATGGATGGTTGTGCAATCTTTTATAAAGAAGCTAAGTTTGAATTGGTACAAAGACTTGAATAAAGTTTAGAAACTATGATTTTGGAAATTCCAGAACTTCAAGCAATGGACAAAAAAGAATAGTTAAGATTTTGGAAAAATCACATAGCCTTGGTAGTGGTTCTAAATGTTCATCTATCAAGAATATGTGTATGCATGGTTAACACACATTTGATCGTCAAACCAACATGTTCAGATGTTAGACTATGTCAAGGAGCATATTTGATGAAGAAAATAGAAGAAAGTTTGAAGAATAAGTTATTCCTAAGTTATACTGATCTAGTGTCATTTATTCATCATGGAGAATTCAATGCAAAAGTTGGAAGTAGTGTTTATCAATTCTTAAAATATGGATATCTAAAGAAAGCTTTGGAAGATGAACCTAACTTGAAGAAGATGTTTCCATCAGTTCAACATGCAATTCCATTAGCTAGTGCATATTCTACGTACTTTGAATCTTTAGTAGATATATCAGATTCTAGAATTCAGGAAAAGATGATGTTAATGGATAGCACTCATCAAGAATCACGGTTTACCAATTACTCTACTATGATTAAAGAGGATGGGAGAAAAACATTCTTCATTAAGACTTTGGATTATATTTGATATGATGTCAGATTATTTCAAGTTACCAAGTTACTAGAGTTCATTTCTAAAGAAGAAGTTGAGATGAATCATGATCAATCCTTTCCATCCCAAACAAGACCATCTAATCACATACCACTTATGGCAAAATTACAATTACTTGCATCAATTCATAAGGTTGATCAAGATTAGGAAGTATCTCATCCTTACTTTTATTGATAAATATTATTATTTTCTTTATTGTTTAATTTATAATTTAATCAAATAAGTAAAATATATATGCTAATGAAAGTTGGAAATAAAGAATTTACCCTACCTTCACTTGGATAACTAGGTATGAGTTGCACTTTGTGTCATCTTGGTTAGGACTGGTGATTAGTGGTTGGTAGATCTTTAATTCACCTCTTATCATTTTCTTAGAAAATAAAGTAAGTATTAAGAAAATAATATTTAAAACTCATATATATTTTTCTCAAACATATCTTGTTTGAAAAATAAGCAAGAAGCAACTTCAATTTGAAAGGAGAAATCAAATTATCAGAGCATAGGAGTGTAACAAAAGCATTGGAGCTAGAGAGAAATAGTAAATGTGAACTTTTATGAGGATGAATGAAATCTAAGGAGGGTAGATTGTCATGTCCCCATTCCCAAATGATGCTGCTACCTAATGAAGATGGTGTCTCTTCATGACAAGTGTTATTGTTATCTTGCCAAGAATCGAAAGGGTAGTTGTGATGAAGACCTGAAAAGGCATGTTGTAATGATGGACGTGTCTCTCAAGGTGACCTTTGGAGGTTTGACCTAAGGAATTTATACTCGGGATTAGAGGTTGTGCCAACATTGAGTGGTAGAGCCAGTATAGGCAAGTTACAAGAGCCAGGTGAAGTGGGACAGGAAGTGGATTAACCATCCCTTCTGGCCAGGTTATAGGCCTAAGCATGTTGGCAATGTTGAATTACCTCTAAGGGATAGATGCCAAAGGAAGAAAACCCCAAGGAACACTCTTGGATTATGATCCATATACACTATTCCATATCAATAAAGCATTCTTTTCTTTCTCTTTCTACATTTTTCCTATTATTTCCTTTATACATAATGTCAAATATCACATATATCTTGCATTTGATATATTTTCTTCATACACATAATGTCTAATATATCTTATATTTTACATTTTCTATGACATTCAAGGACAAGATGTCACAACTACAAATAGTTTTCCTACCTAGGATTAATCCTCTAATTAGATGGTAAAATTGATAAAGATATCAAAAATAGAATTGAGGTAGGATGGACAAAATGAAGATAGACTAGTGGTGTTCTATATAATAAACTAATACTAATAAAATTAGATAAAATGTTATAGGATAGCAATCAGGCCTACTATCAGATATGATGCTAAATGTTGGGTAGTAAAAACGAGGCATGAATAATGAATCAATGTGGCAGAAATGTGAATGCTTTGATGGATTTTGAATGTTACTAGAAGAGATAAACTACATAATATGAACATCAAAGGAAGACTTGAAGTGGCTTCTATAATTAGGGCTTAGATAGTTTAGACATATGCAAAGAAGATCATAAAAGAAGCCTATAAATAAAGGTTGCTACGTCACTATTCTAGAAAAGCCATCAATAGGTAAATCAAAGAAGACATGGTAAAACAATGATTGAAGATTATCTAAAGAAACTAAAAATAAACAAAGATCTATCTCTACATAGATGCCAATGATGAAAAAGAACTCATGTAGTTGACTCCATTTTGTTAGAATAAGGATAGGATAGTTATGATGAAATATAAGCTTAATTTTAATGTACCTATTAATTTATTTAATTTTTAAAAATTATTTGTATGATTTTTGATATTTATTGTTAATTTTAAGTTTGTTTTTAAGTTTTATATACTTATTCTTATTAATGTTACTCTTCTTCAAAATAAATCAAATCACTCATGTGTACACGTACTTCTTAACTTTTCTCTTTTTGAAAAAAGAATATAAAATAAATAAAATTAAAAGAGAGTGCACATTATTTGCTATCATACATAGTGTGGTGATGCATATTATAATGATGCCTTTTTTTTTTCAAAAGACTTCCCTCCCAAAAAATGTAATTCAATGTAATGCACTTTTCTTTTTTTATGAAAGAATAATATATATTTTTGCCCACACCACCTTCCATAATATAGTCATATCTCCCACGTGTTATTTTTTCCCATTCTTTCCACTCCTTCCCTACACCCAAACCCCTACACTATTCTGATTTCCTTTCCTACTAGAATCCTCCTCCATCCTTGCCTGGTATGATTTTTTTATTCTCAATTTATTAATTTATTTATTATTCATTTTTATTTTTATTTTTATTTTTTCTTTACAAAAAAGAGAAAACAAAGAAGAAATAAATTTAAGAAGTTTTTATTCTTTCTTATTTTTTTTCCATTAGTTGTCAATTTAGCAAATATATCTTTCGTTATCATTCCACTTTCATTTTAAAATATGATATCTCATGGATATTATTGCAAAACCCCTATTTCAACATGGAAAAATCTAATTTTTCTTAGCTAAGTCAACTGTCTTGTACCTTAGCCATGGAGGAATATACATGAAATTCTATATGAATTTTTTTAAAAAAATTTAATTACATGCTACTTTCTTATCCAAGTTGAAATCTTAGTTATGATAATGTTTTACTTATTATCTTTATGTTTTATGAATGTCATCATTTCTGCTAGCATTTTTTATGATGAATGTATAAAACCTTATAAACTTTGTCAAATTTTTGTAGTTTTCATGATCAACCATGTACCAATGATTATGTTCTAGGCACTAGAGAACATAACCTCAAGAGATCAAAGAGTCTCAAGCCTTAGTGGTAAGAATGATTGCATGATAAGAGCCATTAGAATCATTATTTAAACCTGATCTAGTTAAACCTTCCCAACCAAGAAGATTCATAGGTCATTGACCATAGGAACAGGTCAAACAATGACAACTGAAAGTCAATTTGAATGATCAACCAAAGAATCTAATTAACCTAAAGGATGTTCAAAAATATGTTGAAGTTCAAGGCATTAATGACATAATCATTCTAGAAGAAAAGAAGCTACAAGAAATTCCTTGAAGATGAACCTCCTTCATTAAGAAAATATTCTAGAGAATGAGCTTCTATAATTATGTTATGCAATCCATTGCATGGTACTGGTACAAGATTAATGAGTTCTATTGTAATCTTAATAATGATGGTATCAAAATATTTGTTGATGGTGTTGATATACCCATCTATGTAAAGGTCATTTCATGAGTTACAAGGTTTCTAAATGATGAAACGCGATATCACATGGGCTGCAATATCGCGTACACGATATCGCATGGGCCACGATATTGCATCGTGGCCTTCACGATATCGCATCCCTCGCGATATCGTATACACGATATCATGTCGTCCCCTACAATATCACGTACGCGATATCGTGGTGCGTCGTCATATCTATAAATAAGAGGCGGCTCTCCCTTGTTTCTCATCCTAGACTTAGACCGTAGTGAAACTCTAGCAAATTGATCACTCCAAAGATAGAATATTTTCCATGTGCCTGTAGTAGGAACTCCAAAGTAAACGGATCTTTATTCGAGCAGACATTGTACTTGAACACAAGTTTGTGTACGGCAATAAAGATGAACTTCTTCAATAAACCTTACAGTGCATGGAATAGGCTAAATAGGATTTTATTTAATGTTATTTATTTTTTATTCTTTAAATGCTTTATTAGTTATTAAATATTTCTCAACCCTTCTCTCCTAGTTAAGTGCCTCATTACGACCGCTTTGAGCACGTGCGTTACGTGTGGTGATCCTAGCAACGACTAGCATTTGGTAACCATAGTTACATTGGTTCAGGGTGTGAACAGTAAGTGGGAATGGATGCTGACACTAGGTTAATTAAGGCTTAGTTAGTTAGTTAGAGTTAGTTAATTAGTCTCTTCAACCCTTCACCTCTCATCATAGGAGATAAAACATAAAAATATATAAAAATCATATACCTCAGACTTACTTAACCATACACCGTGACAACTACAAGTAAGTCTGGGAAGACAACGAATGATTAACCCTAAGTGTTCCATGAGGCGTGTAGGCACTTAGTCTGCGGAGTTCACTCGAATCACACGTGCTATGCTCGTATTCATATGGTTGAGTGTAGGGGTACCTCGCCACTCATCATTGGCACCGTTGCTGAGGACTAAGTGTTTGTGTGCTAAGTAGAACATAAGAGATCATTCACATCGTTGGGAGCTTAAACAAACCTTAGGGTTAATTAAACAAAAAATTTATATAACGGTTAAATAGCACATCGATAAGACACAATGTCTTCTTCTTCTTCTCACAAGAGTAATACACCACCTAGGGATAATACAAGAAACAATCAGTAGTCTAAAACACATAACCAAAATCCGCCAATTCCTCAACAATACCAAGTGGTATATACTCATCCCAATGAGTACACACCAAATTTTACTTTTATCCTCCATCAAAATGAATAGATGCGCTGGAGAGACTTGCAAGATAACATAGTGTTACCTCTAGATTGGTCAATCCCCAACATGTTCCTCCATGCTTTGGTACAGATTGGCATGACACAGCTCTATGCTAAATACGTTACGGTAGATTTTGACACAAGGGATTACTACCCTACAGCTACAAAACATATTAAGGACTCACGGTAGGAGAGCCATCATACATTGTTAAAGGGCAAAAGGGCCTTGCACGTCCTAAGTAAAATCGGAGATGGTGAACCACTTATAATGAGTTCTCTATCGAATGATGTTCCCCCTCCTAATGATAGTGAGGAGGTGAGGTATCAGAACCTACGATCCACCATACACAACCCTGGTTCTGATCCTCATGAATGCCAACTATTCACTGAGGGAACAAAACACATGACAAGGATAGGCACTTAGATCGTCATCACGATCAGGGTCAAAGCCATAGAAGATAAGGTAGGAAACATCGTCATGGCGATGGTTCTCCTTCTTATTCTCCTTCTTCACATCACTCACCCTCTCCTTCCACATCTAGGTGCAGCCATAGAGAGCACAATGGTGAGGATAGAGGTACACAAAATGAGAGACCTCAACAAGAGATTCAAGAGAGAGGACAAGGGCATGAATGAAGGAAAATTAGGGAATAATGTAGACATCATAGACATCATAAAAGAGATAATAATGATGAGCCCCTACTTGCAACTTAAAGTATGCTCGATATAATGGAGGCAGTGAGAATACTGACAAGGCATCAAAGAGATAGCCGAATCAAGTGTTTATACATGAACAATATCCCACACTTTGAGGGGGGATACAACGCTGATTTGCAACATCATTTACAAGCATTCCATGATGCCTGCGCCTTGCAAAACATAGAGAACGAGTGGCAGAAACTCAATTTTTCTCCTAGGACACTCATCAAGGAAGCAGAGAGTTGGTACTAGTCCTTAGAATCAGAAACCATTAGGAGGTGGAGTACAATGTTATAACTCTTCAACGATAAATATCAAACGTACTCCAGAGTGTCTAATTTGCATAAGTAGATGCAAGGATGGAAGCAAGGTACTCATGAACCCTTGGATGCTACCATGGGCCAATACTATGCATGGTTACATTGTTGCCTAGGCCATGGTTATGCACAATGGGACCAACTTCGCCACATCATAGATGGGCTAAGAAATGAGACTAGGAGAACCCTTGGGACTTATTCCCAAGGAAGACTATCAGAACTTAGATCCAATGAAATTCAGCACTTGTTGGAGCAAGTAGCCAAAGAAGAAGGTGAGCTACAAAAAAGAGAGAGCATAGAAGAATATAACCGTGATCCCTCCCTTTGAAAGAAGGGAGTGAGATTTTGTGATGAGGAGGATGAGTCAAAACTCAAAGAGTTGGTGAATAGGAAAACCTTGCAAATTCAAAAGCTAACAACAGAAGTATTGGTTAAGGTGGATCAATTGTGAGATTCCTTAAACTCTAGACTTGAAACTGTTCTAAAAATTGTAGAGGAGTCTAAAGTGGAACGAAGTAGTGACAAAGACAAGAAAAAGTGGAGAGATGAAGGCCCTGCACATAACAAGGGTAAGGGGAAAATAACTATCTCCGATCAGGTTTTGGACTTGGACACAGATGATGATGGTGGATGTAAGATCTGCCAATATGACCATCCCAAGGGATGTTGTCCAATCATCTCACATCTACAAGAGTCTAGGATGTATGCACTCAACCCAAGACTCAACAGATGGCAGACACCCCGAATGTTACCTTATCCCCAAGGTAACCCAAGGCAGTTCGAACAACTATTGACGTACTATCCAAGTGGAAATCCATCACAATCCATTGGACAACATTAGTAGTGTAAATACCCATAGTTATGGGGGATGCCACCGCCGAAACAACAGTACCCTTACCGGCAACCTGATCCTTATGGCTATTATGTGCAACAGCCAATTTCTCCATGTGACCCTATGGGTCACACAACTCCCCAACTTCACTACCAAGTTCGGGAGTACTTTAGAAGGACTCCTTCTCCTCCAAGAAATACTCCACACACATTCCATCCTCCAAATCCATTTGCTCCTCTTCCACCTGTAGTTCCCATACCTCCTACTCCAACAATGCAAGGGGAACTCCCCATTCAACCACAGCAACGTAACGCTACAAGAGCTGTAAACATTCAACTCGCTACTGGTTCTAACAACTGTAAAAAGAGAAGACCCTTCTTCAGAACCAAAATCCCAGACAAGTTCTCACAACAACAGGCGGTTGAGTCTATGCACACTCCTCCACCACACAAGACTTCAGAGCTCCCTTCCGTTCAACAATAGAGCTTAACGCATACGATTATGTTAACGCATACTGTAACCAACTGGATCAAGGTAGGCCACCTTCCAAGGAAACTATCTGACCTTGGGAGTCCCCTAATTTATCTACAAGTCACTAGGAAGAAACCTCATAAGGCTCTTCTAGACTCAGGTTCTGGAGTCAATTTAATCTCACAAGAAATGTATCAAGCCTAGAACCTGCCCCAACTTAAGAAGAGCAACATTCAACTAGAGCTGGCTGACCAGTCCATCACCATTCCCTTAGGATTGGTAGAGGACATAGTTATCACTATGTGTCGTTGGTCATACCCAGCTGATTTCCTAGTGATCAAAGTTAACAACAACGAAGGGGACTTCCCAATTATAATGGGAAGGCCATGGCTCAGTACAATAGACATGTACCTAGGGATCTACGATCTTTCCTTGGAGATATCTAAGGTAAACATTTACGGAAAGATCAAGAAGAAGAAAGTTCCATGCATCACATACAGTGACTCAAAGGGTGATGACATGAAGGAATGCTCAACATCTCTTCCATGTAATCAGTGTGCCCAAGAAACACAAATTCAAAGGTGCCTATATGTAGCAACCACACAGGTAGTAGACACCTCGTGGTTGACAGCTAAACGAAAGAGTAACCCAATATGCATAGAACAAACTGGGGGAACAACTCNTTTTTGTTTTACACTTTTTTGTTTTACACATTTTTATCTTACACATTTTTGTTTTACACATTTTTTTTATACATTTTTGTTTTAAAAATTTTTTTAACTTTTCTTGTTTTTGTTTTACAACATCATTATACTTTTTCATTCTTTGCGTGTGTTTGTGCGTGTGTTATCCATCTTGTAAGTTTTTCACCCAATAAGTGTTCTTCTTGATGGTATGAACTATTTTTCATTGATTACTAATGTTCGGTTTTTACCTTTAAATTATGATGTTGATACTAAGGTATGTTCTTTTGATATGGTAGGTAATGAGTCCACTTCATCCATTCATCCACAAGTTCTATGGTCTCTCTTGGCTTGGAAATGTACAATCCCTTTCTTAATAAGAACTCTAACGATTCAGTGACTAGGTACTTCTCAAACTAAGGAAGGACTCAAGGATTTAAAAGGGTGTGACTTCAAGGGAACTTGATGCATTTGTGTTGGCCATTCTCTTAGGTGCTTGGATGTTTTCTTCTTGAGGTTTTTTATCGTTTCAATGTCACCCAATTATCGGAAGCTGAGCAAAAAAAAAATAACAAGTCTTTGCATGGTGTGGTTCTCAAACATAAACACATAAAAAAAAGAAGAAAAAGAAAAAAGAAAAAAGTGAGAATTCAAAGTACACCCCTTAGACAAAATAATCACTTGCGCTACAAGCACTGGTTATGGAACTAAAAATGTTCCCTCTAACTAAGGCCCTCCTCACTTCCCATTCTCTCCTCATTCGTTTCATCGGAATGGTAGTGGCTCTTAGGGGAAGCATTCTTGTTATTCAAGGGGATGGATTAGCTGAATGCATTGATGTGAAGTCACTATACGTGGTTAGTTTGAGGCTGAAGTTGGAATGAGACTTGCCAAGTCACATTAATCATGAAACACACAAGCGGCTGTACACCACATTGTTCTTGGGATTCCATTCCATTCTCTTCCCTCCACCCTTCTCTCCATTGTTCACCTCATCACCGGTTGAATCATTATTGTATATTTTGTTTGATGCATTGTTTTCTTTTAGGTAAATTCTTGTGGGATTATATTTTATTTGAATCATAATTGTATATTTTGTTTCACCCCATCTTTTGTTGTGTCTTGTAATGATGATCCATTCACATGTCATCCCATTAGTTCCATTGAGTCAATAATCCCATACCTTCCCAATATTATTGTAAAAAACTCAAGGACGAGTTTTCATTTAGTCATGGGGATATGATGGGCTACGATATCACATATGCGATATCGTGACCGTTGCGATATCGCATCCCTCCCGATATCACATATGCGATATCACATCATCCCCCATGATATCGTGTACATGATATCGCGGTGCGCCGTCATATCTATTAATAAGAGGTGGCTCTCCCTTGTTTCTCATCCTAGGTTTAGACCATAGTGAAACTCTGGTAGATTGATCACTCCATAGATAGAATATTTTCCATGTGCCCGTAGTAGGAACTCCAAAGTAAACGGATCTTTATTTGAGCAGACATTGTACCTAAACACAAGTTTGTGTATAGAAATAAAGACGAACTTCTTGGATAAACCTTGTAGTGCATGGAATAGGCTAAATAGGATTTTATTTAATGTTATTTATTATTTATTCTTTAAATGCTTTATTAGTTATTAAATCTCTCTCAACCCTTCTCTCCTAGTTAAGTGC
>MNCI01010043.1:102990-117879 GCA_015680685.1 Gnetum montanum | reverse complement strand
AAACATAGAAGTTAGTAGGAACACGATTAGCACATTAGCCTCATTCACAACCATCAAGCATGATCATATAACAAAGTCATATCACTCTTACACATCATAAAAATCAAGACCTCAACAACATGCAAAGAGATTAATCATGCAAGACATTGATGGATGAATTACATCCCCACTCAAACAAACAATTTCATCATGAGGCACACCAAGAGAGAGATAGCACACTCTTAGAATTTCAAGATTCATACACAACAATCATTCCCAGCAACTAACATTGGCCTCAACCAGGACCAAAATCTCAACACAATCATATGAGTCATGGGCAATAGACAATCGTCATCTCAACTCAAAAATAAGGTGGAAGACCAAGGTCTATCCAACAACAAGTCTACATCAAACGAATTCTCACAACAACACACAACATCACGAAGGATGCGTTCACAAGAAGACTCTTATCAAAAGAGGTGCAGTCTCAACAAGAACCAACAACAGGATGACCCACACCAATAGTCTTCAAATCATAGTGACTAACAAATGTCACCAATCAAAATAGTGATGCCACGTGCCCAAGGGCAACACCACTAGCTTGACAAAGGAGCACAACTCGCAAGGATCAACATTAAGGGCAATCATGCCTCATGCACAAGAAGTTGTCAAATAAGACAAAAAACATTTTTCTTGGGGATGACACTAACAACAACTGCATCCTCAACGTTCCCAACAATAACCATCATACCGCGTAAAACATTAAGCCTTGCGTTACGAACGATAGAAAAGACCAAGATAACATGCATGCAGAATTTGAAAGCGCAAACAAGAAGACATGCATACACAAATAGACAAACATACAATCGCAAGCACGAAGGCACGAAGTCTACCGGCAATGGTCTTAGTCCACCTAGAACAAGGCTCACCAAGAGCACATGTTCGAAAGACCTCCATCCTGAGGTACCTAGGAACCATCTTGTCCCAATTTGTATTTTTCCATACTCATTGTATCTAGGGTGAGTGGGAGTGCCAAGGATATGATATCATGCACGATTCAACAAATGCCATCTCGAAACATGTCATCTAGATGGAAATAGAAGCGGAGACTCGGTCCAATTCATCCCAGATGAATCACTAGAGAATTGAGATGGGAGCTCCTTGAGCAACAAAATTCTTGAGTTTCCAGTAGAACTCCTCTCAACTATATCACATATAATCACAACTAGTCCAACCACAAGTAAACAAGAGGAGGACATCACCACAACGGCATCGTTTATATCCTCATAGAGCAACATACATCAGTTGCTCACAATTTCTCATCTGTCCCCTCATGAAGAGCATAGAACATTGCCATCAAGAAACTCTTCAAAAATACCTAAGGATATGATCCTAGATCACCTAGGTATCAATCTGAAGGGACCATTAACCAAACAAGCTCAATGAAGTAACACAACCAAAGAGCACAACCATCTCACAACACAATTTCAAAAATGCTCTGATACCATTTGTAACAACATTGCCCCGACGTTGCCCGGAACCCTAAGGAATTCATGAAGATCCAATGGATCTGGGGCAGAAGACCTGGGGAATACGCCTCAAGCAAGCAAGAAACTCATGAGTGAGTGTAAGCAGAAGCACATCTTCTTAACATACATGACCACGCACCTCATTGAGGGTAATCAAACCCCAAAACGAGGACCAAACAAACAAGCACACACACAACCTTGTAGACAACATCGGTGGGAGGGGAGATGATGCACCTACAAGGGAAGGTGCCTCACCCCCAGATCCCTCACGATCTAGTACAAGGTGTGGCCTGGCACCACACCAAAACTATCCAGTCTTGGCTGCCTACATATCTACGACCACCGTAGAATCAGGGTCATGTAGTTCTCCACGGAGAAGAGGGGAATGAAGACGACTTAGAAGAGAGTTGCAACAGGAGGGTGTCCTATTGCTAGCTTGGTACCACCAAGCCGAGGTGGGTTTTCTAACACTTGAAAGTCACCTGAGGGTGCCTCAGAGTGTTCCATGGTCTCCGAACCATGGGGAGAGCCCAAGAGAACCACCATTCTGGGACATCTCTCACACAAAAAGTTGACAAATGAACCCGACAATAGAAGGTTACCCACCTTTATCGTTATCTTAAAGGTAAGCCAATACGCCATGATTGTGTATATCCATGCCAAAATTTGATGCAAAAGATTAATTTCAGAATTCTTTCTTTTAAATTTTTGCTTAATGAAATTAAACTTTTATTTTTGGATTATCAAGCTAGAACTCTTATCACTAAGCTAACATTTCATTATTAATATGGGTATTAGAACCCAAAATAATTGTAATGGAGGTTAACCCTAACATATATAGTTCAATTAGAACTTTATAACTCAACATTAGCCATCCATATTAAACCTATGACTTGGAGCTTTCAAATTAAGAGTCTTACCACTAGGCTATTACCTCATCATTGTTCATTATTAAGATATATATATGTCTTATTCATATACTATTATATTTTTATCTTTACAACAAATAATCATATTCTTTTGGATTGATCCCAAGTTTTATCAGTATAGTATATCAACAATGTTGTTCTCATATTCAAACAATGCATAAAATTTTTGCCTATGTGAGTTCTTTTTTCCAATTTGCCTTCATAAAGAGCTAGATTTTTGTTTATCTACAACTTCTTCAAATCATCTTTGATCATTTATTCCTATGTCTTTCTTGGTCTTCCTTTTAGTGTCTTTCCTAGAACAATGATGTGGCAACCTTTTTTATAAGCTTAATATCTAATTTTATTTGTACATGTTCAAACCATCTAAGTTGCCATGCTTGTAGTTTATCTTTTATAGTAACATTCAACAAATTAAAGTATTTGCATTTCTACCACATTTAGTTGTTCTTCATGCCTCTTTTGTATCGTGCAACATTTAGCACCATAGAAGATAGTAGGTGATGAGCAGTTGAAAGTACCCCTAATCCAACCATACGAATCACAAAGTGTTCATGCATGATTCAGTTGAATTCCGTAGACTTTATAGTTTCCAGTACACTAGTCTTCTAGGAAGTGAATCTTGCCCTAAGGTCGTTCATTGTCTTCTCGATTACACTTGTGAAGCATAATGGTATGGCTAAGAGTAATCAAAGCATATAATTTTTATCATTTTGTGTTTTATGATTTTTGGTGCTTGAAGAGAGAGATAGAGTAATGTCATCACTAATTTAATTTAACTAACTAGCTAATCTTTAACTAGTCCTAACATAAGCATCCGGTCCCACTTTCCATACACGTCCTGAACCCACATATCCATTGCTAGGTTACCAAGCGCTACACTATTGGACACACCAAGCAATAATGCTACTGGGATTACCAAGCGAATGCATGTTATGCTTGAAGTGGTCGTACTTATGTATTTAATCTATCTAGCTTATCTTGCTTAATTAACTTAATTACTGGAAAACATTAAATAATTAACTGAAAGCATTAAATGCATGAATAAATATCTAAACTATATAGAATGCTGCAAGGTTTATTAAGAAGCTCATCTTTATTACCGTACACACTATTGTGCTGAGGTACAACAATGCTTGAATAAAGATTTGTACACTTAATGACTCTTGCTGCAGGCGCTCGAGAAAATATTCTAACTTTCAAATGTAAAAACTACAAGAGTTCGGCTACTACTAGGAATTAGATCCCCGTAAACACGGCTAGGAGCTCATATTTATAGTTTTTTCTCTAGCCACATCAATGAGGCCCCATCAATGTAGCAAATGCTACGTTGACACAACCTCATCGATGGGGAACACCACATAAATAGGGCCTTGTCGATGGGGGTCCATCAATGTAACACTTTGACATTCATCATATGCCCACAACTAAATGAAAACTCATCCTCAAGTACTTTTACAACATTGGAAGGGTATGAGATTATTGACTGACTCTTAAGAAAACAACTAGCTTGACAAAACTAAGTGCTTGAGTGTAGGAACCAACACATTACAAAAAATTGTGGTGTTCATGACACAAAATAGAACACCATGACATGACTATAAAAATTTGGATAGTACATCCTTTGATGACATGAAGATGGTGATGAAGATTAGACACTCCCAGGTGGTGGTGGCTCTTGAGGCTTTGAAGGAACTTCGCTAGCTTCAGGGATGTGTGGTAGCCGAGGTAACTGTGGCTATCTTGTTGTAGCTGCAATCTCTGATGGAAGGTAAAAGGCATCAAGTAATGCCTTCATCTTCTCCTCCTTACTCGAAGGATCATTCATAGTTCACACGACATCACTAATGTGGGTTGGAATGGGGACATCCCACAGGCAGGGCATGATCAGGAACATGTCCTTTACATTAACAAACTAAGTAGCAAACTGTTTATGCTCACTGTCGAACACCCTAACTACATTCTATAGCTCATGGTAGTCATTCATCCTTTTGTTCAGGTTTTTGGCAATTGATTGTTGATCTGTGAAGTGTGCCTTGAGAACTTTGAGTTCAACATTAGCCATTGCAAGCTTGTCCTTGGTCTTCTTGTGGTGCTTGAACTCGACCTTGTATAGTAAGTACGAGCTAGCCACTTTCTTTTCTAATTTAGACCACAGCTATTTGATAGTTAACATGGTTAGTTTTGTGTAATGAAGATTGGAAAACTCCATGTACTCTATCATCTCCTTGATCAGCAATTCCTTTGTGCAAATTTTCATCTTGTTGTAGGCATCTATTCCATCAACGCTATGTTGCCAAACTTCCCTACCTTGCTGGAGTTGATGGAGGGCTTCATTTGCCTTTTCCCTCACCAATTGGATATGTTTTTCATTTACTACCTTTTGTAGACCAACTTGCTCTCTATAATGATCTTTGGCTTTCTCAAATTTTAGAGGCTTTTGATTTCCAGGCAGCTACCTTAATTACAGTCTTTTGGCGAAGGGTGCACACCTCCTCCATAGAGAGATTCTTATTCTCTACTAGTAATCTTCTTAATCTTGTGTTTTCTTTGGCTAGTTCATCTTGCTGTTGATGGATAAAATTAGTTAAGTATTTCTTGTGTGCATCAACATTCCACAGGCAATGATTTTTTGCAGTCAATTGGACATTATTTTGTCGACTCTAATCCAAGGCCTTCTAGATCGTGTGCTATGTGACCTTTGCCAAGGATTTGTAGAACACTGCCATTTCCATTGCATCCTCAACCCCTTTGAGCTTGGTCTGAAGCTGTTCCATAGCTTCATCTCTTGTTAGTGTTGGGTTGAGAAATGCAGGATCGGTAATCTGGGCTCTTAATTCGGCAACTTTCGCAACCAAGTGTTCATTTTGCTTCCTAGCTATTTCAAGTTGCCCCTCCAATATGATGTTTTTTCCCCTTGCCTCTAGTAGCTCCAATTGGGTTGTAGTGATGTTGTCCAGAAGCTCAAAGACATGTGGAAACGGTTTCTTTGTTCCCACCAATCGGTCTAGTAGTTCTTCATGCTGTGCTATGTTTATTTTACCGCTTGTGGTCCCTGCGGATGTTTGCACATCTTTGAGTGCAATGACATCTAGTACAGATGCTGCAAGTGCATTGAGAGTCTCAACAATGTGATCAACGACCACTTCTACTGCTGTCTCCTACCCTTGGTGATACATCACCAGTACAGTTGCCCCTTCGTGCTCTTTCAAGTGCACCAAGAACGTCGTAGCATTCCTAGAGATTTTTGGGAGTGATTTTTGTTCTGTAAGAGATACTATGATCTCTCTAGTGCTTAGATTTGACCTTGTGGATAGTTTCATTCTTTGGGTCAAGAAAATGGATCCACCCTCATCCATTAAGCTGATCGTTTGGGCCACCTCATTAAGGTGACTCATGACTGGTCTATAGATAGATGGGTCCCTGCCACTCATGCCTGCTCATTATTCTTATTCTCTCAAGAGCCATTATTTGTATTCTTGCAATTTTTGGGTGATTGCAGTGATGTCTGGCATAGTTGTTTAAGTGGCGGGTGGAGGTGGTGGTTATTGCTCCTCTTCATGGATAGTCATTGCAGGTGTCTTATCTTTCATAATTTCTGCCTAGTTGGCGATCAAAACTTACCTAATGTTGTCATTAGTGTAACGGACTATCCCTCCCCTTTGATAAAGTTTCCTGATGAGGCATGGAAAGGGCAATGTTTTCCTTTTGCATTTATTTTCTTTAAATCGCTTCTCCATCTCTAAATAGATCAGCTACGAAAGATTGACTAGGAATCTCCCACTTAGAGCGACACATGCTTGGGCAAAGAAGGTAGTGATTTTGCTTGGCCTCATCGTGGAATATAGGTGGAAGGTTGCAATCTTATAATGAATCCTCTTTGCTGGTGTGAGTGTGCCAAACTCCTTGTGGTTGACACCATAGCATCATCACACCCATTTTTTCTTGATGCTCAAATCTACCTACATTGAAATTTTAGTAAGATTTGCCCCTGTTTTAGGCAACCCAAGCATTATAGCAATGGCCTACATTGAGTATGACACTAAGATGTCCTTGATTTTCACTATTGCTTTAGGCTACTTGTTGTTCCAAAATAGGAATGTTTCTCCCATGTACCACTCCTTGGTAGAAGTGATGATTGGCCACATGGGAGAGGCCTTCAGCTAGTCCTATACTTCTCTTGGTGCATGCTTCAAGAAAGGTTCAAAATTTAACTCCCAAAGCACTGATTTTTGGATCTTCCTTGATTTAATCTAATTTAGGAAAGCCTCTATTAAGGTCACCTTAAGATTTGTTGGTTGCATTGGTATGTCATCCCAATGGGAGTGTTTTGTTGCTATTGTGAGTGGTTCTTCCTAGGGCTATTCTTGGCCTCTTCCCAGTCTAGGCTGTTTCTCCCTTGGTTGGAACAATCCTGCTTCCTTCATGTGTTTTCCTTTTGGTGCCATCTACGGTCACAACACATCCATGGATTAGTAGATATAATGTGTAACTTTAAATTTTTGAATACCTTCCCCCATTAGCTAGTTACACTTTGGCTAAGGTTGGATCATGGTAGATTAATTATTTTATTAATTTTTTATTATTTATTATAAATGTCACTAGAGATTGTTGGAAAGGTTTACCTCCTATAATTTGGTGTTTAATAGTTGATTTTTTAGTTAAACCTTTGTGGGAGTTAGAAAAAATTACCAAAAAATTTTCTATCAAATATGACACATTTGTGGTGCCCATAATGAAGAGCTTGCCTCTCGTAGCTGTAGGGTCAAAGAATGGAGTGATTTGGATAAATGATTTATAAGTTATGGACTCTGGAAGGTTCTAGGGTCTAAAAATTTGAAAAACTCCTTTGGCATTTATGAGAAAATGTTAATTTTTCAAAGTGGGGTCATGCCTATTTATACTATTTTTGACTTACATCAACAGGGCCCTGTATATGGGTCTACTCCATCGATGGGGCCCCGTGTATAGGGCCCATTGACCAAAATTTTGAAACATCAATATCTCAAAAAATATAATGAATTTTTCAATGAAATTAGGGCCCATGGAATCCTAAAAAAGCTAAGAATATGATAAAATCATTGAAGATGGTCTTTGAAAACTCAAAAATTGAAAAATTTAATGGAGAACATATTTAATGAATAAAATTTGTAAAGGAACACATGGTGTGATGTAGAAGATGAGTATACGAAAGATTCTAGTTTAAGAATGCCTAAGGATAAGGGGCTTAATGAACCTAAGCAAGAGATATGCTAGTGGGTCCTCCCCATAGTAGGCACATGCTCTTTTTGCCCTTGCATAACCTTAACCTAAGGAGTCTATGGACCCTATAGGTGATTAATGGTTAATGGAAGTTAAGGACCACAACTTGGAAGATTCTACCTAAGAATTCAAATACCTCAAACTAAGACATGAAATCAAGAACATAGACATAGATAGTGAGGTGAATTATGATTAGCATAAATGGATGATGGAGAAGGTGGAATGAAATTCCAAACTAAGGTCATAAGAAGTCTCTTGTGGAGCTCATGTTTAAAATGATTGAAGAAGATCCATCCTTAGTCTAGACCAAAACCAACCCCTTTCAGTGACTTTGCATTGTCACTCCAAGATCGACCCATCTCCTTGAGACACATGAGTGCATCGAAAAAACAACCACCATCCCATAAAGAGAAGAAAATAGAAGTAGGAAGTGCGAGAGGGCCTTAGTTAGAGAGGACCTTCAGGCATGGGTACATGTCTTTTTAGTTTTATAACTAGTGCTTGTAGCCCATGTATTTGTCTAAGGGGTGTGCTTTGAATTCCCATTATGTTTTCTTTTTTGTTTTTTTCTTCTTTTCTCTTTTTGGATGGGAACCACGCCATGCAAAGACTTTATTTGACTTCCTATTAGTGGTTGGAATGGAACGGTAAGAAGTCAATGAGAACACTCAAGCACTCAAGTAAGTAGAAGGATGTGAAGAGTATTGAGTCCTTTAAAGTCACACCTTGTTCAAGCCTTTGAATCTTTCCCAATTCTGGAAACTACCAAGGTCACAAATTTATTAAAAGTTGATTTAATGAAAGGGACCTCAAACTTCTAAAACAAGGAAAACCATAGATTTTTTGGATGGGCAGATGTCATGGACTCACTGCTTGTTCCATGAAAAAGAAACCATGACTGAGTCATTAGTACAAAAATTCAAAAATAGAAACTAGACATTAGTAAACCAAACATAAAGCACAAACCACCATTAATAGCAGCCATAACACCACTATGTCCTATTGGCAATAAAGCACTTTTATTAGCAAAAATTTGAAAATTAGATTCAAATAAAACAAAGTGAAATATATAAGAAAGTGTAAATAATCCAATAAAGATTCAAATGTACTAACAATGGTGTAAAACAAAAAATGGTGTAAAAATAGAAAAAATTTTGAAAATTAAAAAGTTGTAAAATAAATAAGTTGCAAAATAAAAAATGTGGAAAACAAAAAAGGAGAAAACTAAGAAGCCATGTAAATGATTAGCATGAATGGCCATCCCCCCACGATTGAGTTCAAAGGGGGAGATTTGAAAAATTAAACGTGGTTGTTCAGCTATTGAGGTATTTGTTGCACTGGCTTGCTTGGGCTCATGGAAAATATTTACTTGTTAGATGTTGACCAATTGCCTTTTTATTTGGACTCTCAAGTTGGTATATGGTCATGGCTCCAGAGGGAAAGGTTTCAACAATTATATAAGATACCTCCCACAATGTTTGAAACTTAGTTTTCTGCGGTACATGTGTGAGGTTTTAGTAGAGAACCTTATCTCCTGGTTGGAATTTTACCTTTTGTATTCTCAAGTCATGTCATTTCTTGTTGAATGCCTTTTGCACTTCATTCAAAGATAGGGCCACTAATTAGTTTTCATCTAGCACATTTTTGATCAATCTTTTTCTTTGTGTTAGACTTAGGTCAAGATTCATTTCACACGTTGTTGAGAGTGTACGAAGCTTAAATTGAATTGGGAGCATTGGAAGTTTCCTGTACATTAACTCATAGGGAGAGTAGCCAATAGGAAATTTCCATGTTGAGTGGTAGGCCCATAGGGCATTGTTAAGTTTTGTGCTCCAATCTCTTCTATATTTGCTTATGGTCCTTGTTAGTAACTTTGTAATCTCCCTATTGGTTACCTCTACTTGACCATTGGCTTGGGGATGATAAGGTGTTGTTAATTTATGTTCGACCCCCAAGTGTTGCATCAACTTTCTAAAAGTGACACCTATGGAGTGAGTTCCATTATCAGAAATGAGTGCACGTGGCATCCCAAACCTGTTGACAACATGTTGTTGTACAAATGTAGCAGCAGTGGATGATGTATGATCGATGCCAGCTGTTGCTTCTACCCATTTGGCATAGTAGTTGATTGTTACGATGATATATGCCTTTTTGTTGGACATGGGTGTGATGGGACCTATGAAGTCTATGCCCCATATGTTAAAGGGCTCTAGTGGCTAAATCCACTATTCAGGATCCTTCATTCGAGCAGTCATCCCACCCTCTCATTAACAGCGTTCACAAGATCGAACAAATTAGTGGGCATCCCAAAAGATGCCAATAGTATCCTGCCATTAGGATTTTTATGGCCATGCACCTTCTTGCATAGTGGCCTCTACAAGGGCCTTCGTGAGCATCCTGGAGCATGTGCAATTGATTCGCATCAGGGACACACCAATGAAACAGGCCATGAGTTTACACCATGCAAAGGTGTTCATTAATTTCCATGAAGTATTTTGCCTAGTGATGAGAGTGGTTACTCTAGTAGTTATTCTAATTATTAGAGTGGGTACTCTAGCAGTTACTCTAGCAGTTACTCTAATTATTAGAGTGGTTGCTCTAGCAGTTACTGTAGTAGTTATTCTAATTATTAGAGTGGTTGCTCTAGTGGTTACTTTAGCAATTATTAGAGTGGTTACTCTAATTATTAGAGTAGTTGCTCCCAAGCCTATAAATACAGTGCCCAAGCGCATAATTGAAAAGAAGACTTTTAACAGTCAAGTAGCAAAACTCTTGTAGTCTGTTTGAAAGTTAGAGTATTTTCCAAGTGCCCACAGCAGGAGGTCTAAGTGTGGATGGATCTTTATTCAAGCATTATGTACCTGAGCACACCTTGTGTATGGAAATAAAGATGAGCTCTTTGATTCATCCTTGCAGCACTTGAGATTTTTTTAACGCATTTATTTTATTTTATTTTCTTATGCATTTATTTTATTTTATGCACTTTACATTTCTATTATTAGCATAACAATTCATTTTAATCAATCAAGCAAATCTTTAAATTACACAAGCATGACCACTTCGAGCATACGTGTAATGCTTGATAACCCAGTAACAATTAGCGTTTGGTAATCCCAGCAGTGTTGCACTAGTTCAGGATGTATACAGTAAGTGGAAATGGGTGTTGGTGTTAGGATTAGTTAGAACTTAGTTAATGAGTAGTTAAGTTAAATTAGTCACTTATTTACCTCTCTCCTTCCCTACTAGCGTAGGACATAAAAACATAAAAGCTATAAAAATCATATGCCTCAAGCTTACTTAACCATACAATCATGACATACAAGTAAGCTTGGGAAGATAATGATCAACCAACCTATCCTTATTCCACAAGGGTGCATAAGCACTTAGTCCTTGGAATTCAATCGGATCGTGCGTGAAACGCTCGTATTCGTATGGTTGAGTGTAGGGGTACCTCGCCACTCATCATTGGCGCCATTGTTAGGGACTTAGTTATTTGTGTGCTAACTAGAACATAGGAAATCATTCACATCATTGGAACAAACCCTTAGGGTTGGTTGAGAAAATAATAAAAAAGAATACATTGCACACTGAGCAGACAAGTATGTCTCCTTCTTCATACAAAAGAGCCTCACTGCCTAGGTCTAAAATAGGAAATAGTTGGTGGCGTAATACACATGACTTTGATCCACCAGTCCCTCAACAAGTTCGAGTGGTATATATTCATATCAATGAGTATATACCAGACTTCACCTTTATCCTCCATCAAGACGAACAACTACGTTGGTGAGACTTAGAAGGTAACATAGTTTTACCTCTTGATCATTCAATCTTGAGCATGCTTCTTTGTGCTCTCACACAAATTGGCATGCCACACTTACATGCAGAATATGTTATGCAAGATCATGACTTGAGACAATACTGTTCCATAGAGGCACAATGTCAAAGGGACTTGCAACAGGAGAGACATCATAAGTCTTTGAAGGATAAGTGGTCCCAGGATGCTCCACATGTCTTAAGCGAAAATGAGGGTGGTGAACCTACCTCAGGTAATTGCCCACACAACGATGTTACTCCCCTTGAATTTGTCCAAGGGGTTGTGTATTAGAACCTTCATTCCACTATTCATAACCTAGGTTCTGATACCCATGGGAACAAAGGGTCTGAAAAAGGGAAATGGACACATAATAAAGGTGGACATTCTAATCACAATTGTGATCGAGGCCGTGACTACCGAAGAGAAGGTAGCAGACACGATCATGGTGATGGTTCTTCTTCTTCTTCACCTTCATCATCTCCTTCACCCTCTCCTTCAATATCCAGACGTGGTCATAAAGAAAAAGACCATGGGGATGAAGGTAGACAAAGGGGAAGTCATAGAAAAAATAGCTAGGAAAGGGGATGAGGGCACTCTAGAGAGTCACGACATAGAAGAAGGGAGAGCAGGGAACAATTTAGGCATCATAGACACCATGGATGAGATGATCACAATGAACCCCTACTCGCTACTTGAAGTATGTTTGACATAACTGAGGCTATTAGAATTCTAACAAGGCATTAGAAAGATAGTAGGATCAAGAGATTAGATATGAATAATATCCCACGATTTGAAGGGGGATACAACGCTGATCCTCAAAATCACTTACAAGTATTCCATGATGCGTGTACCTTACAAAATATAGAGATCGAATGGAAAAATCTTAAGTTATTTCCACAAACACTAGTTAAAGAAGCAGAAAGCTGGTATCAATCTTTAGAACTAGAATCCATTCGTAGGTGGAGTATTATGTTAGAACTATTTAATGATAAGTACCAAACATACTCTTGAGTGTCTAACTTGCTAAAGCAAATCCAAGGTTGGAAACAAGGAGGACATGAACCCTTGGATGTTGCCATGGGCTGATATTATGCACTGTTACACTGTTGTTTTGACCATGGTTATTCGCAAAGGGATTAACTACGCCATCTCATGGATGGGCTTAGGCATAAAATGAGAGGAACCCTTGGGACTTATGCCCAAGGAAGACTATTTGCGCTTAGGTCCTATCAAATTCAAAGACTATTGGAGCAAGTTGCTAAGGAAGAAGGTGAGCTACAAAAGAGAAAAAGTGTAGAAGAGTATAACTAAGATCCTTCCCTCTAGAAGAGGGGAGTAAGATTTTGTGAGGATGAAGAAGAGTCACCACTCGAAGAGATGATGAATAGGAAAACTTTGCCTATCCAAAAGTCGAAATTAGAAGTATCGGCAAAGGTAGACCAAATCTGGGATTTCCTAGATAATAGATTTTAATTTGTTCTTAAAATAGTCGAGGAGTCTAGAGAGCAAGGTAGTGATCGCGAAAAAAGAAAAAAGAGAGAAGCTAAACATGCACGTACTAAGGGTAAGGGCAAAGTTTTCATGATTGAAGAGGTTGTGGAGTTGGAAATAGACAATGATAGTGGATTTGAGATATGTTAATATGATCATCCTAAGGGATGTTTCCCTGTAATATCACATCTATAGGAGTCTGGGGGTGTATGCAATCAACCCATGATTGAACAAATGAAAAACACCCCGAAAGTTACCTTATCCTCAAGGTAACCGAAGGCAGTTCCACTAATCCTTAACGTATTATCCCAGTGGAACTCCACCACAACCGATTGAGCAATATCAATAGTGGCAATACCCACAATCATGGGGAATGCCACCACTAAGGCAATAGTATCCTTAGCGGCAACTTGACCTATATGGATATTATATGCAGCAACCAGTCTTTCCATGTGACTCTACTAGTCATGGTACTCCTCAAGCTCACTACCAAGTCCACGAGTATCATGGGGCTCCCTCTTCTAGAGGCGATATTCCGCAAGCATATCATCCTTCTCATCCGACTGCATCTCTTCCACCAATAGCTCCACTACCACTTACTCCTGCAATGTAAGGTGAAATCCCTACCCAGCCGCAACAACGTAATGCCACAAGGGCTATTAACTCTCAACCTACTATTGGTTCCAACAACCACATGAAGAAAAGACCTTTCTTTAAAACCAACAGTTCAACCAAGCCCTTGCAATCATAAGTACCTGATTCCTTATATGCCTCAGTATGAATCAAAATTTTAGAGCCCCCTTCAACCCAATCACCACACTCAACACATACGATCATGCTAACACATGCCATCACCAATTGGATTAAAGCTGGCCACCTTCCTAAGAAATTATCTAATCTTGGAAGTCCTCTGATATGCTTACAAATTGCTAGAAATGCACTGTGCAAGGCTCTTTTGGATTTAAGTTCCAATGTCAACTTGATTTCTCAAGAAATGTATAAGGCCTGGAACTTGCCTCCATTGAAAAAGAGCAATATCCATCTAGAGTTGGCTAACCAGTCCATCATTGTACCATTGGGACTGGTGGAAGACATTGTTACCACTATTTGTGGGTGGTCATACCCAGTTGACTTCCTAGTGATTTAGGTGAATAACGGTAAGGGGGATTCCTAATCATAATGGAAAGAGCATGGATAAGCACACTTGATGCACGCCTAGGAATCCACGATCTTTCCCCAAAAATATCAAAGGAAAATACATTTGGAAAGATCGAGAAGAAGAAAGTTCCATGTATCACATATAGTGACAGAGGATGTAATTACGTGTAGAGGTCATGGGCTGTGTAAAGTTTAACATTGCTTGCATGGAATAAGTGTGCATAAGTGATCAACATACAAAGATGCCTATATGTAGTAGCCACATGACAGGAAGGCACCTAGTGGTTGACAGCTGATTAAGAAAGTAGTTCAATCATATGCATGGAACCAGCTGAGGATTTGACTTGCGCTTACATCGATAGCATAGACGCATTAGAGCAAGTCCACTGCCAACTTCCAAGTCTTAACCTTGAAAATGTCAACTAGGGAAAGTTGGAAATCCCTGATAAAGTTAAGCAGGAGCCCCTCGAGTTGAAACTATTACCCACTGGTATGGAATACACATTCCTTAAAAACGAAAAACTGGTAATTATCAACGCTAAGCTTGCTCCTCAATAGAAAGAAGAACTATTGAAGGTAATCAATAGATGGTCAAAAGCCTTCACTTGGTCATATCCCAAATTAACTGGAATAGATCCTAGGATATGCCAACATAGGATTTACATCGACCACTCTATAAAGCCTTGAAGATAACTGCAGAGGCATTTGAACCCAAAGCTGAAGCAAG
>MNCI01010043.1:90696-100710 GCA_015680685.1 Gnetum montanum | reverse complement strand
GAGTTTGTGTACGGTAAATTACCAACGCTTTCCATTCAAAATGAGCTCCATACACTATCCATGGCATGTGACCTCAACCTTGATCTTGATCTAGCACAGAAACAATGGTTAGTAACCCTTAACTTGCTAGATGAAAACTGACTAGCTACCCTGTCATCTAATGAGTTGCACAAGGCATTCAATAAAAAATGTCATGACCTAATGATTAGGAAAGTTAAATATCAACTGGGAGATAAGGTTCTCTACTGGAATCCCACACATGTGCCATAACTTACTAAATTTCAGACACTGTGGGAAGGACCTTATATTATTCATGTAACTTTTCCTTCAGGGGCCATGAAAATATACAAACTTGAGAGCCCAGATAAGAAACTATTGATCAACGTACAACAAACCAAACCTTTCCATGAGCTTAGGACAACCAGTACACATGCTACCTCTCTTGATGGACAACCCTGCTCACTATTTTGGATCTCCTCCTTCCAACTTAGTCATGCGGGAGATGGCCACCTATGCTAACCATTCTAGGCCCTTAGTTCTTTTTGATTTTTTTTACACATTTTTTGTTTTACACATTCTTTCAACTTTTCTTACTTTTATTTTACACCATCGTTCATGTTTTAACTATTTCTTTGTTTGCTTGATTTACTTTTATTCATCATCTAATACGTTCTTATGATGGTGGATTGAATTATATCATATTGATTGCTAATGTTTGGTTTTTACCTTTAAATTATGATGCTGATATTAAGGTATGGTTCTTTTGGTAAAATAGGCAATGAGTGCACGTTGTCCACTCATTCATACAACTCTATGGTCTCCTTTTGCTTGGAATTGTACAGTTCCCTTTTTCTTCGTAAACTTGTTAATGAATTGGTGGTTGGGTATTTTTCAAACCAAGGAAAGACTCAAAGGATGAAACAGTGTGACTTCAAGGGGATTCAATGCATTGGTGCTAGCCATTCTCTTTGGTGCTTGGATGCTTTTTCTTGGGTTTTCCACCATTCTAACATTGTTCAAATATTAGGAAGTTGAGTGAATAAAAATAAGTCTTTGCATGGTGTGGTTCTCTTGTATAAACATAAAAAAAAAGAGAGAAAAAAGAGAAAAAGGTGAGAATTCAAAGCACACCCCTTAGACATAATAAAGCAATATGGGCTACAAGCGCTAGTTATGGCACTGAAAAGACATGTTACCCATGCCTGAAGGTTTCCTCTAACTAAGGCCCTTTCTTGCTTCCTACTTCTCCATCTCACTCTCCTTGGGATGGTGGTCACTCTTTATGGAAGCATTCTTGTTGCCTCAAGAGGATGGATTGGCCAAGTGTATTGATGCGAGGTCATTGAATGTGGTTGGTTTGAGTCTAGATTTGGGATGAGTTCTACTTAGTTATCTTAACCATGAAATACACAAGGGGCTTTACACAACCTTGTTCTTGGGATTCCATTCCATTCTCTCCTCTCCATCTTTCTTCCCATTTTCCACTTCATTGTTGGTTTTATCATTAGTCCATTCTAGGTTGATGCATTGTTTTTGTTTGGTGAATTCTTGTGGATAAGTTTTTAACTCTTGCTCCCAAATGACATTCCTAGAGCCTACAAACTCTTTGGTTTGTGGGTTTGTCAAGGCATAAAAGGCATGAACTTACTTTGGGGAGGACACTAGCATTCCTTTTTGTCGCAATTGTTAAGTTCTTTTTCTTAAATATTTCTTGCAATTAATCATCTCTTGTTTCATCCCCATCCATGACATCCATTTTATTGGTGTTGCCATTGTTATTTTTTCCCATCTTTCTTGTTCCTCATATTTTTCCATCTTATAGGTATCGGAGGTTCTCTCTTAGTTGTGGGGGCCTTGGCACAAATTTTTCAATTTCCTCCATTTTACTATTTGCCTGACCCCTACACCTTGGGTAGTCACCTATGATAAATCTCCGAACTAGTTTCTACCATAACCACAACTTAGCCAATGCATTTCATGTCGAGGCAAGGTATCAACTGCATTGTGGTTTATCTATCCTTGCTCATTTGTGACTGTGTTGTTTATGTAGATGGAAATCATACAAATAATGGACTAGGCTTGGAGGAAGCACTCAGGATGGACTGAAACTAGAGCATTTACAAAAGGAGCAAGTCTGGTGGTGTGGCTATGGATAAACAATGGAAGGTGAAATCTTAGCATTGGCAGCACCACGCTTCATTTTCTTTTTCTATTTTTCTCTACAAGCTGTCAAATAAAGACTTGGATTTCATTTATGTACGAGTGTTCACCATAATGGTCATGAACACTAATGTTGTAATATGCTTATTCATCCCATCACTAGGCACGTTGAGTCTGTCATCGCATTCTATCATCAGTTGTCAATTAGTTAGTAATCCCATATCTTCCTAATATTTTGTAAGGAACTCAAGGACAAGTTTTCATTTATTCGTGGGGGTATGATGAGAGCGGTTACTCTAGTAATTATTCTAATTATTAGAGTGGTTACTCTAGCAGTTACTCTAATTATTAGAGTGGTTACTCTAGTAGTTACTCTAATTATTAGAGTGGTTACTCTAGCGATTACTTGAGTAGTTATTCTAATTATTAGAGTGGTTACTCTAGCGGTTATTTTAGTAGTTATTCTAATTATTAGAGTGATTACTCTAATTATTACAGTAGTTGCTCCCAAGCCTATAAATATAGTGCCCAGGTGCACAATTGAAAAGAAGTCTTTCAGCAGTCAAGTAGTGAAACTCTTGTAGCATTCCTTTTTGGTGCAATTGTTAAGTTCTTTTTCTTAAATATTTCTTGCAATTAATCATCTCTTGTTTCATCCCCATCCATGACATCCATTTTATTGGCGTTGCCATTGTTATTTTTTCCCATCTTTCTTGTTCCTCATATTTTTTCATCTTATAGCTACCGGAGGTTCTCTCTTAGCTGTGGGGGCCCTAGCACAAATTTTTCAATTTTCTCCATTTTACTATTCACCTGAACCCTACACCTTGGGTAGTCACCTATGATAAATCTTCGAACTAGTTTTTTCCATAACCACAACTTAGCCAATGCGTTTCATGTTGAGGCAAGGTATCAAATGCATTGTGGTTTATCTATCCTTGCTCATTTGTGACTATGTTGTTTATGTAGATGGTGATTATACAAATAATGGACTGGGCTTGGAGGAAGCACTCAGGATGGACTGAAATTGGAGCATTTATGAAAGGAGCAAGTCTGGTGGTGTGGCTATGGATAAACAATGGAAGGCACAATCTTAGCATTGGCGACACCACGCTTCATTTTCTTTTTCTCTCTTTCTCTACAAGCTGTCAAATCAAGGCTTGGATTTCATTTATGTACGGGTGTTCACCATAATGGTCATGAACACTAATGTTGTAATATGCTTATTGATCCCTTCACTAGGCACGTTGAGTCTGTCATCCCATTCCATCATCAGTTGTCAATTAGTTAGTAATCCCATATCTTTCTAATATTTGGTAAGGAACTCGAGGACAAGTTTTCATTTAGTTATGGGGGTATGATGAGAGTGGTTACTCTAGTAGTTATTCTAATTATTAGAGTGGTTACTCTAGTGGTTACTCTAGTAGTTACTCTAATTATTAGAGTGGTTACTCTAGTGGTTACTCTAGTAGTTACTCTAATTATTAGAGTGGTTGCTTTAGCTATTAATTTAGTAGTTATTCTAATTATTAGAGTGGTTACTCTAGCGGCTATTTTAGTAGTTATTCTAATTATTAGAGCGATTACTCTAATTATTACAGTAGTTGCTCCCAAGCCTATAAATATAGTGCCCAGGTGCACAATTGAAAAGAAGTCTTTCAGCAGTCAAGTAGAGAAACTCTTGTAGTTTGTTTGAAAGTTAGAGTATTTTCCAAGTGCCCACAGCAGGAGGTCTAAGTGTGGAAGGATCTTTATTCAAGCATTGTGTACTTGAGCACACCTCGTGAACGAAAATAAAGATGTGCTCTTTGATTCATCGTTGCAGCACTTGAGATTTTTTTTCTTACGCATTTCTTTTATTTTATTTTCTTATGCATTTATTTTATTTTATGCACTTTACATTTCTATTATTAGCACAACAATTCATTTTTATCAATTAAGCAAATCATTAAATTACACAAGCATGACCACTTCGAGCATATGTGTAATGCTTGGTAACTGAGTAATGATTAGCGTTTGGTAATCCCAGCAGTGTTGCACTGGTTCAAGATGTGTATAACAAGTGGAAATAGATGCTGGTATTAGGATTAGTTCGAACTTAGTTAATGAGTAGTTAAGTTAAATTAGTCACGTAGTTACCTCTCTCCTTCCTTACTAGCACAGGACATAAAAACATAAAAGCTATAAAAATCATATGCCTCAAGCTTACTTAACCATACAATCATGACATACAGGTAGGCTTGGGAAGATAACAATCAACCAACCTATCCTTTTTCCACCAGCGTGCATAAGCACTTAGTCCTTGGAATTCGACCGGATCGCACATGAAATGCTCGTATTCATATGGTTGAGTGTAGGGGTACCTCGCCACTCATCACCTAGTGAGGAAATTATTATTTCTTTCTAAATTCTAGATGTTATGGCATCTCTTGAGTAAGAAGGTAAGTGAGGATGTCATCATACCATTTCATTTCTGTGGGCACTTGGTCATTTATTGCTCTTGTAAAGAGAAGTTTGTCTAAAAATTGATCAGAGAGTGGGCTCTCCTCTTCTTTGTTATCCCATCTTAATTGAGAGAGGTGGCTAGCGACCACATTCTCAGTCCCTTTCCTATCTACCATTGTGAGATTGAATTCTTGCAAGATCATGAGCCACCGTATGATATGGGGGTTCACTATCAGCTTGTTCATCAGGAAGTGGATGGCACTATGACCTATGTGCACAAATGCTTTATAACGAAGCACATAGTGCCTAAACGTTTCAAGAGCATACACCACTACCATTAATTATTTTTTCATTGTGGTGTAATTCAACTTTGCCTCCATAATGATTTGGCTTGCGCAATGAATGTAATATGGATGTTTCTTGTCGTTCAACTACGTAAGCATTACTTCCAAAGCATAATTAGATGCATTTGTGATTATGTGAAATGGTCTAAACTAGTTTGGTACCCATAGAATTGGAGCTTTTACAAGTTTTTCCTTTAATTGTTGGAATGCATGTTCATATTCCTTGGTCTAGATGAATAAAGCATCTTTCTTCATAAGCTCTACCAATGGCTTTGCGATCTTAGAGAAATTCTCTATAAATCATCAGTAGTGGCTAGTATGTCCAAGGAATGATTAGGCATCTTCAATTGTCTCTAGTTGGTGTGTGATTCCTTGGATGACCCTTATTTTTTCTAGGTTTACCTTAATCCCTACCTAAGTAATTATGTATCCCAGTACTATGCCTTCCTGGACCATTAAATGGCTTTCTACCAATTGAGCCTAAGGTTTATTTCAGCACATCTCTTCAGTACCTGCTCAAGGTAGTCCACGGCTTGCTCAAATGTGGCCCCATAGGTAGAGAAGTCATCCATGATGATTTCTAGCCCATTACCAATTTTCTATTGGAAAATACTAAGGACTAGGCATTGAAATGTTGCAGGGGAATTGCACAGACCAAACGACATCTTACAATATGCAAAAGTTCCCCATGGACTTGTGAATGTTGTCTTGGCCTGATCTTCTGGCACAAGTTGGATTTGGTTATAGCCACTACAACCATCCAAGAAGCTATAATAGAAATGCCCAGAGATTAGGTCCAACACTTGATCCACAAATGATAATGGGAAATGATATTTAAATGTTGCCATATTCAATAGCCTAAAGTTGACATAGACCCACCACTTACCACCTTTCTTTGACAAATTATGAGTGGGCTAATCCACTCACTATCCATGATTGAATAGATGAACCCCGCCTTGAGGAGTTGTTCTATTTCCTCCTGGATGATCTGTTTTAATTTGGGGTTTAACCTCCTTTGTGGCTACCTTCTTGGCTTCATGGTTGGGTTGGTGTAGATGCTATGCTAGCATATCCTTGGATCAATTCCAGTCAGCTCGGGATATAACCAAGAAAAGGATATTGACCATTTTTTAACAACCTATTAGCTTTTGTTTTTGTTTAAGAGCAAGTTTCGCATTAATTATGACAAGCTTACCATTGTTTAAAAATGCATACTCCATGCCAGTTGATAGAGTTTTTAACTCTAGGGGCTCTTATTTTAAATTTTCAAGGATTTCCAACTCTTCCCAACAAGTATCATCATCTTCATCATTAGAGAGTTGATGATGAACTTGCTTGAGTTCATCCATGCCTTTAAAATAAGCACATGTCAAGCTCTCAGTTAGTTCCATGCATAGTGTGCTGCTGTTAGAGTCAGCTATCAACCACTGGGTGCCCTCTTTTTTTGTGGCTACTACGTATAGGTACCTTTGGATATTTATTTCATGTGCACATTGATTGCATGCTTGAATATATGTACTTTTGATAAACCAAATCTTTAGCACACAATTGCACTCATTATCACTGTATGCAATGTATGGAACATGCTTCTTCTCTAAATGCCCAAATTCATTTTCGTTGGAGATTTCCAAGGAAAGGTCCCTTATGTCCATTCGTGCATCAACTATGCTTAACCATGCCCTTTCCATAATGATGGGAAAGTCACCTTTGCAATTTTCAACCTTGATCACTAGAAAATTAGCAAGATAGGACCACCCACAAATTGTGGTCACAATGTCCTCCACTAGTCTCAAAGGAACAATGATTGACTGGTATGCAAATTTTAAATGGATGTTGCTCTTCTTAAGAGGTGGTAAGTTCCAAGTCTTGTACATGTCATGGTAGATCAGATTGACACTAGAACTAGAACCAATAAGAGCCTTGCATGGCTCATGTCCAACAAGTTATAAGTAAATGAGAGGAATTCCCAAGTCAAATCTTTTCATGGGAAGATTACTAGCCTTGGTCCAATTGGAAACAACATAAGTTAACATCACAGTGTGGATTTGAGGTGGCATTTAGTTTGAAAGGCACTCGAATCTATTTGATGTAGAGGATGAATGTATTAGAGATACAAGGTGACTAGTTGCATTAAGTTGTGAAGGTTTGAGAGGACTATTGGGTTAGAAAAAGGATCGATTCCTGAATCGATTGTCCAAACCACTTGGTTGGAAAGCCAGTTGTAAATGTACAGCCCTTGTAGCATTTCTTTGATGTGGTTGTGAAGATATTTTTCCTTGCATGGACGGAACAAGAGGTAATTGGGTTGAGGGTGGAGGAATGTGTGTAGATAGATGCAGAGGGTGGTATGGGTATGCGTGTTTTCATCAAGTAGATGGTGAATGAGTTTGATGGTACTTTGGAGGGTAATAGTGATGCTGAAATGAGGCATGGCTTGTAGAACTTCTTGGAGAAATGAGTTGTTCAACATAGTACCCATATGGATCTAGTTTCCTATAAGGATATTGCTACCTTGGCGGTGGAATTCCCCATGATTATGGTTGGGGCCATTGTTGATATTGTTCATACGGTTGTGATGGAGCTCCACTTGGCCAGTAAGCTTGTTGTTGTTGGTGGAATTGTCTTGCATTACCTTGAGGATAACGTAATCATCTAGGTGCTTTCCTTCATGCTAGTTAAGGATTTAATGTATACACCCCAGACTCTTGTAAGTGTGACACCATAGGGCAACATCCTTTAGGATGTTCATACTAACATATGTCACAACCAATGTCATCATCAGAGTTTGTCTCCACAACTTCTTCTACTATAGCAACTTTTCCCTTGCCTCTTTGGTAGGCACGTTCAGCTTCTTTTTGCCTCCTACGGTTACGATCACTATTTTTCTCTTTGGATTCTTCAACTGTCTTCATAGCAGTTTGGAACTTTTCATTCAAAGAATCCCATAATTTAGCAATCTTTGCCAAAATATTAGATACATAGTTTTGGATGGGCAAGGTTTTCTTGTTCACTACTTTGTTGAGTGGTGATCCCTCCTTGTCACAAAATTAGACATCCATTTTTTTGATGGAAGGACCCTTATCATATTATTTCACACTTTCCATTTTTCAAAACTCACCTTCTTCTTTTGCAAGTTGTTCTATTAGCCTTTGTATTTGATGAGCTCTTAATTCGGATAATCTCCCTTGGGCATAAACCTCAAGAGCTCTTCTAGTCTCTACTCTGAGCCCATCTATGATGTGATGGAGTTATTCCCTTTGAGAATGACCATGGCCAAGGCATCAATGTAAGAGGGAGTAGTATCTGGTCATGGCGGCATCCAAGGGTTCATGTGTTCCTTATTTTCAGCCTTGGCTTTACCTTCTTAGGTTGGACACTCTGGAGTATGTCTGGTATTTGTCATTAAATAGCTCTAACATGGTACTCCATCTACGAATGGACTTCGGTTCCAAGGATCGGTACCAGCTTTTAGCTATATGGATAAGTGTCCTAGGGAATAGCTTGAGTTTTTGCTAGTCATTTTCAATGTTTTGTAAGGCACAAGCATCATGGAAAGCTCGAAGCAATTGTACTTATGTATTTAATCTATCTAGCTTATATGTCTTAATTAGCTTAATTACTAGAAAATATTAAATAATTAATTGAAAGCATTAAATGCATGAATAAATATCTAAACTATCCATAATGCTGCCAGGTTTATTAAGAGGCTTGTCTTTATTGTTGTACACACTATCATGCTCAGGTACAACAATGCTTGAATAAAGATCCGTACACTCAATGGCTCTTGCTGCGAGCACTTGGGAAAATTTTTTAACTTTCAAATGTAAAAACTACAAGAGCTCAACTATTGCTATGAATTGGATCCCCATAAACAGGTCTGGGAACTCATATTTATAGTTTTTGCTGTAGGGCTACATCGATGGGTCCTCGTCAACGTAGCGTTGATGGGCCCCCGTTGATGCGACCTTGTCGATGGGGCCTCGTCAACGTATGGGTTCAAACCCATACGTTGACGAAACCCATACGTTGACGAGGCCCCATTGATAGGGCAACACCATGTAAACGGAACATACGTTGATGAGGCCCCATCGATAGGGCAACACCACGTAAACAGGGCCCCATTGACAAGGTCGCATCAATGGGGGCTCGTCAATGTGACACTTTGACGCTCATCAGTAGGCCTCATTGTTGTCCTGTAAAATTTCTCCTTTAATTTTATTGGCATTCTTTTATTACATTGAACACCACTAGCATGTCTATATTTTGACCGTCACGCCTTAATTCTATTTCTTATATCCTTATCAATTTTAACATCTAAGTGGATAATTATTCATCTTTAGTAGTGGATGGATTTTTTTGCCTTGAATTGTCACTTCTATTCACTATTGTTTATATTGTTATTAAAATTTTATGTCTTATGCTAATTTGTAAGTCATTTGATTCAAGAGCAAGCCTCCACTTCTCCATTTTATCTCTACTTCTCTATTTTAGAAGCAATGTTTTCTTCAGTTGTATCCACCAACAAAATATCATTTGTAAATAGCATATACCAAGGGATTTCATTTTTTATTTCTTTTGTTAATTTTATCTATAATAATGGCAAATAATTATGAGACCTTTGATGTAGGCCTACTATGACTAAAAAATCGGATATTGTTCCACAAGCTATTTTAATAACATAATTTTTATAATACATAAAAATACTTAAAATAGATTTTTATTTTTTATTATTTTTTTTACAAATAGATTTTTCAAAATGGTTCTAGCTTTCAATGATTTGAAATTCCGTCTACGGTCGCTAACGAACGTTCGCGCCCACATATGTGAAATATAAATATCCCTTTTAACGCTAGGCTAAAAACAAAGATAGCCCAACATTGACTGGAAAAATCACGCAGACCCGTGGAAGCTAGTTATTTGAAATTAATGTGCACGAAGAATAAAATTTTCGACTGAGACTTTATGTCGTATGAACATTCCATTATCAACGCAGTAGGAGTTTCGTGGTACCTCCTGCAAGCACTACATCATATGGACATTGGAATGTGCACCGCATGTCATTCCA
>MNCI01010043.1:61442-88329 GCA_015680685.1 Gnetum montanum | reverse complement strand
AAAATTGAAAAAATTGGACCAGGACCCCCATGACTAAGAGCAATCCTCCATTAGTGATAGAATGGAAAAAGATAAGGAATAAGAAAGATGGAGAAAAAGGAACAACGACAACGTCGATAAAATGGATGTCAGAAGTGGGAATGAACAAAACAAATGTTGATTGTGGAGATGTTTATGGGAAAAAAGTTAACTAACGCACCAAATAGGAATGCTAGTGGGTCCTCCCCAAAGCAGGCTCATGCCTTTGATGCCCTGAAAAACCCACATTCAAAGAGTCCTTAGGCTCTGGAAATGTCATTTGGGAGCAAGAGTTAAAGACTTAACCCCAAGAATTCACCAAGGAGAAAACAATGCATCAACCAAAATATAGACTACTGATACAACCGACAATGAAGTGGAAAATGGAGAAAAAATGATGGAAAGAAGAGAATGGAATGGAGTCCCAAGAGCAAGGTGGTGTACAGTCCATGGTGTATTTATGATTAATGTGACTTAGTAGATCTCATTCCAAATCTAGCCTCAAACAATCCACATCCAGTGACTTTGCATTAATACACTTGGCCAATCCACCCACTTGAAGTAACAAAAATGCTTCTGAGGAAAAGAGAAAGGGAAAAGTAGGAAGCGAGAGAGGGCCTTAGTTAGAGGGAACATGTTTGTTTAGTTCCATAACCAGTGCTTGTAGCCCATATGATTATTTTGTCTAAGGGGTGTGCTTTGAATTCTCACTTTTTCTTCTTATTTTTTTTTTGCGTGAGAGCCACACCATGCAAAGAGTTATTTTTATTAGCTTAGCTTCCCAATAATGGAGCAATGTTGGAATGGTAAGGAAAACTCAAAAAGAAAACATCCAAGCAACCAAGTTGTTGTGGTGCAGACACTTCAGGAACAGTTGGTGGCGATGTAGAAGGAGAAAAAGGATGAGAATGTTGAAATTTAGGAGAAGTGTAAGGTACACAAGGCAGTTGATGAAGTGTCATTAAGTCGATGCGTCAACTAGGTCGTGTATACAGGGTTGCGTATAGGCGGCCGCGTCAATGCGGCCCCGTCGATGTAGCCTTCCATGCGTTGACATGGCCTCGTTTATGCCGAGCCTATTCTGGCCTATAAATAAGAGGGCATTTTGCCTCATGTAGGTACCTTTTAGTTAGTTGTAGTGAAGCTCTTGCAATTTGTTCCTACAGGAGATAGAATATTTTATAAGTGCTCGCAGTAGATGTAAGAAAAGTGATCACCTCTTTATTCGAGCGTTGATATATCGGAGCCCATTGGCGTGACGACAATAAAGACGAACTATTCAAGCATTCCTTGCAGCATCTGGACTTAGCTATTTTATGCTTTCAGTAGTTTAATATGTTTATGCTTTGTTAATTACTTAAGTTTTTGTTATTTTTATTTCAATCACTATCACTCATTCATAGTTCATAAAGGCCATAAGTACGACAATCTCGAACGTAAATCAAACACTTGGTAACCTAGTGACACTTAACATTTGGTAACCCAAAAGTGTTTGGAGATGCTCAGAACGTGCTCGGAAGATGGGATCGGATACTTATGCTAGGAATAGTTAGAATACAAACTAGGATAATTAGAGATTAGATAATAGTTTATTCCTTACTTTTCATACCTTAATTAGCCGCCAAAAGAAAAGTAAAAAGCTATAAAAGTCATTAGCCTTAATCTCACTTAACCATCATAAACAGAACATCACAAGTGAGATTAGGAAGACAATGATCATTCTAACCCAAGGTTTCATTCGTTAGAATCTAGTGTATGTTAAGTGCTTACAGTCTACAGATTTCAATCGAGTCGCGTGTGAACGCCTGTGATTCGTATGGTTGGACGTAGGGGTACCTAGCCGCTCATCATTGGCGCTATTGCCGGGGACTGTTAGTCTTACATGCGTCATCTAACCTTAGTGAAATTATCATTCAAGTTGTTGGAATGGACCCAGGATAGAAATATTTACGCAGGCTAGGCAGATTAAAGTTAGTAGTAAGGTACATCGATTACATGGACCATCTAACGTCTAATATGTCTTCTCACAGGAGAGAGATATCCAACCCACTGGTGCCACAAGAATGTTGGGTGGTGTACAAGAACCTTGATGAATATATCCTTGATTTCACATTCATCCTACATCAGGATGAGTATCTGCGATGGTGGGACATGGAGGACGGTATCGTGCTACCGCTTGACCAATCGGCTCCTACGATTCTATATCACAATCTGGGCAGATTGGGCATCCAAGACTATGGAGTGGAGTATTTCATGGAGGATCATGACTATCGGGACTACTATCCCACTAAGGCTCAACGAGCAAGAGACCAGTAGTAGGTGGACAAATATGAACAGCAGAAGGGAAAACATTTCAGTAACCCCTTACTCTTGCAAGGGCTGCAAGACGATGGAGATCCCATCTTTCATGATACCCATTCGACCGAACTTCTCCTAAGGTAGCAGATCATCCAGTCCATCATTTAGAATAAGCCTCTAAGTGATCAAGATCCTCAAGGGGATGGAGGGTCACGTAGTAAGGCTAGGCAGGATGATCGAGGCTATCATCAGGGTAGAGAGGGAGATCAACACCAGAGCAGTGGCGATGCCTCTCCTTCTTCTCCATCCTCTCGCTCTCCTACACCTTCATCCAGCTCAGGCTTTGAATGTAACTAAGGTAGGAAGGAGCGAAAGGATGGTGGTAAAAAGGTTTGGAAGGGACAACATGAGGAAATGCGTGACCAATTGCATGTGCCTCCCTGTCATGAAAGGAGGGGCCACCAGAATCGTCACAGACATCATGGTCCTCAGTAGGACTATGATTCAGATGAGCCATTGTTGGCTACTTGGAGCATGCTCCAAATCACTGAGGTAGTCCAAATCCCTAGTAGGCACATAAAGGATAGCCGGATCAAGTGCGTTGATATGAAAAACATCCCTAGATTTGAAGAGGGATACAACTATGATCTGCAGACTCACCTACAGGCGTTCCATGATGCCTGCACCTACAGAACATTGACAATGATTGGCAGAAGCTGAAGTTGTTCCCTTGCACATTCATCAAAGAGGTTGAAAGTTGGTATTGGTCCTTGGAGCTGAAATCAATCAGAAGATGGAGTATGATGCTTGAAATTTTCAATGATAAGTATCAAACGTACTCTAGAGTGGCGAATTTGAGACGGTAGATCCAAGGCTGGAAATAAGGGAATCATGAACCCTTGGATGCCACCATGAGCAGGTACTACTTATTGTTGCATCGGTGCCCTGGTCATGGTTACTCTTAGCGGGCATAGTTTCGCAACATCATTGATGGGCTCCATTTTGAAATGCGAAAGACCCTTGGCGTGTACACCTAGGGATGACTGTCAGAGTTAAGGGTCCATTAATGCGGTGAATCGAAAGACTTTGCCGTTACAAAAGTTCACATCTGAAATATCGGCAAAGGTGGATAAGATGTGGGACTCTTTGGACGAAAGAGTCCAAAGCGTGTTAAAAATTGCAGAGGAGTTCAGAGAACAAGGTAATGACATCATTCGACGTAGGAAGAAGGAAGTTGAACGTGCCCAATACAAGGGTAAGGGCAAAGTTGTTGCAGCAAAGCAGGTTGTAGACTCTAACACTGAGGAGGATGATGAATGTGGCATATGCCAATATGAACATCCTAAGGGATGCTTTCCTATGGTGTCACATATTCAAGAGTCTGGGGTGTATGCATTGAACCCTTGCTTGGCACAATAGCAAATACCCCAAAGGTTACCTTATCCATAAGGTAATTCCAGGTGGTTCCACCAGTAGCAACAAGGATATTATCCAAGTGGAGCACCACCGCAACCGTACGAATACTTCCAATAGTGGCAGCAACCACAAGCATGGGAGATGTCATCTCCAAGGTAGCAGTACCCTTATAAACAGCCAAATCCTTATGGGTACTATGTTCAACAACCAGTCTCTCCACAAGACTCTTCTAGTCATGTGGCCTTTCAAAGTCATTACCATCCCCTGGAGTATTTTTGACCTCAATCTCCATCACCTAGGGGGGAGAGCCCACATCTCTTCTATCCTCCATGACCTTCTCCTGCCACTCCTCCACAACATCCTACTCAACTGCCACCTACCCCACCGATGCAGGAAGAGACCACCATAGCCACAGCAACGTAGCGCTGCGAGGGCCATCAACATACGACCGGCTCCTCAGCCAAGTGGACTGGAAGTCAAGCCATGAAAACGTCCCTTCTTCCAGCCCAATCATGTACGCACACCCTCGCTCCCACCTGTGGCCAGTGCCTCTGAACCTACAAGCGCCTCTACTGTTCCACCGCTCGAGCAGCCTTCAAGCCCACCACACTACAACATCCAAATGGTCATGCTCACACATGCCGTAACCGATTGGATAAAGGCAGGTCACCTTCCCCAAAAATTGATTGATCTAGGAAGTCTCCTCATCCATCTTCAAGTGGCAGGGAATGAGCCATGTAAAGCTCTTCTGGACTCAGGGTCAAGGATCAATTTGATCTCTCATGAAACTTGCCCCCGCTAAAGAAGAGCAACATTAGGCTCAAATTTGCAAACCAATCCATCATTGTTCCCTTGGGAGTGGTGCAGGACATCATGACCATCATCTATGGGTGGTCCTATCCTACTAATTTCCTTGTCATTAGTGTTGAAAATTGTAAAGGGAACTTCCTAATCATAATGGAAAGGGCCTGGTTGAGCACGATGGATGCAAAACTAGGACTCCGAGATCTTTCTCTTAAAATTTCAAAGGAAAATCCTTTTGGAAAGATTGAGAAGAAGTGCATTCCATGCATCGTGTATAGTGACTCAGGGTGCTACTGTGTGCAATAGTTATGGTCCGCTAAGTGGACATCCATTCAAGCATATAGTCAGTGTACCGACGAATCACCAATTCAACAGTGCCTGTACGTAGCAGCCACAAAACTAGAGGGCACCTAATGGTTGATAGTTGATCCTGCTAGCAGCACATTGTGCATGGAACCACCTGAGGGGCTTGTACGAGGCTATGTAGACAACTTGGATGATTTGGAATAGGTTCATCAGCAAGTGTCCATTATTGATGGCCATAGTGAATGCAGAAATTTGCACATCCCTAAGAGCTTCTAACATGAGCCCTTGAAACTCAAACCTTTCCATGGGCCCCACCTAACCAGGGATACCACCTCGTCATCATCAAGACAACCTTGCTCCATTTTTCACGTCTCCTCCTTTCCACCTAGTCGTGGGGGAGACAGTCCTCCCTGCTGATCCATTCCACTACACCCCTTGCTATTTTAAAATTTTTTGTTTTACACCTTTTTGTTTTTCACCATCGTTCATATGTTTACAAATTCTTTGTACATTTTTTCTGTTCTTTAATTATTTTTCGTTTCTTTGTGTATGTTTCATTTTTCACGTAATTACTAATCCATCGTCTTATTGTCTCCAGATGTCTGGTGCGGGTGGTTTTTGTTGCAATGGGTAATGTACGCTAGTCCACCTAGTTGTCTGGTTCCCGCTCTCACATGGTTGTCTTTGGACTTTACGTCTATATATTCCGTTCATAACATCGGCAGTGAGTTCACGTCATCCAACTATTCACCCACTTCACGATTTTCCTTCTGTTGAGAACATGCAATCCCTTCACTTAAAAACATTATAATTAACGTGTGACTTGTGTAGTTCCCAGACTTGGGGATGACCCAATGATTTGAATTGGGTGACTTCAAGGGGAATGCAATATTCATTGCTCTATTTTGTCCCCTAGGTTGCTAGTATGTCCTTACGGATTCCCTACAGCTCCACATCCTTCTCTCTAAGGAAGCTTCTAGGTAGTTCGACCTTGGATGGTGTAGTCCTCATTGAAAAATTCAAAAAACAAAAAAAAAGACAAAAGAAAAGAAATAAACATGAGGATTCAAAGCACACCCCTTGGTCAAATGCATGTGAACATGCATGGGTCTTTGCATGGTGTGGTTCCCTCGAAAAAGAAAAAAAAAACAAAAAAATCACTATGTGGGAATTCAAAGCACATCCCTTAGACTGCTTCTCACAGGCCACAAGCACTAGTTATGAGACTTCCTTAGTCTAACTTCGTCCTATTTCACTTCCTTTCACATTTGATTGGAGTGGTGGTTCTCTGTGGGATCATTCTTGCTTTCTCGGGGGATGGCCGGGACTTCGTCTATTGCTACGATGTCACTGAATGTGGATGGTTTTGGGTCTGGCCTTAGGAATGGTTCTACAGGGTCACTTAACCACAACTACACATGGGGTTTCATGTGACCGACGATTGGAATTCCATTTTCTTGTCTCTCTCTCTTCACCCAGTTCTCTCTATAGCCTACCTCATTTCCGGTCTTATGTTGTGAAGGTTCATCGTGATTTCCATGGGCTTCCTATGCCCTGGTGGGATCTCTTGGGTTGGATTTTTAACTGGCAAGCACCATTTCTTAGCCTCGAGGCCCACAGACCCCGGTGTTGGGGTTATGCAGGGGCTACTATAGTTGTTTCCTACTATGGGGAGGACCCACCTGCATCTCCTTGGTCCCACTTGTTAAGCCTCCTGTCCTTTGGATTTCGTGGTTGACTAGTTTTCGGGTCCCATTGTTTGATTTCTTCCCGGTGGAGTTCTTTTTGAGTTCCATTCTCCTATTTTTGACTCTTTTTCATGCCCAATTACCTTCCTCATGTCCTTAGCTATGACCAGGCCTCTCACGCGCTTCAATCGCCTCAATTTGGCATTTCAAATTCATCATTTTGGGCTTTTTTCGAGTTGGTCAACATTGGTCAACGGGTAAACACCCCTGCGTATATGGGGCCCTGTATATGCATCCACTATGTATATGCAGCCCTGTCGATGCAGTGCCTAATCCCTATATATAGGGTTGCTGCGCTTTACATTTTCATCATTTGAGCTCCAAATGAGGGGAGATTTTTCCATTTTTTCCACCTAACCCTTCCTAACATGCCTACATTCCATCGCATGTCTGCATCAACTGATCCTTGCTCTTTTTAAGCAACCAGAGGTATGCTCTCAGTCATGGGGGGGGGGGGGTGATGCCTATGTGTAATTAATTAATTGGTTAATTACGAAAACTTTGGCTGTAACCCATAAATTAACACTCTAGAAGACTTAAAGGTGTGCCTGTGCCAACAACATAACTTGGTCAAACTAAGAAGGTGTATACGGACCATCTTAAGCTACTTAAGTACGGTCTAATGGGTAGTTATGTTTGATTGTAGATGGCACCCAAACCGAGGCACCCAAGGGGCAAATGACCATCACAACCAAGGGACAAGCACCCACGCACGGGAAGAGGACAAGGAGTGCAACTGCCAGGGCATGCAGAGGGCTCTCATGCAACTAGGCCCCTCTGTGAAGGACCTGACATGGAATCTGTCCATCAGATTCCTGAAGAGGAGATTCCTAGCGAGCAATCGCAAGGGAATGAGACTCCTGGAATAGCACCATGGCTTAAGGTCACCCTTACCTAAGTCTGCCTTGATGCTATCACACCATGCGAGGTGCAACAGACGGTCCTTCAAGAGCTAAATTTTGGACCATTCCTCGAGAACGTGCCATAAGAAGTGACTCTCTGATGTGGCCAATCATCACTACTAGTGGTGAATGGTACTTAGGAGAAACTTATCTCTTCTGGACAAATCGGCAACCAGGGTCTAGAGTAAGAATCAAAGACATTTATGTCTCTTACTCTTCGGAGGTTATAGCATAGGCTCTGGGGTTGCCCGTGATCAGGGTATATGTGGTGAAAATTCCAAAGAACGCCGATCCAGAGGTAAAGGTAGAATAGACCAAATGATTCTACGAGGTAGAGCGTAAGGAATTCGGCTCTCTAACCATGGTGGAGAGAATGTACTCAAAGATCGCGTCTTACCACCTGAACCCAACAGTAAGACCTAGTAAAATCACAACCTTCTCCACTCGTGCATGTGCTGCCTTAAGTGGGAAATTCCCAAGGAGTCTTCCATAGCTGTTTTTTTTGGAGATTGAAAAGAGGTTCGCTGAGAACAAATGTGGAAGATGAGCTCTCCCCTTTTCCTACCTAATCTGAAAGTTGTGCAAACAGGCAGGGATAGCACGGTACTCCAATGATGTAATTTGGTGTCCCCCAATTACCTCTTGGTAAGAAATGATAAAGGATAAAACTCCTGCCACAACATAGATAGAGGAGTAGCAACCACCTCCACTACCTGCACAAACAACGCAGCCAGGCTTGCAAACCACGGTAGAATACATTCGCAAGATTCGGGAAATGCTCTTGAGCTAGCAAGAGTAATTTGACAGGACTGGTGGAGGAGAAGACCCTTCGGTCTATCACCCTATCATGAGCCACTTGGAGAAAGTGGCTCAGTCAGTTAGCTTACTTGAGAGGATAGGGCTGATATTCTCCGCCGCCAGAGAACAAGTGCCAACCCAAATAGATCCAAGCATCCGAGAGGTAACAGTGTCAACCCAACAGTTATTCCCTGAAATTTCAAGAAATGCTGCTACCTTCTTGGTATGTTTGGAAGATGGTGAAGGGGCGATGATCCTGGTGATGCAGCACTAGGGACAGGAGGTTGTAGCCAAAGTGGTTGCTGACACAATTTCTATGGCTCTCAATGCACCGGCAACACCTATACCAAATGTTCATGGACTACAAGATGTACAGGTGTCTGTCGGAACTTCGTGTAGTAAGATTGATGCAGGCCAACATGAGGAGTTTTTGGACCAACTGGTGGGAATGAAGTAACCACTTTTAGATGTCTTCGACCTTCTAGACAACATTATTGCAACCTAGTCGGAGTTGCTCTCGGCAAGGGGTAAGAGCCTTATTTTGGAAGGGCAACTTGAAGCTGCTCAAGTTGCTTGTTAGCCCTTGGCAATGGAGGTAGCCTAATTAAGAGCTCAACTTGCTAATTCAGCCATCCTTGATCATGAAATCACCAAGGATGCAGCTTTTCAATAGCTTCAACTTAAACTTCAAGTTGTCGAGGATGTGCGAGAGACGACGATTTTTGACAAGTCCTTGGTAGACATCTGAGCATATAGCTTAGACAAGGACTTGGTAGAGGTTCGCCAAGAGAATGTGCTGCTGATCGTGGAGGTTCATCGGTTGCACAACGTTGGTGTAGAAAATGAACATATGAAAAATTTTATCCACTAATAGTAGGAAGAACTAGCCATGGTGAACACTGATATGAGAAGGTTGGCTGTTGAAAATCGATATCTATCAATGGAGGAGGTTCAGGTATTATGACAGAAGTTTTCAATTGAAATCTCCACTTGGAAGAATGAGGCCCTGAAATTTGAAAACATCAAAAATCATTACAGAGACCAAGTGGGATTGTAGAAGGAAGTGAACAAAAAGCATATTCAAGTCGCAAAAGCCAAAATGAACCAAGTGCTCTAGCAGCTCCGAGAGGGAGGCGATGCATGGAAACCTATCTTTGATGGGTTGAATGACTACGATCAAGCTGAAATCCACCTTAAGGAGCTGCAGATTGAGGAGATGACAAAATATATGGAGCTTTCCAACCTTCAATATGCAAACCTGGCTATGCTCACAGCCGGGAGACTACGGTCAGAGTTAGAAAAGAAAGTGGCTACCTCGTATTCCCTATACAAGGATGAGTTCCAAGCACATAAGGCAACAAAGCAAAAGCTGGAAATGGAAAACGCGAAACTCAAGGTTCTCCACACAAGCTTTGAAGGACAACATACAGTTGCAGAGGACTTGGCCTGTAGAATGAATGACTACCAGTAGCTGCAGGCATCAATCTGAGCGTTTGACATCGAACGCATGCAATTCGCAGCCTAGTTTATCAACCTGAAAGAACTCTTCCCAGCACTACCATGCCCTTGGGAGGTTCTAGTTCCAGCACACATTGGAGAAGCTGCCTAGACTGTGAATGATCCTAGAAGCAAAGAAGAAAAGATGAGGACTCTCTTGGAGACTTTCTGGCTGGCTCTAGAAGTTGCAGCTATTGCAGGGCAATCGCCATTCATGCCGCCACCAACGCATGGGCCAGAGGTTGGAGAAGGTCTGTTAGAACCACCGCCCTAGGGACGGTGTGATCTTCACCAGCAATTTTATGCATTATCCTACATAGCAGAGGCTCCAGGACTAGTGAGGTGTTTAATTTTATCTCTGAACTCCACCATTTTTGTAATTTTTCCTTCTTTGTAACTCGGGCACTTGGTCAAGTTAATGATGTGTCATATGTGTGTCATGTGTGTGTTAAGTCATGTGCATTGTTAATAAAATTCCATACCTTCCAAATTGTAGAGTAACTTAAAGATAAGTTTTTACTTAGTCATGGGGGTACGATGAAGTGTCATTAAGTCGATGCGTCGGCTAGGCCACGTATGGGGGGCCGCATATATGTGGCTATGTCAATGCGGCCCTGTCGACGTAGCCTTCCATCCATCAATGTGGCCCTGTTTATGCGGAGCCTATTTTGGCCTATAAATAAGAGGGCCTTCTACCTCATTTAGGTACCTTTCAGTTAGTTGTAGCGAAGCTCTTGTAGGTTGTTCCCACAAGAGATAGAATATTTTCCAAGTGCTCACAGTAGGTGTAAGAAAAGTGATCGGCTCTTTATTCAAGCGTTAATGTATCTGAGCCCGTTGGCATGACGACAATAAAGACGAACTATTTAAGCATTCCTTGCAGCATTTGGACTTAGCTATTTTATGCTTTCAGTAGTTTAATATGTTTATTCTTTGTCAATTACTTAAGTTTCTGTTATTATTAATTCAATCACTATCACTCATTCGTAGTTCGTAAAGGCCATAAGTATGACCATCTCGAACGTAAATCAAACACTTGGTAACCTAGTGACGCTTAACGTCTGGTAACCCAAAAGTGTTAGGAGATGCTCAGAACATGCTTGGAAGATGGGATTAGATACTTATGCTAGGAATAGTTAGAATACAAACTAGGATAATTAGAGATTAGATAATAGTTTATTCCTTACTTTTCATACCTTAATTAGCCGCCAAAAGAAAAGTAAAAAGCTTTAAAAATCATTAGCCTTAATCTCACTTAACCATCATAAACAGAACATCAAAAGTGAGATTAGGAAGATAATGACCGTTCTAACCCAAGGTTTTGTTGGTTAGAGTCTGGTGTATGTTAAGTTCTTACAGTCTATGGATTTCGACTAAGTCACGTGTGAACACCCGTGATTCATATGGTTGGGCGTAGGGGTACCTAGCCGCTCATCAGTGGTGATTGTGTTGAGGACATGGGCTGATAGTATTGAGGAGAATGATAATGCAGTGAGATAGAGTATGTTGACCTAGTTGGGGAAATAGGATGTTGAACTTGATAAGCATTTGGATTTGGATGATATGAAGGATGTCTCCAGTTTAGGAATGGCTTCCCCCACGGCTAGGATTGTTGCCATTGGGATCAAACATAGTATCTCTATATGAACTCTGGGTGTAACATGCTTCCCCAATGCTCATATAGATGTTATAAGATTGGGCATTGGTCGTTGGGATGATCATACAGGAAAATGTTGCATTCATACATGTGATTGACAGTTAAGCTCTTATTTTCTTCATCCTTTCTTTTTGATTGTCTAATGATATTTCGTCCTACTTCTTGGGTTGTCAAAACACTATCTTCAATAATATTGATATATTCTCCACACTTTTGATGCATTCATTCCAGCATCTTATTGATCTTTGCCTCGATTTCCTCTAATGATTGTTGTACTGGCAAAGATGGTTCTTCCTCCTTGAGATAGGTTGATTTATCCTTTTTGTGATTATGGACCTCTGTTAGGTTGAGATTTTGGTCCCGTTGATGTTTTTCAACACTTTCCCATTTAGTCATTTCTCCTTCTTCTTTTGCTACCCGCTTAATAAGCTCTTGGAATTGATTGGTTCATAGTTCGTATAGTTGACCTTGGGCATACATCCCTAGGGTCTCTCTTGTTTCATCACAAAGCCCATCAATGATATTGTATATTAGCCTTTCCTCGAAGAACTCATGGCCTGGATAGTTGTTTAACAGTGCATAATATCTTTCTAAGGCCATGTCCAAGGATTCATGTTGTCCTTGTTTCCACTCTTGGACTTGTTTCCTCAAGGCTGACACTCTTGCATAGGTTTGATATCTTTCGTTAAAGAGTTCTACCATTGTTGGCCAACGTCGTATTGAATTTGGTTTTTTATGATCTATACCATACTTTTGCTTGGCCAACGAGTGTCATAGGAAAGAGCTTGAGTTTTTGCCAACTATTATCAATGTTGTTCAATGCATAGGCATCGTAGAAGGCTTGTAAATGTTGTTGTGGATCTAAGTCATAGCCTCCTGAGAAGTTGGAAAAGTTGTTTAAATCGAGCCTGGGTAGGCAGCTCTCTTTACGATGCCTATGGGAGATTCAAACAGCCTCTTGTATTTGCGTTAGGCTTGTAGCGGCTAGTAGGGGTTCATCTTCATTAAGTAAGTTATGCTTTCGTGCTTTGGGAAAATGCTGCCTTTGTTTATGTTTATAAGAAATCCCCACCTTAGATTGTGTACTCCAATCTTCATTGTCATATAATTCGTTGGTTCCCCAATGAATTACCTCACTAGATATGGCAATATTGTAGTCTTGTAGGAGAGGCATGGTTGTGCAATTGTGTGTGAATTTGTATGTGACTTTTTGTAATTATTTCTTCCTAAAAGATGTATCGTTAATTCCTATACAACAACCTTGTATGATATAACTAATCTAGATAACTAGCACCGTCCCTGGCAATGACGCCAATTATGAGTGGCGAGGTACCCCTACACTCAACCATACGAATACGAGCGTTTCACGTGTGATCCGGTCGAACTACAAGGACTAAGTGCTTATGCACCTTAATGGAACACTCAGGTTTAATTAATCGTTGTCTTCCCAAACGTACTTGTATTGTCACGGTTGTATGGTTAAGTAAGCTTGATGTATGTGATTTTTATAGGTTTTACCTTTTTGATGTCTTCTGCTAATAAAGGAGAGGGAGAGAGAACTAAGTGACTAACTTACATTAACTATTCATTAACTAAGTTCCAAATGTTCCTACCACCAGTATCCGTTCCCACTTTCCGTACACATCTTGAACCAGTGCAACGCTGCTAGGATTACCAAATGCTAATCGTTACTGGGTTACCAAGCAGTACATGCCTGCTCGAAGTGGTCATACTGAGTGTACTTAACTAAGAGGATCGAAGGTTGAGAGAGAGATTAATTAACTAGGAAAGCATTAAACATTCAAAAATAATTAATTACTAATTAGCTTAATCTGTATGCTGCAAGGTTTATCATAAAGTTCATCTTTATTGCCGTACAAAAATGTGTGCTCAGGTACAAATTGCTCGAATAAAGATCTGTTCACTCTATGACTCCTACTGTGGGCACATAGAAATTATTCTAACTATGGATTGAATAAACTGCAAGAATCTAGCTAAGGGTCTAAGTCTAACTACTTGAAAGAAAGGGCACCACCTCTTATTTATAGAAGATGAGGTAGGATGCGATATCGTGTGGTGGATGCGATATCGCATACGCGATATCATGTCTCATCAGTCATAGTTGTAGCGGAGCTCTTGTAGTTTTCTCATTTGAAAGTTAGAATATTTTTTCTAAGTGCCCACACTAGGAGTCAAAGAGTATACAAATCTTTGTTTGAGCATTATTGTACTTGAGCACGACAGTGTGTGCGATAATAAGGATGAGCTTTCTGATAAACCTTGCAACACTTTGAAATAGATTAATTATTTATTTATGCATTTAATGTTTTGTGAAATTTCCTTTAATGCTTTAAGTAATTAAGTTAAATTAAGCTAGATTAAATAGCAATTAATTAAGCACATAAGCACGACCACTTTGAGCATACGCTTGGTGCTGAGCAGTGAGGAGGTACCCCTACGTCCAACCATATGAATCATGAAGTGTTCATGCATGATTCAATCAAATTCCATAGACTCTCTAGTTTCCAGTGCACTAGTCTTCTAGGAAGTGAACCTTGCCCAAATGGTCGTTCATTGTCTTCCCAATTACACTTGTAAAGTACAAAGGTATGGTTAAGTGTAATCAAGGCATATGATTTTTGTCAGTTTATGTTTTATGGTTTTGGTATTAAAATAGATAGATGAAGTATGTTGAGAACTAATTTAATTTAACTATTTAATTAATCTTTAACTAGTCCTAACATAAGCATCCGGTCCCACTTTCCATACATGTCTTGAATCCACGTATCCACTGCTGGGTTACCAAGCGCTATGCTACTGGGTGCACTAAGCAATAATGCTATTGGGATTACCAAGCAAATACGTGTTACGCTCGAAGCAATCCTATGTATTTAATCTATCTAGGTTATTNATCTAGAATGTTGCAAGGTTTATCAAGAAGCTCATCTTTATTTTTGCACACATTTNATTCTTAGGTACAATAGTGCTCGAATAAAGATCCGTACACTCAATGACTCCTACTGTAGGCACTTAGGAAAATATTCTAACTTTAAAATGTAAAAACTACAAGAGTTTAGCTACTACTATGACTTCTAATGCCCGTAAACATGACTGGGAACTCATATTTATAGTTTTCTCTTTAGGGCTATGTCAACGTGGCCCTGTCATAGGGGCAACTTCACATAAATAGGACCTCATCGACAAGACCACATCAAAGAGGGCCCGTCAATGTGACACTTTGACACTCATCATATCCCCATGACTATGTGAAAACTCATCATTGAGTTCCTTTACAAATTTGGAAAGGTATGGGATTATTAACTAACTCTTAACAAAACAAATTGACTTGAAAAAATTGAGGGCTTGAGTGTATAGATCAACACATTACAAAAAATTGTGGTGTTCATGACAAAAAATTGAACACCATGCCATGACTACACAAAATTGGATAGCACTTTTTTTGATGGCATGAAGGTGGTGGAGAAGATTAGACAGTCCAAAGTGGTGGTGGCTCTTGAGGTTCTGAAGGACCTTCACTAGCTTCAGGCATGTGCAATAGTTGAGGTGGTTGTGGCTGTCTTGCTACGGTTGTAATCTCTAGTGGAAGGTGAAAGGCATTTAGTAATGCCTTCATCTTCTCCTCCTTACTTTGGGGATCATTCATAGTCCACACAGCATCACTAATGTGGGCTAGAATGGGGACATCCCACAAATAGGGCATTATTGGAAATATTTCCTTTACATTGAAAAATCAGGTAGCAAACTATTTACATTTGATGTTGAATGCCTTAACTATGTTTTGCAGCTTTTGGTAGTCGTTCATCGTCTTGGCTAGGTTCTCGGCAAGTGATCGTTGGTAAGTGAATTATTCCTTAAGAACTTCGAGTTCAACATTTTCCACCACAAGCTTTTGCTTAGTGTCTTTGTGATGCTTGAACTTGGCCTTGTATAGTAAGTACGAGATGGCCACCTACTTCTCTATTCTGACCACGATCGTTTAGTAGTCAAAATGGCTAGATTTGCATAATAGAGATTGGTGAGCTTCATTTAGTTCATCATCCTCTCAATTTGTAACTCCTTCATGTGGATTTCCTCTTTGTTATAGGTATTTATCCCATCAACGATGGGTTGCCATAATTCTTTTCCTTCATGGAGTTGTTGGAGGATTTTGTTCACTTTTACCTTTGCCAATTGGATGTGTTTTTCATTTACATCCTTTTGTAGATTGACGTATTCTCTTTAATGATCCTTGACTCTTTCAAATTTGAGAGCCTCCAATTTCTAGAAAACTGCTTCAATCATATGAATGAAATTAGTTAATTTTTGCTTATGCTCATCAATATTTTGCAAGAGATGGTTTTCTATGGTCAACTGTGCATTCTTTTGGCCAATTTGATCCAAGGCCTTTTGAATCTTATGCTGAGTGGCCTCTACCAAGGATCGATAGAACACTATCATTTCCATTATGTCTTGAACCCCTTTGAGTTTGGTGTGAGGTTGTTTCATAGCTTCGTCTCTTGTCAATGCTAGGTTGAGAAATGTAGGATTAGCAATATGGGCTCTTAATTTAGCAACTTCAATAGCTAAGCATTCATTCAGCTTCTTGACTATTTTGAGTTGCCCCTCCAAGATTATGTTCTTGCCCCTTGCCTCAAGTAGCTTTGACTAGGTTGTAGTAATGTTGTTTGGAAGGTTAAAGACATCTGGAAGCGGTTGCCCAATTCCTACTAGTTAGTCCAATAGTTCTTCATGTTACATTGTGTTTATTTTGCCACTTGTGATTCCTACGGACATTTGCACATCCTTGAGTGTAGCAACATCTAGTGTAGATGTTGTAGGTGCATTGAGCATTTTGGTAATTTGATTATTGACCACTTTTGTTGTTGTCTCCTACCCTTGGTGTTGCATCACCAATATAGTTGTTACCTCACCTTTCTCCAAGCACGTCAAGAAGGTCACAACATTCCTAAAGATTTCTAGGAGTGATTGTTGTTCTGCAAGAGATACTGTGATCTCTTTAGCACTTGGATTCAACCTTGGCGTTTGTGAGAAAATGTAAAAATTTCAAAGTGGGGTCATGCATATATATAGAATTTTTTCTTTATGTCAATGGGGCCTTGTATATGAGGCTCATATACAGGTTTGCTTCATTGATATGGCCCTGTATATGGGGTCGATAGGAAAAAATTTGAAATTTTAATATCTCAAAAAATATAAGGAATTTTTCAATGAAATTGGGATCCATGGAATTCCAAAAAAGCCAAGAATATGATAAAATCATTGAAGAGGGTCTTTGAAAGCTTAAAAATGGAAAAATTTGATAGAGAATGTATTTAATGAATAAAATTTATAAAGGAACACATGGTGTGATGCAGAAGATGGATGTACGAAGGATTTTGTTCGCAAAAATGTCTAAGGATAAGGTGCTTTATGAATCCAACCAAGAGATATGCAAGTGGGTTCTCCCAATAGCAAACACATGCCATTTTTCCCTTCCATAACCTCAACCTAAGGAGTCCATGGGCCCCATAGGTGATTAATGGTCAATGGAGGTAAAGGATCAAAACCTAGAAGATTCTACCTAAGAATTCAAATACATCAAACCAAGACACGAAGTCAAGAACATGGACACTAACAGTGAGGTGAGCTATAGAAAAGATAGATGGATTATGAAGAAGGTGGAATGGAATTTCAAACTAAGGTCATAAGAAGTCCTTTGTGGAGTTTATGTTTAAAATGACTTGAAGAGATCCATCATTAGTCCATACCAAAACCAACCTCTTTCATGGACTTTACATTGCCACTTCAAGACCAATCCACACCCTTAAGACACAAGAGTACTTTTACAAAACAAGCACTGTTCCATAAAGAGAAGAAAAAAGAAGTAGGTAGTGAGAGAGGGTCTTATTTAGAGGGGACCTTCAGGCATGGGTAACATGTCTTTCTAGTCCCATAACTAGTGCTTGTAGCTCATTTATTTGTCTACGGGGTGTGCTTTGAATTCCCATCATGTTTTTTATTTTATTTTGTTTTGTTTGTTCATTTTTTTTAATTTTCAAATGGGAACCACACCATGTAAAGACTTTATTTGACTTCCTGCTAGTGGTCAGAATAGAATGGTAAGAAGTCCATGAAAACACTCGAGCACCCAAGTAAGTAGAAGAGTACAAAGAGTATTGAGTCCCCTTGAAGTCATACCATGTGAAAACCTTTGAATCTATCCTAATTTCAAAAACTACTAAGGTCATAAATTTATTAAAAGTTGATTTAATGAAAGGGATCTCAAACTTCCAGAACAAGGAAAACCATAGAGTTTGTGGATGGATGGATGTCATGGACTCACTGCTTGGTCCATGAAAAAGAAACCATGATTGTGTAATTGGTACAAAAATTCAAAAATAGAAACCAAACATTAGAAAAGAACACATAAAGCACAAACCACCATTAGTAATAGCTACAACACCACTATGTCCTATGGCAATAAAACACTTTTATTAGCAAAAGTTTGAAAATCACACTTAAATAAAAAAAAGTAAAATATATAAGAAAGTGTAAAGTATCCAAGAAATATTTAAATGTACTAACGATGGTGTAAAACAAAAAATGGTATAAAATAGGAAGAAGTTGGAAGGAGAAAATAAAAGAAATAACTTAAAAAATCAAAAACGTGGAAAGTAAAAAATATAAAAATTGAAGAGCTATATAGATGATTAGCACATATGGCCATCTCACCCATGGCTAAGTTGGAAGGAGAAGATTTGAAAAATTGAGTGTGGTTGTCCATCTGTTGAGGTAGGTATTACATTGGCTTGCTTTGGTTTGTGGAAAGGCTTTATTTGTTGGATGTTGACTGAAACACCACAAAATTCTGAGCTTAGTACTTCTCCAGCAAGAGTTGAGCTAAGTCATCACGTCCCCCGGCGTGACCGAAGCTTGAGGGCCCCACAGACAGGTTCGAGCAGTAGAACTCAACAAGAAATAGTTCCCTGGGACCCACAGACGACCACAGCGACATCTAGTATCAAACATGCCAACTTTAGAGCTCGAGATACTTAGTTCTCACTAAGTATGCAGTATGCAACGTATACACCCAGCACATATTCCTAGTGTACACTCCCAGCGTATACGACCAGTGCACACGCCTCACATGTATGCTCAGTGTTTACACCCAACGTATACGCTCAGCACGCAACCTCAAAGACGACATGGAAACGACACTCACAGGAACAGAGCAATTATCAGGTGTCATCATGAGCTCCAGAAAGATGAATTTTGGTCTCGACATCATATACTTTGGAGTTCATACACTGAGGATGTACATCTTGCACGCCTAGCATAGATGCTCAGCGTATATGCCTAGCATGGACATCCTATATGCCTAGCATATATGAGCATCCAGCCCACTCAGCGTATATGCCCAGCGTATACACCCAGCTTGAACATTGTGTACGCTAAGTGTGAGGCACAACGTATACTAATCAAAGCTCTCCAGGACTGTGTCAGATCAAAGCCAACCGAGCTGAACATTCACAGGCAACATTCTCGTGACATTCGAATGCAAATCCGAGGACCGAATGACTTCTTTTATTTCAATCAATTCTGTACGCCAAGTTCACACAGCCAATGTGTATATGCCGGCGTATAGCATTGTATGCTAGCATACAACAGTATACGCTGGCGTACAATACGCTGTACACTTGTAAAATTTCATTCTTTCACACTTGGTCAACATGCCACATGTCACCCGACCCGAGAGTCTAGCACTCCGTAGCCAATCATTCCCTCTCAGATCCAAGTCTAACGTGTAAACCTGTATAAAAACCCCGATTTTTTACCAGATCCAGGTTTGAAAAATTGGAGGCATCTTGGCAAAAATTGGGGCAGACCACATGAAGCAAATTGAGAACCTTGCATCCCATACACTGGACTTCAACCCTGCACACTGAACATATAGCCTCTACGCTGTGCCTGCAATCTGAACCAGCACGCTGTCGCACCCTTGCATTCACCGGGGCTCTTCGTCCGCCTTGTGTCAGATTCACAACTACGTTAAGACCGGTGCATTGTAACTTCGATTATGCAATGACATTGCCACATTTTTGCTAAGATTTGTTACAGTTTTATCGTTCATTCTTGTATGCTCATCGTTTACATTCTTGTACGTTTACGCTCAGTTTCACATTAGTTACATTGTTTACATATAACCTGGCGTACAATATATCAGTATATGCTCGGGGAAATTCTTTTCTGATTCGCGTGTGCATCACTCGAGGTACTCTACCTTCGTTAATTTACAGCTTGCCCTCAAGCGAAGGTAGGGTCTTCTATGCTTGTCTGGGGATCTCCTGGTCTTTGTTTCATTCCAACTGGGGATCGATGATTTCGGACAGTACAGAAAATGGCGCTAGAAGGAGGGCTAACTGCCTAAACTTACTCTGATTTCATTAAACTCATCTCTGACCCGACTATACGTTGTACGCTGTAGACTCTATCTACATGCTGCTCAGCCTTTACGCTGTACGCTATAGACTCTGTCTACGCTGCTCAGTATACATGTACGCTATACGCTGTAAACCCTGTCTACACAATGTTCACCTCACTTGTACGCTGCACGCTGTACACTATACGCTGTACACTGTACGCTGTACGCTGTACACTGTACACTGCACGTTGTACGCTGCAAACTTAAGTATACGCTATGATAAGTATACTAACTTCATATCCTTTCCACCGTCCTATACTTAGTACAGCTTCACCATGAACACTGCGAACCCCAACGCTTCAACCAAGCCTATCACGGATATCGTAGGCCCCATGGCCGTCCAACAACCCATAGTACAACCAACGGCAGGACCTCGCTAGTCGCTCAGACTGTAAGGGAGGAACCCGTCATTTAACATTATACCCCAGGAGTAATACAATTTCATATGCGTAAAAATACAAGCTAGCCTAGCAGTGGATCAAACTAAAATGGAGGTTAAAAGACAATATGAATTGTTTCACAGGGGAGGACATGAGTTCATCCCTTCACCATATGACATCATCCCTCTCCCAGAGCACTACTCTGAGCTCATCTCTGAGCTCCTGCTACTAAAAATTTAGCCTCTGGACCAGTCCATGGAAAATCCTCAATTGGAAGAGGAGGATGAATTCACAGCTCAGTCTGAGCACGAAGATTCATACCACACCCTCAGCTCGCAAACTTATGCAAACCCGTTGTTTCACCCATTCACGGGCAAAACTACGTCCCTCCAACCATTCAAAATCACCCAAGCACATGTGCCTCAACAGGAGGCATCTACTCTCATCCCCACTCCTCTAGCGACCGATGCGCAAGTCAACACGCTTCCCCTCACTATTCCTCCTACTACCACAGTACCCCCGTTCTTACAAACACAACCTCCTCAAAATAATGTAGGAGTAACCTTCCCACCCCGAGTGATCGTGATGCCGCATGTGATACCGGCTTCCGCTCACTACATACCGCGAATCCAAACCCAAGGAGCATCCCTTACAAATGTAACACAACAAGTTCAGGATGTCCCTATACAAAGCGTGACCGGGCAATAGGCTGCGATTGGTACTCAACCGCATCAACCCCCTCACTATAACGTACCGCCTCACACAATTTTACCAACTAACATCCCGCAAGCACAACCACAACAACAACAACAACCCCTTATCTACAATGTGCCACCCCTAGCACCACCCACCACAAATATTTCGCAAGTACAACCTCCGACCACACAACTTTCTTCCTTCCAGCCCACTGTCCAACAATCTAATTTGTATACTGTAGAACATCAACAACCTACTATCTCACCTAGTGCCTAGGACTGGGCTAATGCCAAAAAGCTAATGCAGGAGCTAACTGACGAGGTCAAACGCCTCAAAACAGCCACCGATGGAGAGCTTAAGGTAGTGGACTTCTATCACAATGACCCTATCAGCTCTTCAATTCCACCTCTGATGTTACCCAAGGGTGTATCCTTACCCACGTTGACTAAGTACAATGGGGAGACAGACCCCAATGCTCACCTTATAACATTTAGATTAGAGTGCACACTACTTCAGGCATGGCCACATGCCATTCTACGAGTGTTCCGCATGTCCCTCACAAGGAGGGCACTTGATTGGTATCGGGCCTTGCCCCAAAACTCAATAGCCTCTCTAGAAGATTTGATACACCAATTCGTTACTAGGTTCAAATATAACTTGAAGCTTGAAGCAACACTTGATAGCCTCACATAGCTCAAGCAAGCACCACTTGAATCTGTCCAAAAATTTATCCAACGGTGGAGTGCTGCCCTCAACGAGCTCCACGAGCCTATCCTGGAGACGTATCTCCTCACCATCCTAAAAGGGGTTGTCAACGATTTTTTCAAATCCAAACTATATTATCTCAATGCACGCACTCTTAGTCAAGCGTTTGTACAGATCAAGAACATAGAGGAGGCAGCCCAAAACAGCCACAACCTTGCATATTCAACCTTTAAGAATCAACATAGTAAGAAGGACAAAGAAAAGGCTAAAATGACTATAGTGGTAGTAGCGGAAGCACAACAAGAGAATGCGGGACAACAAAGCAAACCACCTGCTGCCCCTGCTAATTATGCTAAACCTGCTCCTGTGACAGCACTTGAATCATCTGCATCACAAAACCCTATGCCAAGTCGTATGAGAAACTTCGAGAGGAAGGACCCCTCTCAATATACGCAGTTGCCTATGAAACCATTGCAGTTTTTCGACCAACTCTTGAAGGCTGGATTGATGAAACATAAACAGTTATCCCCTGTAGTGATCCAAAAACATGATCAGTTCTGTCAATTTGTTCAGAACCCAAGCCTGGCAATGCCAGATGAGCCCCAGGTTCCAAAAGGCTTTAGAATGGATCATTTTTGTGATTATCATCAACGTAATGGGCATGGCACTGACTATTGTTTCACCTTAAAACAAGATATCCAACGGATGATCGACGAAGGTAAAATCACTTTTGATGAAGCCAATCTGGTCCAAGCACAAAACTACGCCATGGGCGTATATAAAGATCCTCTAAATACTAAGGAAGCACCGTACGTAATTAACACCATCTACTGCGATAACGAACCGGAAACACCTAGGATTAACACCGTCCATTCCGATCATGAGTAGCAAATGCCTAAGAAACCATTTGTAGTGCATATTCCGCCCACTATGCAAGCACCCATGCCTCAACCATCATATTCCCCACGAAAACCTTATGTCATCCGAATACCCCCTGCTGTAGCAACTTCTATCATACCACCATGTGAAAAACCATACGTGGTGCATATACCTCTTGCCACTACTACCGCAAACATACAATCACCTCCTACTCAGCCCGCTCCCTACCTAGTCCGAGTACCACCTGCGATCGCAACTACGGAGGTACAACCCCCAGTTGGGCCACCTCCATATGTTATCAGGATACCCAAACGACCTGATGACCACTAATCGTCCATGTCGCAAGCATAGAATAAATCGACCCCCTATGTCGTTAGGATTCCCAGCCAGCCTGATGCTCAACTGCATTCAACTGTCCAACCGCAATCCCACCCCACTCCATACGTTGTACAGATTCCAAAACAACCTGAGATTCCAAAACCAATAGTTCCCCCAAGCCACACACGAGAACGCCTAGCAGATAGGCTTACACGGGAATGCTTAGAGAAGGAACGCCAACGACTAGCCTTAGGACCTCCCAGGCCTACCCTGCTAAGTGCAATACCCATGACATCATCTAACAATAAACCAAACACAAGCCACGAGGGTGAATCATCCGAAGAGCATGATAAGTCTAAATCAACGGCTGCGGATAAAAGTGATAAACCAACTACTCATGAAATAAAACTGTTGGGCCTAATGGACCAAATAACTACCGACAAACATACGCCCAACAGTAGAGATTTAGCAACGGCTCTAACACAGGTCACGCAGGCGCTTAAACAAAAAAACACCTCATTAAGCTTATATGACCTAGTGTTAACCTCTCAAACCCATCGCGAAGCCTTAGTGCGCATGTTGACATCCATCCCAGTAAGCGAACACTTACCCTCAAACGAACCTTCGATTCATGCGGTCATGTATTCACCTCAAGGATTGACTCCTAAGCCACTAAGTTTCCACAATGACAACATCAAAATGGATGAAAAAACAAGAGAAGTGACAACCACACCTATGTTCATAACGATACAAATAAATCAATTCAAGATACATAGAGTGCACGTAGATGATGGAGCCGCTACAAATGTAGTATCTTATCCCATCGTCGAACAATTAGGAGTTACGGAGCTAATTAGAACAACCACAACCATGTGTTTAAAATTTTTTAGTGGATCGCACGTAGTAGTCAAAGGCACCGTGACTTTGGATTTTATAGCGGGGGATCAATTCCCCACATCTGCCGACTTTGTGATCATCGATAAAATGCCAGGGTCCAATTTAATATTGGGAAGGCCCTGGTTAGCCCAACTGAGAGCAGTCTCTTCCCCCATACACCAAGAGATTCAACTACCTTATGAAGGTGGCGAAATCATTATACACTGGGAGGTGGATACACCTACCATCTCATCATATATAGATACGGATCAAGGTTCAGAGGTTAAGCTTGAAGAGACTAAACAAGATGACATAAATGAACAAAAAAACTGCACGCAACTAGCAAGCGAAAATCTCTTAAACGCAAAGAAAAATTTACCTAACACAGAAATACTCGGGCCTAAAATTGTACACATACAACCTCACTTAGAAACTACAACCGACACAGAAATCACAATACATGCAGAAGCGTCGGAAAAAACCAACGCAGGAACTGTTCCATCAGACGTTCCTTGGGCTGAATTACCGTTCAACGTGATCAGTGAAGGGGACGTTGAATATAGAATCATACCCATTAACGCTACTCCTAATGTTAAAATCAGGAAAATAAAAAAATTACTAAACCAATAAATGACATTCAAAGTTCGAAACGACGTTAAACTACATTCAAAGTCCGAAACAACATTAAACTACCTCCCCAGTCCGGAATGACATTAAACTATCATGTCCGCAACGACATGAAACTAGCCACGATCAAAAATGGTCAATCTACCGAGAAATCCACCCGTGTCACTTGAAAATCCCCCTGTTTACGCATGGCCTGAAATGGCCTTAAACTAGTACATGTGGCCCGAAATGGCCTTAAACTAGACCACTTGCTTACACTTTGTTTTTCTTGCAAATTCAAGTTCATTGTTCGAATTTACGCTCACATGTTGTGTTATCAACAAAAGTTTCACAATTATCCTTCGCTTATAATTACATTCCTACTTGCATTCCCACTTCGTGCATTACATTTAAACAACAAAACAAACCAAAACATTTTACATTGCCATGTCGTGTTTAAATTTAAACTCAAAAGTCAAAAAAGAAAAGAAAATTATATAGTATATGTACCGTCTGAAATCATCGGTCTCCAGCTGGAAGGAAACAGAGGCCATGGGATCGCAGGACATGCACAGAAGACCCTACCTTCGTCTGAGGGCAAGCTGGAATGAACGAAGGTAGAGTACCTTGGGTGGTCCACACGTGGATCAGACAAGGATTTCCCCGAACGTACACCGAAGTGCTATACGTTGGGTTATACGTAAACGGTGTAGCGGGCATAAACAGAGCGTAAACAGTGTAACCAATGTAAACAGAGCGTAGACGTAAACAGGCATAAACAAAATACGTACAACAATTAATGTAAACTGTAAACGATTATGGGAAGAAAATGTAACAATGGCATTACAGAATGAAAGTACAGTGCACCGGTCAAACACAGTTGTGAGTGAAACACAAGGCGGATGAAAGCCCCGGTGGGTGCAGGGATGATTGTGGCTGGTTCACACTATAAGCACAGTGTAGAGGCTGTATGCTCAGTGTATAGGGTTGTCCAGCGTAAAAGGTTTTGCGCTATGGTTCTCAACATCTCTGTTCTCTAGTATGCTCTGGGAATTTTGCCAACCTTCTTGATTTCATGAAAAATTGGGGTTTTATACAAGTTTTGACGGTAGACTCAGGTTGGGCGACACGTGGCACGTTGACCGGGTGCAAGGGCGTAAAATTTACAAGTGTACAATATGTTACATTTGCTGGGCATATATGCTGGGCGTATACATTATCTGCAGCGAGCGTAGACTGTCGGCGTATACGCTGGGGGTGCTGAGTGTATGCGAACTTGGGCGTAGATGTCGTTGACGCTGGCGTATACGCTGAGTGTATATGCTGATGGATGCTGGGCGTACACGCTGGGGCGTATACGCTGACATGCTATGCGTATACGCTGGGGCGTATACGCTGTTGTGGTGGGCGTATACACCGGGCGTATACAATGATGGTTGCTGCCTTGTGCCAAACCTTGCTCTGTAGTGCTGTTTTCATGTCATCTTTGGAGGTTTCATGCCAAGCATATGCACCTATTGTTCCTGGTGAGCGTACGTATACGCTGAGAATTTGAGCGTATACGTTGGGAATGTACACTTGGGCGTATACGCTGGAACTGCATACTTAGTGAAAATTGAGCATCTAATCTCCGAAGTTGCCATGTTTGACACCAAACGTAGCCGTGGTCGTCTGGGGGTCCTAGGGGCCTGTTTGGTGTTGGACAAGTACTAAGCTCCAAATTTTGTGGTGTTTCATTGGCCCCTCTTTGTTGAAGTTTGGAGGAATTGACCCAAGAAGCGTCGACAAAGAAGTTCAAAACACCACAGGCAACTCGATAGAGACTTTGTCTGTTGCCACTTGACTAGACGTTATCACACTGTGTTCAGTAGTACATGGGATTGGGAAAGTGGAACTTTGTAGCTGGTAGGAGAATGGGGATTGTGGGGGCTAGTAACTACCCAATGGATTGCACTTGGTGAAGAGGGGATGTTCTGGTGTGTGTGTCATGCTGATCCTTGTCAATAGCCATTATTTTAGCAGACTTAGAATCCAGACCTATAATGTGCGTCCTTTGGCGGAACAAGCCTCTTGGGTAATGTTCAAGAGAACTTGCTGGCAAGACCAAAGCCACAGGAGAATGTGTTGCATTCTTTGGAAGAATAGGGCCTTTGTTTAGTTTTTAGGGGAAGCCTGTTGGCAAAGAGCCAAAGCTATGCAACTAGATGTGTTTTTATTGTTTTTTGACATGAGTACTTGGTTTTAAGAAAATTGCCTTCCTGCCTGGGGCTTGTATGGGAAGTGCCAAGGGTCTTGCTTTTTTTTTGGGAAGAAAATGTAACATTGATTCTGTACTCATGTGCAAGTGCTATGTCATGTGTTGCAACTGCTTCAAAGTGTTACAGTATGCAACGGTGTGCTCAAGGTTTTGGATGTACTGGGTGTATCAAAGGTGTGACTGAGTGAACTATGTCGGTGAATGGATAAAGAGTGTGTTGGGAGATGGGGATGTACTAGCGAAT
>MNCI01010043.1:32358-61162 GCA_015680685.1 Gnetum montanum | reverse complement strand
AGTTTTAAGTCATGATCCAGGACTGTTCTGTGGTATCAGTTTTAAGTCATGATCCAGGACTGTTCTGTGGTATCAGTTTTAAGTCATGATCCAAGACTGTTCTGTGGTATCAGTTTTGAGTCATGACTCCAGGACTCGCACGTACCTGAGCTTGTACTCAAATGTAGAACGGTTTTAGGAACAAGTGATTGGTTGGATTAGCAAACTCATTCCCTTCCATATCAGCGAGCTTGAATGCTCCATTGTCGAATGCTTTAATGACCAAGTAAGGCCCTTCCCAGTTGGCTGAGAATTTTTTTGAGTGTTCTCGAACTGCCTTAAGTACAAGGTCACCTTCTTTGATGGGGCGCTTATGGATGTCGTGCCGATGTCATTGCCATTGCTATTTTTGATACCATTCGATCTGATCGAGGGCACGTATGCGTTCTTCCTCCACCGAGTCGAGGTCAATGGTGCGCAAATCATTGTTTTGCTCGTCGTCGAGGAGTTCAGAAAGTGTATCCTTAAAGAGGGTACCTGTAATTCCAAAGGTAAAACAGCTTCTGAACCGTAAACAAGACTATATGGTGTTTTACCTGTTGAAGTTCAATGTGTAGTACGGTATGCCCACAATGCGTATATCAATTGTTCGTGCCATCTCCACTTGCTTTGGGTGAGAATCTTTTTGAGTATTGTAATAATCATTTTGTTCGTCGCCTTTGCTTGCCCATTGCTCTGAGGATAGTAAGGGGATGAAAACGAGTGTTTGATCCCTATACTTCCACAAAAGGTTTTGGTCTCGGCACTGCTAAATTGTGGCCTGTTGTCAGTGATGATTGTCATGGGAATGCCAAAGCAGGTTACAATATTTTCGAGAATGAAGTTGCATACATGTTTAGATGTAGTTTTTTGAAGGGGAGCAACTTCTACCCACTTCGTAAAATATTCGGTTGCGGTTATGATGAAACTATGCCCTGCAAAAGATGAGGGTGTTATCGGGCCGATAAGGTCCAATCCCCACTTTTGAAAGAGCCACGTGATTTGCGCTGTATGCAACTCATTTGGTGGGACATGTATTAGATTGCTATGTTTTTGACAAGTACTACATGTTTTGACCTTGGAGATACAGTCGTATTCCATGTGTGGCCAATAATAGCCTAAGCGTCTGATCTTTGTTGTCATGGCTTTTGGTGTTATGTGTCCTCCACATAGTCCGTTATGTACTTGTTCGACAATGGTTTGGGCATCGGTACTATTGACGCATGTTAGCAATATGCCTTCGTAGGATCTACGACATAATGTATCCCCTACTAGGGTATACTGCTTAGAATGTTTTTGTACTACATCCTTTTGTGCATTTGTTAGATGTCGTGGTGTTTCGCCACATAGAAGGTATTCTTTTATGTCATCATACCATTCTACTGTGCATATCGTACTAACAGATGCAATCGGCAGCATGTCAAGAGTATCGGTTATTGGTTCGGCACAACTGGTTATGGAGCTTGGCAATGTCTGGAACATGTCAGGTGATATGTTTAATGCCAAGGTGGCTAGTGCATCTGCAATGATATTGTCATTTCTAGAGATGTGTTGCACATCGATGTTTTCGAATCGCCTTGTTAGGTGTTTCGCCAGGTCGCAGTATGGTTGTAAATGTTGGGCTTTACATGTATAGATGTCTATTACCTGGTTTATGACCAGTTGTGAGTCTCCCTTGACCACAAGCCATGTGATGTCTAAAGCCAATGCTGCCGCGAGACCTCTGAGGAGACCTTCGTACTCTGCTATGTTGTTTGTACAATGAAAGTTGAAACGATAAGGAAAGGGTCGGATCTCCCCGAAGGGATAAGTGATGACAGCGGCTGCACTTCCCCCCTCGAGAGGTGGATGCTCCATCAAAGTTTAGAATGGCATCGTAGTCATTGGGCACTATGTCTATTGCGCTTATATCCTTATCTGGGAATTCTGGCTCTATTATCGCTTGATCGCACGTTGGTGACGTGGCCATTTGATGTGCTATGGCTTGACCTTTAACTGATGATTGTGCTATGTAGTGTAGGTCAAATTTAGTTATCATGGCTTTCCAGTGGGCTATTCGACTCGTTTCGTAGATGTTTCCTGTGATGGTCTTGAGCACATTGTCCTTGCAAATTATATTAACCTAGTTACGGAAGAGGTAATGTCACCATTTTCTCAAAGAAAAGACCAAAGCTAAACAGGACCTCTCCACGTTGTTATACTTTTTCTTGTGAGTGACTAATGCATGGCTTAAGTACTATACAGGGACTTTGGTTCCGTCATCTCGTTTCTGGCAAAGCATAGATGCGATTGATGAATCCGAAGTAGCGAGGTAGATGTAAAATGGTTTATCGTTTTGAGGTGGATAAACTGTGGGTAATCGGGCAAGTGCTGTTTTAATGTTATCGAATACTTCTTGACACTGCGGAGTCCATTCAAAATGGACGTTCTTGCGTAACAAGTGGTTCATAGGTTTTAGTTTGTCTGTCAATTTTTCTATGAAGCGCCTGATAAACTGCAATCTACCTTGTAGACCTCGAAGTTTGGTAAGGTTTGTTTGGTGGTTTCAGGTTTGTTATGGCCTTAACCTTATCGGGGTCTACTCGTATCCCTGCTTCTGAGGCTATAAATCCAAGCATTTTTCCTGTCTTGATGCCGAAGACACATTTTTTTCGGGTTGAGTCTCAATTCATACTTTAAACAACGTTTTAATACCAGGTCAAGGTCTTGTATATGTTGTTATGATGTTTTGGACTTAACCACAATGTTGTCTACATAGTCGTTGAGCGAGTGTAACATGTAATCACTAAAGATGAATGTCATTGCTCTTTGATACGTGGCCCTAGCGTTCTTGAGACCGAATGGCATCATTATGTAACAAAAGGTTCCTCATGGTGTCATAAAGGTTGTCCAAAGCTGATGCTCAGGGTTGATGCATATTTGATTATATCCCGAGAAGCCGTCCATAAAAGATAATAATGTGTGCCCAGTGGTCGAGTCAACAAGTTGATCGATGCTGGGTAGAGGAAAATCATCTTTTATGGTTGCAACATTTAAATCCCGAAAGTCAATGCATAAGTGAATGCTTCCGTTCTTCTTTGGAATAATGACCATGTTGGATACCCACTCGGCGTAATCAACAGCTCGAATGAAGCCAGCATGATAAAGTTTGGTGATCTCATTATGAACTGCCAATGCCACTTCGGGTTTAACCTTTCGTGCCTTTTGTTTTACCGGTCTCAATTTTGGGTCAAGGATAATGTTGTGCTGGACAATTCGGGGATCTAGTTCGGGCATCTTCGTATAAAACCAAGCAAATGATTTCATATTTTCCCTAAGTATGTCTTCAATGTTTTTGGTTAGGTGCGGTTTTAGTAATGTGCTTAATTTTAGTATTTTAATTTCCCCATCGGGCATGGTTATGGGGGTTTCGGTCAACGGGTCTTCGGTGATATTTTCGGCTTCTATGTTGAGGGATTTTGTCATGCCTTTGTAGTCGTCTATTATTTGTTGTGTTGAGGCGATGACTATGTCATCTGTTGCTGAACTTAAGTGGAGGAGGTTTATGTTGGTGTCCCTTGCAATTTTTCCATATGGTCCATCGATAAATAATGGTTCGGTTAAGTGCTGGCAATCCATCAGGCTTACTCCTGCCAATAAACGGAGAGCTGAATGAGCTAATGGGTATCGTTCTATATTCTTTGGTAATTTTAGATATGTGTACATGCATGATGGTGGATTATCGTCACACCAGGACGCATGGCAGTTTAAGGCCATGCTAGGCCCTAGTGGCAGTTTAAGGCCGTACCGGGCCGTAATGGCAGTTTAAGGTCGTACCGGGCCATCATGGCAATTTACGCTGGAATGTTAGGCGTAAATGTCCAGAATGGGGTCCACGGGGGAACCGGGATGTAGTAATTTCTGTTTTTTTATTATTTTGAGCAAATTTTTGGCAAAAAATGAGTAAAAAGGTAAAAAGTAGCAAACTGGGAGGCGGCGGCATAAGCGGCGACGTCAGCGTCGGCGGAGCGCTATAGAAAAGGGGGGGGAAGCTTCATTTGTCACATTGCATTCTAAGCGTAAGCGACTGAGCGAGCGTAAGCGTAAACTGTGAACCTAAAGTAAGTGTAAACCCAAACTCCAGCGTAGACGCCGATCGATTAAACCCAGCGTAGACGCCGACTAAACCCCAGCGTAGATGTCGAGCGTAGAAGGTAGAGCGTAGGCATACAGAGTTTCAACCCTTAGCGTAAGCTATCAATCCCAGCGTAGACGCCGAGATGGGCAGAGGAAAGGAGGTGGAAGGGCAGGGGAGGAAGAGTCCTGACTTGACCTTCGCGGAGGAGAGCGAAGCTATGCTGTAGTGCCTGCCTCGGCCAAGGATTCCATCATGGCCTGGAACATCACACAGGTAGGCTCTGATCCTGTCTTTGTTAGTTATTTTTGCCTGTACGTGCTTCGTAGCATAGACAGTCTCGTAGGGGTTTTCGGCGTATACGCCAAACGTAAATTCACAGCGTAGAGACGTCGGCGTATACGCTGAGCGTAAATTTACAGCGTAAGGTCAGGTTAGCATCGACTATCCTAGCGTAATCTATTTTCAGCGCATAGCGTAATCACTTTTTCTCGCTGAAGGCTATACGGCGTAAGAGATTTTCTATGCACGAAGTTTTGTTTTGTCAGCGTAAGCTTTCTATTTCATCAGCGTAGACGATCTATGCTGTGACGGCGTATACGCTGAGCGTACACAGTTGTTCTTTTAAGTATGATGCAGCGTAGACTTATTTTTCATGTTTTCGACGTGAACTTTTTGCTCAGTGTATAGCGTAGACTATTTACGCTGGCCACTTCTGTGGCGTATTCGCTGAGGGTTTCTTCAGCGTATACGCTGAGCGTAAGAAGTTCGAGCGTCAGCATAAACAGTTAATTGTCAGCGTATACGCTGGGTCAGGCAGCGTATATGCCGGGGGTGAACAGATTTCGATAGCGTATACACTAGGTTTAGCAGCATATACGTTTGGCGTAAACAAATTTTGGCAGCGTCTATGCTAGGTTTTAACAGCATATATGCTGAGCATAAATAGTTAGGAAATTTTTCTAAGTGTAAGTCTACGATGTGAACCTTGGTTTTTCGCGTTGTTTTGGTGCATGGCTAATTTTACGTTGGTACTCTGGTTGTTTGCAGGGATACCAAGCCTTTTCTCCTCATGGTTGAGCTTGTTGGGGTGCTAACATGGTTTGGCCCCATGGAGGCGAATGAGCTTACCCCGGACCTAACCGTGGAACACAACGGGGTTTGGTTCAGAGAAGGTGCGTCTGAATTCTTGTCCTTTATACTGGACACATGACACGACAATGTAAAATATTTTGGTTTATATTTTTTATTTGTTCTAAGTGTAATATGCGGATGTAATTACAAGAGGAGAAACGAAGCACAAGTGTGTGATCTAGTTTAAGGCCATTTCGGGCCTCTATGCGTAGTTTAAGGCCATTTCGGGCCCCATCGTAAACAAGTAGCGTTTCGTATAACGTGTATGGGTTTCTTGGTTGACCGACCATTTCTGATCGTGGCTAGTTTTATGTCATTGCGGACATGATAGTTTAACGTCGTTTCAGACATGGAGTGTAGTTTAATGTTTTTGTTTTTTTTTTGTGACTTGTTGTAGTTTAACGTCATTTCGGACGAGTTGTAGTTTAACGTCGTTTCGGACATGCTATAGTTTAACGTCGTTTCGGACTGCTTGAGATGGTATTATTTTAGGAATTTTTTAATTTTCTTCTTTTTAATGTTAGGCTATGTGTCAACGGGTATGATTCTGTATTCAGCGTCCCCTTCACTGATTACGTTAAATGGTAATTCGGCCCAAGGGACGTCTGATGGAATGGCTTATGTGTCAGTGTTTTCTCGTGTTTCGGAATTTGTTATGAGTTCTGTGTTAGTTTCTACTTGAGACGGTGTATGTACAATGTCAGGTACAGGCGTTTCTCTTTTAGGTGGATTTGGATTACTGCTTACTGGTTGTTTTTCGTTTACGTCGTTTCGACTAGGCTTTTCGAGTTCAACCTCTGAGCCTTGGTCCATGTCCATGTGATGAAACAATAGGTGTAGTCGCTTCCCCGTGTATGATGATTTCACCGCCCTCATAAGGTAGGTGAATTTCTTGATGTATAGGGGAGGAGACCGCTTTCAGTTGGGCCAACCAGGGTCTTCCTAATATTAGGTTGAACCCCGGCATTTCGTCAACCACAACAAAGTCGGCAGACATGGGAAACTGGTCCCCCGATATGAAGTCTAAGGTTATTATGCCTTTGACCATCACGTGTGACCCGCTGAATGATTTTAAACATGTAGTCCCAGTCGGTTTGATTGACTCCGTTAGCCCTAGTTGTTCAACGATGGGGTATGGTACCACGTTCGTAGCAGCTCCATCATCTACATGGATCCTATGTATCTTGAACTGGTTCATGCGTATCGTTATGAACATGGGGGCTGTTGTCACCTCCCCTATTTTCTTATCCATTTTAATGTTATCGTTATGGAAGCTTAGTGGTTTGGACGTTGACCCTTGGGGTGAGTACATTACCGCATGAATGGATGGTTCGTTTGGGGGTAAGTTCTCGCTTACTAAAATTGACATTAACATGCATACTAAGGCTTCACGATGTGTTTGAGATGTAAGAATCAAGTCATACAGGCTTAGCGAAGTGTTCTTTTACTTGAGTGCTTATGTGACTTATGTTAAAGCCGTTGCCAAATCTCTACTGTTAGGGGCGTTTGTATCAGTGGTGACTGGGTCCATTGGCCCCAATAGTTTTATTTCATGCTGTTTTAATCCATCATTCTTGCTCGGAGCCGTCGTTTCAAATGTAGCATGTTTTTTGGAGGGTTCACCCTCATCGCCTGCATTTGGTTGATTGTTGGGTTGTGTCATGGGTACGACGTTAAGTGGAGTGGGTTTAGGGGGCCCTAAAGCTAACCGTTGGCGCTCCTTCTCCAAGCGTTCACGTGTAAGCTTATTTGTTAAGCGTTCTCGCGTGTGGCGTGGAGGTGGAGCTGGTCTTGGAGCTTTGGGTTGCCCTAGGATTTGCACCACATATGGAGGCGGGCGGGGTTGCGGGTGGACAGTTGGATGTGGTTGGACGGAAGATTGGCTGGACACCCTGATGATGTAGGGACTAGGTTTACCTTACGAATGTGAGGTGGAGGCTTGGACTTCTGCTGTTGCAACTGCAGGCGGGACTCGGACTACGAAAGGGGCAGGCCGAGTAGGAGGGGTTGATAGGTTCAGGGTGGTGACAGCGGGAGGTATGCGCACTACGTAAGGTTTTTGTGGAGTGGATGATGGTTGAGGAATGGATGAGGATGGAGTAGGAGGAACATGTACTACAAACGGTTTGTTAGGTACCTGTTGTTTATACTCGGGGTAGACGGTGTTGATGTTGGGTGTCTCGGGTTCATCATCAAGGCAGATTGTATTGATGACGTATAACGCCTCTTTGGTGTTTAGAGGGTCTTTATACACCCCCATAGCCTGGTTCTATGGCTGGACTGGGTTGGCCTCATCAAAGGTGATTTGGCCTTTATCGATCATTTGCTGTATGTCCTACTTCAGTGTGAAATAGTAATCCGTGCTGTGCCCATTATGTTGGTGATAATCGCAGAAGCGATCCATTCTAAAACCTTTGGGCACTGGAGGCTCATCCGGTGTTGCTAGGCTTGGGTTCTGAACGAGTTGACAAAACCAATTGTGTCTCTAGATGGCCGTGGGGGACAACTGTTTGTGTTTCATTAATCCCACCTTCAGTAGTTGATCAAAGAGCTGGGATGGCTTCATAGGCAATGATGTATATTGAGAAGGCTCTTTCCTCTCAAAATTTCTCGTACAATTTTGTGTTAGGTTCTGCGATGATGATGATTCTGGTGTAGTCACAGGAGTAGGTCTAGTATAGTTAGTAGGGGCTACTGGCGGTTTGTTTGATTGTTGCATTTCCGCAATTGTCGCTATAGTTGCCTTAGCCTTCTCTTTATCCTTTTTACTATGTTGATTTTTGAAGGCTAAGTATGCAAGGTCATGGCTATTTTGAGTTGCCTCTTCTATATTTTTGATTTGTACAAAGGCTTGGTTAAGATTACGCGCATTAAGATAATACAATTTAGATTTGAAGAAGTCGTTAACGGCCCCCTTTAGAATCGTAAGCAGATATGTTTGTGAGATTGGCTCGTGTAGCTCATTGAGAGCAGCGTTCCACCTTTGAATGAATTTCTGCATAGGTTCGAGCAGCGCTTGCTTAATCTGTATAAGGTTGTCCAATGTCGCCTCAGGTTTCAAGTTATATTTGAACCTAGTCACGAACTGATGTAATAACTTTTCCAAGGAGAATATAGAGTTCCTTGGCAAGGCCCGGTACCAATCGAGTGCTCTCCCGGCAAGGGACATAGGGAACACTCGCAAAATGGCATGGGGCCATGCCTGCAGTAACGCGCATTCTAACCTAAACGTTATCAAGTGAGCATTGGGGTCCATCTCCCTGTTATATTTAGTTAGTGTTGGCAACGATGTGTCTTTGGGCAAGGTTAGAGGCAGGATGGAAGGGTTGATGGGGTCATCGTGGTAGAAATCCACTACCTTCAACTCTCCGTCGGTAGCCGTTTTGAGGCGCTTTACCTCGTCAGTAAGTTCTTGCATTAATTTTTTGGCATCTACCCAGTCTTGGGCACTCGGTGACATGGCAGCTTGAGGTTGTGGTATATTGTACAGGTTAGAGTGTTGGATGGTAGGTTGAAAGTTTGAAAGTTGTGCGGTTGGTGGCTGTGCTTGTGGGATGTTTATAGCGTGTGGCACCAGGGGCGACACATTGTAGGTGAGGGGTTGTTGTTGTTGCGGTTGTAGCTGTACTTGGGGAATGTTAGTTGGTGGAATCATATGGGGTGGCACGTGGTGGTGAGAGGGTTGATGTGATGGCATACCCATTGCCACCCATTGAGCAGTCACGTTTTGTGCAGGAACCCCTTGTTGGGTTACAGTGGTGGAAGGGGCCCCATGCGTTTGGATGTGGGGGATATAGTGGGCGAACGTGGATGCTGGTATCACATGTGGCATCCCTATCACTCGAGGCGAGAAGGTGGCTCCCGTGTTACTGTGTGGGGGTGGTGCTTGCGAGGATGGACCTGCTGCTGCAGCGGGGATGATAGCGAGAGGGAGGGTGCTGAATTACGGGTCAGTTGGAGGAGGAACATGAGCAAATGAAGATGTTTCTAGTGGAGGCATTTGTGCGTGGGTGAGCCTGAGGGGCTGGAGGGGCATGACCTCCCCTGTGCCTGGATGAAACATGGGGTTAACGTGTGTTTGTGGGCTAAGGGTGTGATAGGAGTCTTCGTGTTTGGATTGGGCAGCGAACTTGTCCTCCTCTTTCGGTTGGAAATCCACTACAGGCTGATCCAACGGCTGGCTCCTTTGTAGGAGGAGTTGTGTGACGAGCTCTGAGTACTGTTCTAGCATAGGGATTATATCGTACGGGGAAGGGATGAACTCACGTCCCCCCCTGTAGATGAGTTCATACTACCTCTTTTCCTCCATTTCAGCTCGATCTACTGCCAAACGAGCTTGTATCTTCACACATATGAAGTTATACTGGTCCTGGGTTATAATGTTAGAGGTTGGGTTCCTCCCTTGCAACCTTAGGGACTGGTGGGGCCCCGCTGTGGGTTGTGCCGCGGGCTGGTGGACGACCATGGTGTCCACGACATCGGTGACTTGAGCGGTTGCGGCGGTGGTGTTTACGGGGTTCATGATGACCTGTTGAGGGTATGACACAGTGTAGAGGTGCAAAATTAGTGTACTTAGTATAGCGTAAACTTAGGTGGTAACGTGCAGCGTATACGCTTCAATGTTCAGCGTATAGTGTCAGCGTAGACAGCGTATAGGGATGGAGCGTATAATGTCAGCGTAGACAAGGCTATAGCGTAAGGAGTGCAGCGTATATGCTAGACAGCGTATACAGCATCAGGGTGCAGCGTAAAACAGGATTACAGCGTATAAGGTGTAGTATAAACTGGAAAGCAGCGTAGACAAAGTCTACAGTGTAAGGAGAGCAGCATATACGCTGTGCAGCGTATACAGTGTCAATGTGCAGCGTACAAAGTGGTATAAATGAACAGTAGTGTGAACTAGTTTGCAGCGTAAAGAGAATAGCGTAAACAAAATCGTAGAGAAAATGTGCAGCGTAGACAAAACCTACGGCGTAAAAATGTGCAGCGTAAACTTTATTAGTTGTGTATGGCATAAGGAAAATCTGTGACGTGAAGCGTGTAGCGTATGTGTGGCAGCGTAGATGCTGGGGTTTCTGTGGACAGAGTCCACGTGGAGTTGACAGCATAGATGCTGGAAAACTTGTAGAGAGTGAGTTTTGAATAGGGCAGTGTAAACGCTGATCAGCATAGACGCTGGGGAGCGTGAAGGTAAGGTTTTAGATAGAGGCCCTCCTTCTAGCGCCAATTTCTGTACCGTCTGAAATCGTCGGTCTCCGGCTGGAAGGAAACAGAGGCCGTGGGATCGCAGGACACGCATAGAAGACCCTACCTTTGCCTGAGGGCAAGCTGGAATGAACGAAGGTAGAGTACCTTGGGTGGTCTGCATGCGGATCAGACAAGGATTTCCCCGAACGTACACCGAAGTGCTATACGCTGGGTTATACGTAAACGGCGTAGCGGGCGTAAACAGAGCATAAACAATGTAACCAATGCAAACAGAGCATAGATGTAAACAGGCGTAAACAGAATATGTACAACAATTAATGTAAACTGTAAACGATTATGGGAAGAAAATGTAACAATGGCATTACAGAATGAAAGTACAGTGCATCGATTAAACGTAGTTGTGAGTGAAACACAAGGCGGATGGAAGCCCCGGTGGGTGCAGGGATGATTGCGGCTGGTTCACACTATAAGCACAGTGTAGAGGCTGTATGCTCAGCGTACAGGGTTGTCCAATGTAAAAGGTTTTGTGCTCTAGTTCTCAGCGTCTCTGTTCTCTGGTGTGCTCTGGGAATTTTGCCAACCTTCTCGATTTCGTGAAGAATTGAGGTTTTATACAGGTTTTGACGGCAGATTCGGGTTGGGCGACACGTGGCGCGTTGACCGGGTGCAAGGGCGTAAAATTTACAAGTGTACAATATGTTACATTTGCCGAGCGTATATGCTGTCTGCAGTGAGCATAGACTGTGGGTGTATATGCTGGGGTTGCTGAGTGTATGCAAACTTGGGCATGGATGTCGTTGACGCTAGCGTATACGTTGGGCGTATACGCTGATGGATGCTGGGCATACACACTGGGGCGTATACGCTGACGTGCTAGGCGTATACGCTGTTGTGGTGGGCGTATACGCTGATGGTTGTCGCCTTGTGCCAAATCTCGCTCTGTAGTGCTATTTTCATGTCGTCTTTGGAGGTTTCATGCTGGGCGCATGCACCTGTTGTTCTTGGTGAGCGTACATGCGGGGCATGTATGCTAGACGTCTACGCTAGGCGTATACGCTAAGCGTATATATTGAGAATTTGAGCGTATACGTTGGGAATGTACACTTGGGTGTATACGCTGGAACTGCATATTTAGTGAAAATTGAGCATTTGATCTCCAAAGTTGCCATGTTTGACACCAGACGTAGCCGTGGTCGTCTAGGGGTCCCATGGGCCTGCTTGGTGTTGGACAAGTACTAAGCTCCAAATTTTGTGGTGTTTCAGTATAGAAATATATATATATATATATTTAGTCAATACAGTTAGGCATGTACAACAGTTAACTGATTCCATTCATCAGTTCAATACAACTCAAGGCAAAACATGAGCTAGGATAGTTTCAAAGTCAAAATTAAACATCAAGGGACAGGAGAGTTGTCCCCTTCAGACCCGCCGGCACCATGGGTCCCCACTTCACTGGGGCCACTTTCTTGAGCATCGTCATCACCTCGACCCTATAAAATGTAAAAGAAACAATCAACACAAGAACAAAAGAGAAAACTCTCAAACATTGCTCAACGAACAAATTTCATAACAACAAAATGATTACCGTAGGAGACCCCCCTAAATTGAATTCCAACCGATGGAGAATTTCCTCCTCTGAGACACTAGCCCAGTCAGTCCCATTGAGGCCTGGATCGACGTTCGCCAAAGCTTTCCCCTTATCAACCACCGACCATGTACGACGTTTCAAGGGGAATTCACCCACAAAGACCTCCCCAGAACTGGTTGTAATTACCCTTGTGGGCGATTCCATCTAAACAGTTATATTCCTAGCAAAGGTATCAAATGCAGAATGTAGACCTAGACCCTCTACGAACATTTCAAGCTGACACTTTTCTATGGATACTTCCTTCAATGATTTCTTGTAATGATGCTTGTGGTTCTTCTCAGCTTGACCCAACTTATGCACCTTGGAAGCAAAAGCCTTCCAATCCTAGCACTTGAGGTTTAGTAGATCTATCTGGGCCTTACGCTCTGCTAGTTTTCAAGTCAATGATGCATGATGATTTAGCAAGTTCCAATATCTAGTATAAGTGATTTCGGAAGTTCACCAAGAATGATCACCTGTTAGTCTAGCCGAGGTGAACTCATAACGAGGCTTGAGATCATCACGTTTAGCTGATAACTCAGAAACCTCTTTTTCCTTTGCCTGGATTTGCAACCATAGTTGTTCAATGGAACGCCTACAGGTCCAAAGAGATTTGGCGTTATGCACGAGACCTTTCGCCACCTCGTCATAGACCGGCCTTGGTATCTGTTCAACTTCTGGCGGTAGTGCAAGCAAGCTTTCAATACTAACGGTCTCAGATGGATCCCACTTCAGCTTGGCTCCTACACACATGAAAAGAATAGGCATTAAATCTTAGATGACAAAAAGAGTGTGGAACTCAAAGGCTGCAAAACACTTGAAACACCTGTACCTATTTCAGGGTAGGCTTGCTGAATGTGTTCGACCACCTCGTCGACGATACTGGCCACAAAATCCATTTTACTTGGCATCTCGGTCCAAGTGAATGGTTCATGAGTACGAGATCGACTAGCCTCCATGGTCGTTTTAGGGGGAGCTACTTTCATGAGCACTTCCAACCGCATGATAGGAATCGTCCTAGTCTCAATATCTTCGTCTTGAAGTGATACAAAAAGACATAAAGTTAAAAACCACATAATGAAAATAACGATTCACAAGGCAACACAATAAAACAAAAGGGAACATACCTTGTTCTCTGTCCCCTTCCCGGTTTGGAGGGTCACCAAGGTCTAATCTTCCCTTAAGGAAGCTACTGAACATCTCATCAACACCATCCCGGTCATCGACTAGTTCTGTCTCCGTGGTGTCTTCCGCCAACTCTTCTATCACTTCCACCTGATCTTTGCCAACCTCTTCCTCCTTGATTAAATCCATTGGAACTTCCTCCTTCTCGACAATGGTTTCTAGCTCCTGTCTCCTCACTTCCCGAGTCAGGTCTGAAGACATTAGTTTCATGTAAGCGGTCAAAACAAAAAACTGAATAAGACGAAAATGATAATATAATGAATGCACCAAGCTTATTTACCTTGAACAAGCATTTTGAATCATATTCGCTTCACCCTTGGCTCTTCCACAGTTGAGGCCACCTCTTTAGGGTGTTCATGCTTTTGAATCTTCGACTTGGCTTTCCCGATGGTTTCTTTGATGACTCGATCAGCTCTCTTTGCAGTGTAGGTCACATTCTCTGGTTCCAACCCCACACTATCACGTGTATGGATTGAAGTACTAGATGACCCCTCTGTTGTGATGGAAACTCATTTATCGATCCCCTCGGGTGCATCTTGGGACTCAGCTACCTCGAACAAATGGTTAATCCACAGGCGAGATAACTGAGTACGGTCCCGCAAAATATACTTATTGTCTGTGCAAACCACTAGAAATTCGGCCAGGCGACGTAGATAACCTGCGAAGAATGCGAAGGTAAAATGGGACTACTCCTCAACGTTTGAATGCAATCGCACTATCTCCCTATGGAAACCCGACAACAAAAATTGGGTCCAATTATAGCACATCTCGGTCTCTAAAATGGTCCGCATGATGCGCACGGCCTCCACCCCAAGACTCTTCACCTGAGATAGGGATTTGGGAAACGCCTGTGCCCTAAACAAGAGATACAATTCATTGACTTCCATCACCTTTGACGTTCCCTACATAGGGAATCCTTTAGAGCCCTTGGGAATGCCCAACCAATCTTCTAGCTCACGCACCACATGGAGTTCTTTCTGTGCCCTGTCCAAAACCACATTCACACCATCTTCCGGCATACCGAAGAGGTTTGAAAAGAACTCAGCTGACAGATGGAAGACTATTTTGACACCCTTAATACGGGTGTTGTAGTAGGTGACAGAGTTGTCAAACGAATCAACAATTCCAATCATTTCAGCTATAGAGACATCAGGGCTTGGGGTTGTGAATAAATCCATGAGGCTGGCATCATCCAAACAACAGACAAGAGATGTGGGGCATTAGTATGCAACCATCGCTACGCCTTGTTGATCTCCCCAAATTTTATCAACAAAGTGCTCTCAGTCCGCCCTATCGTAATAGGGTCTCCGCTGGGAGGGACATTAACTATAAACACAATTTAAAACCATACACCAATATGACCAATGTTGCAGCTGAACAAAAAGACTAAGGCATCAAGAAAATATCATCACTTACCTTCAGTCGTGGGCTTCGAGGTGCTAGGACCCAAGTCAGTATCACGAGGGAAAACCGGTCCATTGCGTGACCAATCTCTATGCAGCCACCCTCAAGTCATGCATTGTGCAAACACCCTAGAAAACCACTTATGGAAATGAACAATGTCACCCTTGGTATGAGCTAATATAGCTCTGCGGAGGGTGGGACCTGCCATGAAGGTCTCCAAAGCGGTATGAGCCAGTGCAAGCCCATCATCATTGACACATATCCCATATTTGTCAACTTGGGGCCTGCAAAAGAACGGTCGTCAGAACAGGAACAAACACTAAACGACAAAATAGAAACAACAAACTACACAACCTTACCTCTCTACCCTATACACCATGCCCGGAGGGTTCTGAAATAATGTGTGCGCATGCGCAGCCAAAAACAAAGTGTTATTAAGATAGTGAGGCCCACGTGACAACAAGTCCCACATGCGCGATAACGGATGAGTAGATCTGGGCCTTCCAGAGGGACCTTCCTCAATCGCAAGTGGTCCCTCGTCAATGTCCACCATGAAAACCATGACACCGTTTGCAGATCTTGGCAACATTGGTTTGAGCACGCTCCGCGCCACTTGTTCGCTTAGGTGTGACCATATCACTACCTTGAATCTGTCTAGGATGAAGACAAGGAATTCACAGGCCCCTTCCCTGAACCATACCCCATTATTATCTACAATCAGATCAGGGGCAGGTTCGTCGGTATTAAGGGGCCCGGACCATGCTAGTACCCCAACCAGCTTAACTACTAGGAGGAAAGGCTCAAGATCCCTGCAAATAACCAGAATGCCATGGTAAATCAATTATACACCAAAATGAAATAGAGAAACGAAATTCCACGTTGAAGACTAATACTTCGAAAAAAATTGCTAACTGTTTACACTCGGCATATACATTACCAAAAACTGTTTACACTCGGTGTATACGCTACCAAAAACTATTTACACTCGACGTATACGTACCAAAAACTGTTTACACTCGACGTATACGCTACCAAAAACTTTTTACACTCAGTGTATACGCTACCAAAAAACTGTTTACACTCGGCGTATATGCTGCAAAAATTGTCTACGCTCAGCGTATAGACCCTGTATGCTGTCAAAACTGTATACGCCCAAATAACAAGTACAAAGGAAAGCGATTAACTGAGGTAAGATTAGAGCCTACCTGTGTGCCGATCCAGGCCACGATGGAATCCTAGGCCTAGGCAAACACTGCAGCATCGCCTCACTTTCCTCCGTGAAAGTCAAGTCGGGCCCCTTCCTCCCTTAGCCTTCTACCTCCTTTCCCTTGCCCATCCTGGCATCCTGTACCCTAATATCATAGATTTACGTTGGAATTTGAGCCTTCACGTCGAGCTGAATCCTGCATGCTAAGGTTTGAGCCTCCACTCTCACGCTGAGGTTTGAGCCTCTATGCTCACGTTGGGGTTTGAGCCTTTATGCTCACGCTCATGCTAGGGTTTGAGCCTCTACGCTCATGTTTACGTCGGGGTGTGAGTATCTATGCTCACGCTTACGCCGGGGTTCACTTCTCTACGCTCATGCCGGGGTTTGCTGCTCTATGCTTATGCTGCGACTCAAGTGTACGCTCACGCTGTAACTTAGGTTCATGCTACCTTTGAAACTGATAAGTTCACGCTCATGCCTGCCACCCTTTATATAGCGCCGAGTTGACCCTATCACCATCGTCGTCGCCTTTGATTTCTTTTTAATATTTTATTAATTTTAATTAAAAATTGTTCAAAGTACAAAGTACAGGGAAAATGCAAAACAAAATGACGAGATAATGAACACTACCACATATCGTATTCCCTGGTAAGCTAATTTCGGTTGCCCGTGCTGAACATTTTGGTGCAAACTCTTCGGTACAGATTATACAACAACTAGGCATTATCAAATCACAGGAATAGCCCGGTAAGGCCTTAAACTGCCACATTTGACCCGGTAAGGCCTTAAACTGCCACATTTGGCCCAGTAAGACCTTAAACTGCCGCATTTGGCCCGATAAGGCCTTAAACTGCCACATGTGGCCTGGTAAGGCCTTAAACTACCATGCGTCTTGGTACAACGATAAACCACCACCGTACATGTACACATGATTTACGTTGCCAAGGAACGCATAACAACACCTATTAGCTCACTCTGCCCTCTGTTTATTGGCAGGAGCAAGCCCGATGGATTATCAGCATTTATCTACACCATTGACCATCGATGGATCATACGGAAAGATCACAAGAGAAATTGACATAAATTCCATCAACTTAGGTCTATCAATGAACGACACAGTCATAGCCTCAACACAACAAACACTAGACAGCTACAAAGGTATGACAAAATCCCTCGACATAGAAGCTGATAGCATCACTGAAGACCCGTTAACTGAAACCCCCATCGCTATGCATGATGGTGAAATCAAAATATTAAAATTGAGTACACTATTGCAACCTCAACTGGCCAAAGACATAGAACAAGTGCTTCAAGACAACATAAAAGCATTCACTTGGTCTTACATTGACATGCCTAGGTTAGATCCTCGAATCGTCCAGCACAACATTATACTTGATCCAAAAGTAAGGCCAGTGAAACAAAAGGCACGAAAGATTAAGCATGAGGTAGCGTTGGCAGTTCGCAATGAAATCACCAAAATTTTTTAGGCAGGTTTCATTCGGGTTGTTGACTACGCTGACTGGGTATCCAACATGGTCATTATTCCAAAGAAAAACAGAAGCATTCGCCTGTGCATTGACTTCCGGGACCTCAACATTGTAACCATAAAAGATGATTTCCCCCTACCCAGCATCGATCAGCTTGTTGACTCAACCATTGGGCATGCCTTGTTATCTTTTATGGATGGCTTCTCAGGATATAACCAGATACGCATTAACCTAGAGCATCAACTCCGAACTACCTTCATGACATCATGGAGGACCTTCTGTTACTCGATAATGCCATTCGGTCTCAAGAACGCTGGAGCCACATATCAAAGGGAAATGATGTTTATTTTCAATGATTACATACTTCAGTCGCTCAATGACTATGTAGATGACATCGCGATTAAATCAAAAACACCAGAGCGACACGTCCAAGATTTAGATTTGATCCTAAAACGTTGCTTAAAATATGAACTTAGACTCAATCCAAAGAAATGTGTTTTCGGAGTAAAAACGGGCAAGATGCTAGGCTTTGTAGTGTCAAAAACAGGAATACGAGTGGACCTAGATAAAGTTAAAGTTGTTATTAATTTAAAACCACCAAGCAACATTACTAAACTTTGGGGCCTACAAGGTAGATTACAGTTCATCAGGCGCTTCATAGAAAAATTGACGGACAAGTTGAAGCCCTTGAATCATTTGTTACGAAAGAACGTCCATTTTGAATGGACTCCATAATGCTAGGAAGCCTTCGACCACATTAAGACAACACTGGCTCAGCTGCCAATAGTGTACCCTCCACAAAACAATAAACCCTTCTACATCTAGCTTGCCATGTCTGATTTGTCCATCGCTTCTATGCTTTGCCAGAAATGAGACAATGGAACTGAAGTTCTTGTTTATTATTTGAGTCATGCATTGGTGGCCCACGAGGAGAAGTACAACGAGGTGGAGAAGTCATGTTTAGGCTTTGTATTTTCCTTAAAGAAATGGCGACATTACCTCTTCCATAACCAAACCAACATAATTTGTAAAGATAATGTGCTAAGGGCCATCACCAATAACATTTACGTGTCAAGCAGAATAGCACGATGGAAAGCCATAATAGCTGAATTCGACCTCCATTACATAACGTAGTCATCAATCAAGGGTTAAGCCATAGCAAATCAACTAGCTACATCACCAACACATGATTAAACAACAATAGAGCCAGAGTTTCCAGACGAAAACGTGAGTGCGATAGACATAGTTCCCGATGGGTACGAAGCCATTTTGAACTTTGATGAAGCATCCACCTCTCGAGGGGGAAGTGCTGCCGCCGTCATCACCTATCCCTCTGAGGAGATCCGACCCTTTACTTACCGCTTCAACTTTCATTGTACCAACAACATAGCAGAATACGAAGGTCTCCTTAGGGGCCTTACGACAGCATTAGCTTCCAACATCACGCGACTCGTGGTCAGGGAAGACTCACAACTAGTTTTAAACCAAGTCGCAGACATTTACATATGCAAAGCGCAACACTTACAACCATACTGTGACTTAGTTAAACACTTACTGAAGCAATTCGAAAACATGGATATGCAACATGTCTCTAGAAACGATAACACCATTGCAGATGCACTTGCCATGCTAGCTCTAAACATATCCCCTGACATGTTCAATATGTTGCCAAGCTCTATAATCAGTTGTGCTAAACCCATAACTGATACTCTCGGTGAATTACCAATTGCATCCGTTAGTACAACACATGCGATAGAATGGTATGACGACATAAAAGAGTACTTTCTACACGGTGAAACACCGCAACATCTAATGAATGCACAAAAGGATGCAGTACGAAAACGCTCTCGACAATATGCACTGGTAGGGGACACACTATGTCGTCAATCCTACGAGAGCATATTGCTAATATGCATTAGTAGTGCTGATGCCCAAATCATTGTTGAGCAAATACATAATGGACTATGCGGAGGACACATAGCACCTAAAGCAATGGCAACGAAAATAAGATGTTTAGGCTATTATTGGCCACACATGGAGTATGACTGTCTCTCCAAGGCTAAAACATGCAGTATCTGTCAGAAACACAGCAATCTGATACATGTTCCACCAAATGAGTTGCATACAGCACAAATCACCTGGCCCTTTCAAAAGTGGGGGTTGGACCTTATCAGAACAATAACACCCTCATCTTCTGCAGGGCATAGCTTCATCATAACTACAACAGAGTATTTCACGAAGTGGGTAGAAGCTATTCCCCTTAGGAAAACCACATCCAAACACATATGCAACTTCGTTCTTGAAAACATTGTGACCCGTTTTAGCATCCCGATGACCATCATCACTGATAATGGGCCACAATTCAGTAATGCCGAAACCAGAACTTTCTGTGAAAGCCTAGGGATCAAACATTCATTTTCATCCCCTTACTACCCTCAGAGCAATGGATAAGCTGAAGCCATAAATAAAACCATCATTACAATACTTAAAAAGATGCTTACCCAAAGCAAGAAAAAATGGCACCAGCAGCTGGTATACGCACTGTGGGCTTATCATACTATGCATCGGACTTCCACAGGTAAAATGCCATATAGTCTTGTTTATGGTTCAGAAGCTGTTTTACCCTTGGAGTTACAGGTACCATCTCTAAGGACCACACTCTCTGGACTCCTTGATGAAGGGCAAAACAATGACCTACGCATTGTTGACTTGGACTCGGTGGAGGAGGAACGTATATGTGCACTTAATCAAATTGAGTGGTACCAAAAGTGACAATGACAACGCCATCGACATGATGTCCATAAGCGCCCCATCAAGGAAGGAGACCTTGTACTCAAAGCCGTTCGGGAACACCCGGATAAATTCTCAGCCAACTAGGAAGGGCCCTACTTGGTCACCAAAGCATACGATAACGGAGCATTCAAATTACCTGACATGGAAGGGAATGACCTTGCAAATCTGACCAATCACTTATCCTTGAAACCGTTTCACATTTAAGCATGGATTCAGGTACGCGCTCGTCTTGGCATCACAATGGTAAACTGATGCCGCAGCTCGTCCTGGCATCACGATGATAAACTGATACCGCAGCTCGTCCTGGCATCACGACGGTAAACTGATACCGCAGCTCGTCCTAGCATCATGACGGTAAACTGATACCACAACTCATCTTGGCATCACAATGGTAAACTGATACCACAGCTCGTCCTAGCATCATGACAGTAAACTGATACCGCAGCTCGTCCTAGCATCATGACAGTAAAATGATACCACAACTCGTCCTGGCATCACGACAGTAAACTAATACCATAGCTCGTCCTGGCATCATGACGGTAAACTAATATCACAACTCATCGTGGCATCATGATGGTAAACTGATACCATAGCTCGTCCTGGCATCATGACGGTAAACTGATACCACAACTCGTCCTGGCATCATGACGGTAAACTGATACCACAGCTTATCCTGGCATCATGACGGTAAACTGATATCACAGAATGTCCGGTACGACATTAAACTGCCACAGTCTCACTCGCCAGAGTCTGCTAAGACTATAAACTGGTCTGCCTCTTCATAGTCTTTCACAACTATAAACTAGCATTGTACCGTCTGCTATGATGATAAATTGGCAACGTCCAACGAGTTGTAACCTAAAAATAACCCACGACAGTCCGCTAAGACTATAAATTGGCAAGATCATTTCTGGCATATTCATTTGCGGCTGTAATTCATGACATTTCTTCATCAATACTTGCTGCATCATTCATCACACCGGCTCTGACAATACTACTGCTGCTCATTTCATTTACCTTAAGTTTCACATGGTGCCTCCATTCACATTCATGTCTGAAATGCTCCCTAACTCATTCACTTGTGGTTTTCTTGTCTTCTTGGAGTTGTGTTTATAGGATGACACCCAGTGGTGCTCGTACACGGATACACTTCATCACAGTGACAAGGTACCACATTGTTTTTGACGCACGCAACCAAGATAATCAATCTATTCAAAAGTATATTCCCCGTTCCCAATACATTCTCCATTTCCCCAACACTCTTATTCCCCTTCCTACCTGGTTACAGTTCCCAGATACACCCAGTACACCCCAAAACTTTGAGCACACTTTTACACGCTGCGACACTCTCAAGCAATTGCAACACATAATATGGCACATGAACATGAGTATAAAATTGAAAGAAATCTTTTACTAAAAAAAAGCAAAGAGAAAAGAGAAAAATAAGCCGCAAGACCCTTGGCACTTCCCATAAGCCCCAGGCGGGAAGGTAGTTGTCTTGGAAACAAATACTCATGTCTCAAAAGCTCAAATAACCCTTGTTGCATGGCTTTGGCTCTCCGCCAACAGGTTCCCTCGAAACACTAAACAAAGGTCCTGTTCCTCTAGAGAATGCAACCCACCATCACGCGGCCAATAAGTTCTCTTAAACACTAACCAAGAGTCTTGTTCCGCCAAAGGATGCACATCTCATGTCTTGATTCCGAGTCTGCTAAATAATGGCTATTGACAAGGATCAGCATGACCCGTATACACACCAGAACATCCCCTTTACCATGCATAATCCCTTGATCAGCTACAAACTTCATTTCCCCAATCCCATGTACTACTGAACACGGTGCGATGACATCTGGCCAAGTATCGAAGGACAATGCTACTACGTTGCTTGTGGTATTTTGTACTTCTTTGTTGACGCTTCTTGGGTCAATTCCTCCAAGCATCAACAAAGAGGGGCTAATGAAACACCACAAAATTCTGAGCTTAGTACTTTTCCAGCAAGAGTTGAGCTAAGTCATGACGCCCCCTGGTGTGACCGAAGCTGGAGGGCCCCACAGACAGCTTCGAGCAGTAGAACTCAACAAGAAAAAGTTCTCTAGGACCTGCAGACGACCATGGCAACATCTAGTATCAAACATGGCAACTTCATAGCTTGAGATACTTAGTTCTCACTAAGTATGCAGTATGCAGCGTATACGCCTAGCACATATTTCTAGCATACACTCCCAACGTATACAACCAGTGCACACACCTCACATGTATGCTCAGCGTTTACACCTAGTGTATATGCTCAGCATGCGACCTCAAAGACGACATGAAAACGACACTCACAGGAACAGAGCAATTATCAGGTGTCATCATGAGCTCCAGAAAGACAAATTTTGGTCTCGACATCATATACTTTGGAGTCCATACGCTGAGCATGTACATCCTGCACGCTCGGCGTAGATGCTCAGCATATACACCCAGTGTATATGCCTAGCATGGACATCCTATACGCTCAGCATATACGAGCATCCAGCCCACTTAGCGTATACGCCCAACATAAACATTATGTACGCCAAGTGTGAGGCACAACGTATACCAATCAAAGCTCTCCATGACCGTGTTAGATCAAAGCTAACCGAGCTGAACATCCACAGGCAACATTCTTGTGACATCCGAATGCAAATCCGAGGGCCGAATAACTTCTTTTGTTTCAGTCAAGTCTGTACGTCAAGTTCACACGCCCAACATGTATACGCCAGCGTATAGCACTGTACGCTAGCATACAACAGTATATGCTGGCGTACAGTACACTGTACACTTGTAAAATTTCATTCTTTTACACTCGATTAACGTGCCACATGTCACACGACCCAAGAGTCCAACACTCTGCAGCCAATCATTCCCTCTCAAATCCAAGTCTAACGTCTAAACCCGTATAAAAACCCCAATTTTTGACCAGATCCAGGTTCGAAAAATGGGAGGGATCTTGGCAAAAATTGGGGTAGACCACATGAAGCAAATTGAGAATCCTGCATCCCATATGCTGGACTTCAACCCTACACGCTAAACATACAGCCTCTACGTTGTGCCTGCAATCTGAACCAGCACACTATCACACCCTTACATTCAACGGGGCTCTTCATTCGCCTTCTGTCAGATCCACAACTGCGTTAAGACCGGTGCATTGTAACTTTGATTATGCAATGACATTGCCACATTTTTGCTAAGATTTGTTACAGTTTTATCGTTCATTCTTGTATGCTCATTGTTTACATTCTTATACGTTTACTCTAAGTTTCACATTAGTTACGTTTTTTACATATAACCTGGTGTACAATATATCGGTATATGCTCGGGGAAATCCTTGTCTGATCCACGTGCGGATCACTCGAGGTACTCTACCTTCGTTAATTCCAGCTTGCCCTCAAGTGAAGGTAGGGTCTTCTGTGCTTGTTCGGGGATCTCCTGGTCTCTATTTCGTTCCATCCGGAGATCGACGATTTCTGACAGTACATTGATCAATTGCTTTTTATTTGGGCTATTAGGTTTGTATACAGTCATGACCTAATGTTCTGGCATGATCTGGATCCTCGTTGTCATCTTGGTTTAGCAGAAACAAGGGTTTTGTGAACCGTTTCCCCTTCACATCCTGATGATGCCTGTCTTGATGCCAATCTTGCCTGCATTGTGTTTTCGTGGATTGGTAGTCCCGAGTGTCATAACCATGCACAATTTATTCCTCTTGAAGATTTGAGATGTTTAACTTCTTAAGAGTTTGAAGCAACATCACAGGCATAGATTAATCGAGAGGCATTACAATGTTACCCTCTATATCATGCTATCATAGTTACTTCTCCTGATATAGCATGAAGGTGAAATTAGGCACATACTCATCTGGATGAGTATATATCACTTTGCACTCTTTTGGAACTGGCAGTTTTGTATCATTTTTCTTGTGAAAAGAAGAAGACATTTTGTAAAAAACTAAAATATCAGTGTGCTTGTGTAGTTATATTATTTGGAAATGATATCAACCTTGGGGTTTTTCTAATGATATTAATAATGTTCACTAATTCTAGATAGTGCACATTTCAACAAACAGAGTCCCTGGCAACAATGTCAATGATAAGCAGTGAAGAGGTACCCCTACGAAGCATTCACGTGTGATCTGGTGAAATTTCATAGACTCTCTAGTTTCTAGTGCACTAGTATTCTAGGAAGTAAACCTTGTCCTAATGGTCATTTGTTGTCTTCCCAATTATACTTGTGAAGTACAAAGGTATGGGTAAGTGTAATTGAGGCATATGATTTTTATCATTTTATGTTTTATTGTTTTGGTACTGAAATAGAGAGATGAAGTAGATTGAGAACTAATTTAATTGAACTATTTAACTAATCTCTAACTAGTCCTAAAATAAGCATCCTATCCTACTTTTGATACACGTCCTTGACTCACGTATCCACTATTGGGTTACCAAGCGCTATGCTACTGGGTGCACCAAGCAATAACGCCATTGGGATTACCAATTGAATACGTGTTATGCTTGAAACGATCATACTTATGTATTTAATCTATTTAGCTTATCTCAATTAATTACTTAATTAGCTTAATTACTAGAAAACATTGAATAAATAACTGAAAGCATTAAATGCATGAATAAAACATTTAAGCTATCCAGAATATTGCAAGGTTTATAAAGAAGCTCATCTTTATTACTACACACACTCTCGTACTCAGGTATAACAATGCTCGAATAAAGATTTGTACACTTAATGACTCCTACTGTGGGCACTCGAGAAAATAGTCTAACTTTCAAATGTAAAAGCTACAATAGTTTGACTAGTACAATGACTTCTAATGCCCATAAACACGATTTGGAACTCGTATTTATAGTTCTTACTCTAGGGCTACATTGATGGGGCCCCATAGATGTAGCAAACGCTACATTGATGTGGCCCCATCGATGAGGCAACACCATGTAAACAAGGCCCTATCGATGCGACACTTTGACACTCATTACTTGACGCTTGGTAATCCTAGTAATTCTTAACGTTTGGTAACCCAGTAGCATTAAACATGTTCAGGATGTGTACCGTAAGTAGAAATAGATGCTTATGTTAGGATTAGTTAGGTGTAGTTGATTATATTAAATTAGCAATTTAATTATTTTATTTTATTCATTATTCTTTATCCTTAGATGACTTAAAACATAAAATGTGAAAATCATAAAATTAATATGCCTAGGTTGCACCTAACCATACCTTTGCATTCCACAAGTGTAATTGGGAAGACAATGATTATAATGGTTGGTTTCACTTCCTAGAGACTAGTGTGCTTAGAAGGCTATAAGTCCATGGAATTCGACTAGATTGTGCATGAACAATTAGTGATTTATAAGCACACTATGATGAAACCAACCATTATAATGAATATGATGAATTCGACTAGACTAGTGTAATATGATGATTAGTGTAATTCGACTAGAGGTTGGGCATCCATGACCTCTATGATGAATATGTTGTGTAGAACCATGACTATTGAAATTATTGTCCCACAGAAACACAATGCAAATGAGATTGGCACTAGGAGAAGCATCATGAAGCTACGAAGGGGAAATAGTTTACTAACCCTTTATTCCTACTAAACCAAAATGATAATGAGAATCCTCTCTCTAGGGGTTCTCAACATGAAGATTCTCCATCCCTTGACATTGGTGATGGGGGCTTGAACCTGAATCTGTAGTCAACTATCAACAATCCAAGTTTAGGCAAAATTGGGAGTTAAGGCAGGAACTTGGGCAAGCATCATGATGATAGAAAATTTGATGATTGTTGTTATGACAAGTGGAGAGGAGCTGGCAAACATTGTGGTGGTGATAGTCCTCCTCCCCCTTCACCCTCTTCATCTACATCTTCTTCTTTCTTATCTGAATCTAATCAAAATTGTAGGGGGTGAAATTGTTATGGAGGTTGATGGGACGCGATATCACATCCCCCGTGATATCGCATCCCTCGCGATATCGTGTACGCAATATACCAGTCCACTGCAATGTCTATAAATAAGAAGCGGCTCTCCCTTGTTCATCATCCTAGAGTAGAAGTAGTGAAGCTCTAGTTGTTTAATACCTCCAGAGATAGATTATTTTTCCTCATGTCTGCCCACAATGTGATGAATGCAATTGTACAGAATTATTTATTCGAGTGTGACGTACTTGGACATGCACATGACCGACAATAAAGATCGAGATTACTTCATCATTGTAGCATTCACTTTGTTTATTTATTTAATTGTTATTTAATGTTTTCATAGTTAATCTCTCTCACCCTTAAAATCCTAGTAACACGAAATGAGTACGACTTGATTACGAGCATTTAAGTGTGAATACTTGGTAACCCAGTGGTGTACCTAGGATTTGCGTTTGGTAATCCCAATGGTAGTTGTGCACAAAGTCCAAGATGTGTATAGATAATCAAGGAATTGGTTGCTCATCGCACTTAGGCTAGATTAGATTCTCTTACCCTTTTCCTCCTAGCTTAGCTTAGTTAAGATTACTTTTCATTGCCATCAGGAGTAGTGGTTAGATTAGGAACACATCATACACCTCACTCTGGACTAAACCATATGTGACAAATATAATACTAGTCCAAGTGGGAAGACAGCGAATTGTGACCTAAGGTTAATGATCTAGGTGCTACAACTAGTTCGTTTGCAGAGTTCAACCGGATCGCACTAAGAACGTTTGTATTTGTATGGTTGAGTATAGGGATACCTCGCCACTCATCATAGGCGCCATTATCAGGGACGGTGCTAGTTATCTAGATTAGTTATATCATACAGGGTCTCTATAAAGGACTTAACTATATATCTTTAGGAAAGAAATAATTATAAAAAGTCACATCCAAATTCACACACAACTTTAAACAATGCCTCTCCTACAAGATTATAATAATGCCACACTTAGTGAGGAAGTTCATTGGAGAACCAACGAACTCTATGACGATGAAGATTGGAGTATACAACCTGAAGTGGGAGTTTCTTATAAACATGAACGAAAAAAATGTCATCACAATGCACGAAAGTATAACTTACCCAATGACGATGAACCCCACTAGTCACTACAAGATTAACACAAATACAAGAGGCTGTTTGAATCTCACATAGGCATCGTAAAGAGGTCCGTCTACCTAGGCTTGATTTAAATAACTTTCCAAAATTTTTAAGAGGCTACAACTTAGATCTGCATCAACATTTACAAGCCTTCTACGATGCCTACACATGGAATAACATTGATAATAGTTGGCAAAAACTTAAGCTCTTTCCTATGACACTCGTTGACCAAGAAAAAGTATGGTATAGATCGTTAAAACCAAATTCAATACGACATTGGTCAACAATGGTAGAAGCCTTTAACGAAAAATATCAAACCTACGCAAGAGTGTCAGCCTTGAGGAAACAAATCTAAGGATGGAAACAAGCATAACATGAACCCTTAAACATGGACTTAGAAAGATATTATGCATTGTTAAACAACTGTCCAGGCCATGGGTTTTCCGAGGAAAGGCTAATGTACCATATTATTGATGGGCTACATAATGAAACAAGAGAGACCTTAGGGATGTATGCCCGAGGTCAACTATACAAACTACAAACCCATCAAGTCCAAGAGCTTATTAAGCGGGTAGCAAAAGAATAAGAAGAATTAGCTTGATGGGAGAGTGTTGAAAAACATCAATGGGACCAAAATCTCAACTTAACAAAGGTCCATGATCATAAAAAGGAGAAATCAACCAATCTCAAGGTGGAAACATCATCTTTTCCAATACAACAATCGTTAGAAGAAGCCGAGGAAAAGATCAATAAGATGTTGGAATGGATGTATCAAAAGTGTGGAGAATTTATCAACATCATTGGAGATAGAGTTTTGACAACCCAAGAAGTAGGAAAAAACATTAGACGTTCGAATAAAAAGAATGAAGGAAATAAGTGCTCAATTGTCAATCCTACGTATGAATGCAACATATGCTTGTACGATCACCCCAAGGGCCAATGCCCAATATTGTTACATTTACATGAGCATTGGGGAAACACGTTACATCTAGAGTTTGTACAGAGATACTGTGTTTGGTCATAGTGGCAACAATCCCAGTCATGGGGGAGACCCCCACTAAACTGGAGGCACCCCTCATATCATCCGAATCCAAATGCTTATCAAGTTTAACATCCTGTTTCTCCAACTAGGCCACCACATTTTATCTCACCACAGTACCATTCTCCTCAATACTATCAATCCATGCCTCCAACACAACCGCCACCTTGTGCATCTTATATTCCTCCTAACTTTCAACATTATCATTCTTTCCCTCCTTCCACAGTGCCACCGATTGTTCCTAACATACCTGTGCCATAGCAACAACCCACGAACAGTACTTGTGCTACTACTTCCAACAGTAGTTGAAAGCCTCCTCAACATCAAAAGCATCCTTTCTTTAAACATGGTTGTAAGAAGGGACAACACAATTCCAAGGCCACTGCATCTTCCAACCCAGCACAAGTCCCACACTGTGGTGCACCCTTACCTTCAAACCCAATGCCTCATGTAACTTCATCAGGACCAACAACTAACACTCCAACAACCATA
>MNCI01010043.1:20544-32043 GCA_015680685.1 Gnetum montanum | reverse complement strand
CTTTGGCAACATCTGTGGGAGTTATCATGCAACGTGGTTGTACTAAGATCTTTGTAGATCTAATGAAAAATGGGAGTAAGAGTAATCAAAAGGGCACTCAAAAATAAAATGTTGTTCTAGGGGGTCCCACTAGAAAGACATGCACCCATGCCTGAAGGTTGGCGATTTCTCTGGATTCATTATTTGAAAAGAAAGAAAAAGAAAAAGAAGAAGAAAAAAAAGAAAAAAACAAAGTGCCATAAAACAAAAGTCACTCCTCCCTTGAATAAAATGCCAAGTGATCGTACACCTTGTTGTTATGGTACTCTCATAGTTGTTCATCATGGGATGAAACAATGCGATGTCACTGATTAGAAGAATGGAGTTGGTCCTGATCTTGGAATGAAGATTTAATGACACATTAATCATGCTTTACACGTAGGATTCACTATGCCCTGGGTTAGTTACCTCATGTCCCAATCTCTACGATCCCTTTCTATCGTTCACCTCATCTCACTGTTCGGGTAATTGTAGCTTGTGTCTCGTATAACATAGAATTATCACCTCATTCTTATGATAATTATATGTGTGTGTTTTGTGGAGTTAGTGCGGATTACATTTAACCCTTCTAGTGCCCATGGACACTTTAAGTATGGTTACACAAGGGCATTATAGGTAAGAACCTGCTTTGGGGAGCACCCACTTGTGTAATATTTTGTAATCTCCACTTAGGACATAGCTTACACACACAATTTCTTACCCTTAGCTTAATTTTTCAATTGATTTTCTTTCCCTACTATTATCCCTCTAAATTTTAACGTTCCAAGGTACCATTACATTCCCTTTTTCTTAACTGCCAATTTTTTATTGCTAAAGTTCACATCATTATCATTACTGGTTCCTCTCAAATCAATGAAATTACCCTAGAACATCTTAATAATTTCCAATGTCCTCAATTTCCAACATTAATTTCAAGAAAATTCTTAAAAATTCAGTATTTCCTTGGTGTCTCACATCACTAGGGACGAGATATCGCATACACGATATTGCATCCCACGTGATATCACATATGCGATGTATCGTACGCGATATCGTGTCCTATTTACCTATAAATAGGTACCCCCGCAGCAACACTTAGCATCATTTTGTCATTCATGAGGGGGGAGTTTTTGAAATTTTTCTCTATGACTTGTGATTGAGTGACCCTTGCTTTTCTCATTATACCTTGCTCACTGGTACACTGATTTTAATTCCATTTGAACTTGTTTGAACCTGGAGTGTTCAGCTTAGTCGTGGGGGAGAGACACTTGCCGAAAAGTGCCTAACTTTTTTAAAATTTACCATCGCCCAAAGGACATCAATTAGGGTAATTAACTTTAGCACTTAGAATAATTGTGCCAAAAATCATATAACCCTTAGGTATACCGAGAAACTAAAATGGAAACCACCTAAGTCACAAGACTCATTATTATAAACTTTTGGGCACGATCACACATGATAACATAAGATCTTTAACTAAGGCAAGTAGTATGGTATAACTTGACTTTGAATACAACCTTACTAACACTTGGCTCGTGTGATTGCAAATGGCCCCGAAACATGGACAATAGGAGGGTCTTGCCCAAGGTAGAAGCAAACAAGCTCGGAGAGGTGGAAGACAAGGTCCTGCCAGACAACATGCAGAATAGGAGGTGCAATCATTCAGTATCCATCAAGATGAACCTCCTACCAGATGGTCCGAGTAGGCAGAAGGAGGAGTTGCTGCTACACCTGAACCAAGAAAACAACTCACGTTGCCCCAAGAGTGTGTTCAGGCTATCCATGAGAAGTCCACATTCGCTGCGGTGATTGTGAAGTTGAACTTCGAATCCTTTGCAGAGTTCACTCCTGAGGCTATTAGGGATCACCTCAAAGGATCTCCCTTATGGCCTATCCTCTCTAAAAGTGGTGCATGGTACCTAGGAGAGATGTACCAGTTTTGGCACAATAGGGAGCAAGGAACCACTGTTAACATTTGTGGTGTGACGATTGATTTCTCTGTGTATGCTATTTTAGAAGTGTTAAATCTTTCGAATTCAGGGCCCCAGATTGCTCGGTTATCCACCCGTTCAGACCCTGATGTGCAAAAGGATTGGTTGGAGAAGGCTTATGGCAGAGATAAAGCATTTGGTGAATTGACAACGAAAGAGAGAGTTTACTTCAAAATCAGAACATATCACCTCTTCCCCACAAAGGACTTAAAAAGAATATCAACGTATGCAGCTAGAGGATGTGCAGTGTTGATGGGGAAGGTTAACGCTAACCTACGCCATCTATATTTGACGGAGATCCTGAGGTAGTTCGAAGAACAAAAGATAGGGAAGATGGTGCTGCCTTTCCCCTATCTTATCAAAAAGCTTTGTCGACGTGCTGATATTCAGGGATACACCAATGATGTCCTCCGGAAAGCCTAGACTACTTCATATGTAGAGTTGTTAAAGGTGCTAGCTCCAAGAAAGAGCACTGGCAAAGAGCTAAGACCAGAATAAGAAGAACAAGAAGAAGAACATGTGGTTGGAACCAGTCAACCTCCAGCCACAAGTCCCAGCCAACAACAAGAAGCGGGGCCTAGCATAGGCCAAGATCAGTCGCCACCACCGCAAGACTACAAACCGTCGATGAGCCATCTTAGGGCCATCATTGAGATAGGTAGTTGGGGAAGTCATGATGATGCAAACCTCTTCCACGTCATCGATGATGCTAGATAGCCTACAGTTTCATTAGATCGCACAAGGGGTGAAGTATATATTCAAACAGGAGGAGGGGAAAGTAGATGGTCGTAACATATCTTAGGAAATGCGACATCTTTTCAGGTGTAGTTAGACATAGGTGAAGGGGCCACTGTGGTGGTCATGCAACACCAGAATGCCGTGGGAGCTGCATAAGTGGTCGCAGAACACATCAAAGTGGCCTTTAATGTACAAGAATCCTTGAGAACACATCAAAGAATCAGTCAAGTACAAGAGAAGCTCGTAGCCTTACAAGCAGCACAATGGGATCCGATCCTCTACAATTCATTCCTGCAGACCAGTTAGAAAATTTTAGAATTGAGCAGCTAACAAAGTTAATTGCAGAGAATAAAAATGTGATGGAAGAAAAAGATATGGCTATTTGGGATGCCTCCACAGCACAGGCGCAAACACATGTGCATATTAAGGCACTCAAGGCCTTAGAAGAAGAAAACAAGTAGTTGGTTGCAGATAATCTTTGGTTGACCACTGTAGAGAAGCAGAAGAACATTCTCGATGAACACTTTCATCAATTATGAGAATAATTCATTCGGGTCAACCGCGATGTAAGTCGTTTAGCTAGAGAGAATCAAAACCTCTCAATGGAGGAGGTACACGCTATTCGCCAAAAGTCAGCAATTGAGATAAGTGCATGGCAGAATGAGGCTAAACGACATGAGAAGTTGAAGGAGCACTTTTGGGATCAGGTGGGGATGTACAAAAAAATCCTAGAGAAGGAGATCCATATGTCCAAGGCTCAAATCAACACTATCAGTGCCCAACACACTGATTGGAGGGCCATATTGGACACCTACACCTTCGCCCACCAAGCGGAATTTAAGAATTGAGACCTGCAGATCCAAGACTTGATAAAGTACATGGAGTTGGCAAACCTCAGATATGCCAACCTTGTCATGTTAATAGCAGGGTGTCCAAGAACTGAGCTTGAGCAGCAAGTAGCATCCACCCACATCAAATATGACGAAGAATTTGCATAATGCAAGAAGTTGGTAGAAAAAATAGATGTCGCAAATTCTAAACTTGAGGTGGTAAAAGCAAGCTACGAGGGACAAAAAGATGTTGCAATCAACTTGGCTCGATGGCTAATAGATATTCAAGAATACAAAGATAAATCCAGAGCCTATGAGGAGGAACAACGAGTGTTCACGGCGTGGTATGTCAAAGCCAACCAGATGTTCCTGCAACTACCCTATCCGTGGGAAGTGCTGACTCCGTCAAACATTGGAACACTAGCATGAACAGCACAAGATCCTCGAACTGAAGAGGAGAAGCTCCAGGCCATACTTCAATGCCATCAAGGTTCAAAGCCTGGAGCATATGACAAAGGGAAAGCACCCATGGAGGAGCCACTACCACTAGGAACTACATAAGTTCCAAATTTTTGTAGCTGTAGCATTTTTTTTGTGTTGTGTCTTCCCACACTATGACATCATTTCATTTATTTTTCCCATCTAATAATCCCACACCTATCCACTATCTAATCATTGTAACTTGAGGATGAGTTTTTATTCAATCGTGGGGGTATGATGGGACGCGATATCTCGTCCATTGTGATATTGCATCCCTCGCGATATCACGTATGCGATATCGCATTCCATTGCAATGTTTATAAATAAGAAGCAACTCTCCCTTGTTCATCATCCTAGAGTAGAAGTAGCGAAGCTCTAGTAGTTTGATACCTCCAAAGATAGATTATTTTTCCTCATATCTGCCCGCAATGTGGTGAATGTAATTGTACGACATTCTTTATTCAAGTGTGACATACTTGGACACGCACATGACTGGCAATAAAGATCGAGATTACTTCATCATTGTAGCATTCACTTTATTTATTTATTCAATTATTATTTAATGCTTTCATAGTTAATCTCTCTCACCCTTAAACTCCTAGTAATGCGGAATGAGTACGACTTGATTACGAGCATTTAAGTGTGACTACTTGGTAACCCAGTGGCGTACCTAGGATCTATGCTTGGTAATCTCAGTGGTAGTCTTGCACAAAGTCCAAGATGTGTACGGATAATCAAGGAATCGGTTGCTCATCGCACTTAGGCTAGATTAGATTCTCTTACCCTTTCTCTCCTAGCTTAGCTTAGTTAAGATTACTTTTCATTGCCATCAGGAGTAGCGGTTAGATTAGGAACACATCATACACCTCACTCTGGACTAAACCATACATGACAAATATAATACTAGTCTAGGTGGGAAGATAGTGAACTAGTCCATCTGTGGAGTTCGACCGGATCGCGCATGAGAACGCTTGTATTCATATCATTGAGTGTAGGGGTATCTCGCCACTCATCAAAGGTGAACAATAGGACAATGATTGTAGGCCATACCATGATCAAAGGGGTAGTAGGGAATAATACAGGAATCATCAAAATCATGACGATGATGAACTCTTATTGGCAGCTCGAAGCATGTTGAACATTGCAAAGGAAATTAGGATCCCAACCAGGCATATGAAAGATAGCAGAATCAAGCGGTTGGATATGAAAAATATTTCTATATTTGAGGGGGATATAACTTAGATCCACAAACCTATCTTTAGGCCTTTCACGATGATTTTGCATTGTAAAACATAGAAAACAACTTGCAAAAACTTAAGCTATTCCCTAGGATACTCATAAAAGAAGCAGAAAGTTGGTACTACTCCTTAAAGCTAGAATCAATTCATAGATGGAGTACGATGCTTAAGCTGTTCAATGATAAATACCAGATGTGCTCTAGAGTGTTCAATTTGAGAAAGCAAATCCAAGGCTGGTGATAAAGAACACAAGAATCCTTGGATGTCATGGGTAGGTATTATTTCCTTTTGCATAGATGTCCTAGCCATGGTTATTTTCAACGGGAGCAACTTTGCCATATCATAGATGGGATCCAATCCAAAATGATAACTCCTGGGGTCTATGCTAGAGAGAGACTTTTAGAACTAAGAGCTCATCAGATTCAAAGGCTAATTGAGTAGGCTACAAAAGAAAAAGGTGAGCTGAGAAAATGAGAAGTGTTGAGGAGTATAACCGGGATCCTTCCATTAGAAAAAGGGAGGTGTGATTTTATGATAGTGAGGGGGAAGAACCACTTGATAAGGTGGTGTAGTGAAAAACCTTACCAATTCAAAAATCTATATATGAAATTTTAGATAAAGTTGACAAAATGTAGGAATGTTTGGATGAATGATTTTAAACTGCTCTCTCTAAAAATTACGAAAGAATTCAAAGAACAAGGTAGTAATCTTGATTGTAAAATAAGGAAAGAGGTTGCTATTGTAGAAGAGGTTGTGGAGTCAGAATTAGATGAGGATGGTGTATGTAACATCTGTTAATATGAAAATCCCAAGAGATGTTGCCCTGTTGTGTCACACTTATAGGAATCTAGGGTATATGCTTGGAATCTTAGACTAGCATGAAGGTAAGCACTTAGAAGGTTGCATTATCCTCAAGGCAACGCAAGGTAGTTCCATCAATAATAATAGGCTTATTATCCAAGTGAAGCTCCACCATAATCATATGAGCAGTATCAATAGTTGTAATAACCACATTGTGGGGGGTACCACCATTGAGGTAGTAGTACCCTTACAGGCAGCCAGATCTGTATGGGTACTATGTTCAACAACCAATGTTTCTATGTGACTCTTTTAGTCACACTTCTTTTTAGCATCACTATTACCCTTTAGAATATTATTGAACTCATTCTCCATCTAGTATAGGGAAAATCCCATATGCTTATCATCCTACTCGTCCTTTAACACATGCTCCTCCACCATCAACCCAATTACCACATGTTGCATTAATGTAGTGTGAAATTTCCATGTAGCCACAATAGCGTAATGCTACCAAGGCCATTCAGTTACAGTAAGCTCCTCAGTCAAGTGGTTTGGATCATAGATCTTGTAAAAGACCATTCCTCCAAACCAATATCCCTACTAAGCCCTCACCTACTTATGCAGTTAGTCACCTTGTATCTCCTTCATTGTTTGCATCCATTCCTTTTGAGAGCCCTTCAAACCAAACATCTTCCAAGATCTGCATAGTTATGTTAACCCACATTGTACCTAATTGGATCAAGGTTGGAAACCTTCCTAGGAAAAGAGCTAATCCTAGAATTCCGCTCATCTACTTGCAGATTACTAGGAATGAGCCCTGCGAGGCTCTTATTGACTCAAGTTTTAGAGTTAATTTAATTTCCCATGAAATGTACAATGCTTGGAACCTACCTCTTCTCAAGAAAAGTAACATCCATTTAGAATTGGTAGATCAGTCCATCACTTTTCCATTAGAACTAGTGGAGGACATTGTGAGCATTATATGTGGGTGGTCATATCCTACCGATTTCCTGGTGATCAAAGTTGACAATTGCAAATGGGACTTTCCAATCATTATGGGAAGGGCTTAGTTGAGCATTGTTGATGCATGAATGAATATCAGAGATCTTTCCCTAGATATTTCTAAGGAAAATGCATTTGAAAAGATCGAGAAAAAGTGAGTTCCATGCATCGCGTACAACGATATAGGGTGTAACGATGTGCATAAACTATGATATATTAAAAGCACATCAATCAAAGCATGTAGAAAATGTGCAAATGAATCTGAAATCCAAAAGTGCTAGTACATAGTAGCCACAAAATAGGATGATACCCAGTGGTTAACAGCTAATTCTGAGTGCAACACACTTTGCATGGAACCTACTAAGAACTTAACTTATGCTCATGTTGAAGGCATGGATGAACTAGAGCAAGTTCATGGCTAACTCTTTGATGATGAACCTGAAGATACCAATTAGGAAGAGTTGAAAATCCATGATAGTTTTAAGCAAGAGCCCTTAGACTTAAAAACTCTACCTACAAGCATGGAATATGCATTTTTGAAAAATGGCAAGTTGGTGATAATCAATGTCAACTTTGCTCTTGAGCAGAAAAGGATGTCATTGAAGGTGGTTAATAAATGGCTAATAGCCTTTTCTTGGTCATATCTTGAATTGACAAGGATTTACCCTAGGATATGCCAACATCACATCTATACTGATCTGGGCATTGTACCGTCCTAAATCGTTGGTGTAAGGCTGGAAGGGAAATAAACACCGAGAGATCGTCGGGCAGCCATAGCTGACCCTTCCTTCGCCCGAGGGCAAGCTAGAAAAGTAAACGAAGGCAGACTGCCTTGGATGGTTTGCACGCAAATCAACCAAGGACTTCCCCGAGCATAAGCTATGACTAGCGCTGGGGTTATCGTAAACAGGATGTAAACAGAATGTAGACAACGATACGAAATGTAAATAAAGCGTAGTGAATTATGAATAAAGCATAAACAAAGTTATATTTGTAAAGCATAAACAGAACTTAAACAATATAAATGGGAGGCAATAATGAAATTGTATTATATTGTTTTAAAAAAATGTGCACTAGTCAAAGCGTAGTTGCACAAGTGTGAATGGCAAGTCAAACGCCTAGCCTCGGAAAGATATGACACGATGATGCAACGATGTGAGAAGAACTTGGAAGCCAAAAATCGGATGTGCTGAGCACCCAAGGATTGCAAGTTCTGTCCTCCTTCATAATTTCCAATCTCTCCAATCTTTTCCTCTTCCTCTCGCTTCTCTCTTGCTGCTTTTGCTTTGCTTCTCTTGCCTCCTCCCTGTTTGTGTGAAGTGATAGGGTATTTATAGGGTTGGACTAGGGTTTGGCTAGGGTTTTCCTTGACCAGGTTCAATGTATTTTACAACTTGTGGGTCATTCGAGCCCATAAAAAATACAAATAATTAGAAAAACAAGCCCTTCAGCGATACAATTTTAGAAAATTTGAAAAGAATAGGTCCAGTGGCGGCTCCCTTAAAAAGAAATTATTATTATTATTATTTTTGTTTTTTGCGTTAGTGGCTGGAAAATTGGAATTTTCCATTGTTTGGTGAAATTTTTTTTTCATCATCAGGGGAAGGATAGTAGCCGGTGATGCCTGCAATGACAGCATCAATGGTAGGCGGCAAGACGCGTAGCAGGAGCAAAAACATCAGCGTAGTAGGAGCAGGAGACAGCGATGCAACAGAAGCAGGAGACAGCGACGCAGCAGAAGCAGGAGAGAGCGACGCGGCAGCACAGGAGTGGCAGGCATGACAGCGTAGGGGTGACAGGCACGGTGAGCAGCGGTGGTGGGAGCACAGAAGGCGGCGGCGCGGCAGAAACAGCAACGCGGAAGGCGAAAACAGCGACGTGGTGGGCAGCACAAAAACAGCGACGTGGCAGCCACAGAATCAGCAACTTGACGGTGGCAGCAGTAGTGACGCGGCAGCGGCAGCACAAACATAGCGACGTGGTGGGCAGCGGCTACTGCACAGAATCTGGCCCGGGGGCAGATTCATCGGCGGAGGCAGCATCATTATTTTTGGCGACAGAAGCAACAATGGACCGTAAATCTGGCCGGATTCTGGGGCAGGTTCATGGCTCCCTTGGCCGACGGGAAATGAGGAGTTGCTAGAGTAGGAGCTCTGTTCATCAACGGGGCTGCAGTTGACGTCCCCTGCAAATACCGCATGTAGAGCAAAACCAGCAACTCCATCGGCATCGCGTTAGCTCCAGAGATAATTCCGTGGCTCTGCGAATTCTGTGCCTGAAACTGCTGCTGCTATTGCTGGTACTACTATTATTGCTTCCGCGGCCATCCATTAAAGCCTGCAATCATGCATAAACAAAGTTTCTTCTTTCTTTGTTTCTTTCTGCCTGCAACTCTCTTAACCTCTCTAGCTGTTGGCAGCTAGCTACTCCTCCTCGAAGTTGTCCGATTAGGCAGTGAGCCTCGCAAGCAGTCCTGACTGGCTCAATGGCGAAACCGGAAAAGCTAAATGATTAAAATAAATCCAAAGTAGCCAAGGGTTCAACGCCTGCAAGCACACTTGCAGTCAAACCCTAGCCATGCTCGACACCGAAATCGAAATCAAACAACACGAAGATTCTACTTTCTTCTTCTTCTTCTGGTTTGATTTTGCAGTTGTTCATGCTGAGGATGAACAAAATTGCCCTAGGTAGGCTAGATGTGAACTTAATGCCTTAGCCAAATTACTTTTTTTTTGGAATGCTTTGAAAGGGCTTGAGCTATTTTCATTCAAAGTGTTATTCTAAAATTAATGGTGTTTCATTGGCCCCTCTTTGTTGACGTCTGGAGGAATTCACCCAAGAGGCGTCGACAAAGAAGTGCAAACACCATGAACAAATAAAGCATCAAACATTAACCATTAGCCTTTGGCTGGGTGTCATCGCACCATTTTCAAAAGTACATGGGATTGAGGGAATGTGGTTCAAGATGCAAGAGGATTGGTTGTAACCAGGGAAGCTAGGAGGTTAAGGGTGATGATTGCTGTTGGGATTTGTGGGAGAGGAATGTTCTCTTGTGCACAAGTTATGTCACTGGTCCTTGTCAATAGCCAAGTTTTTAGCAGACTCGGAACCAAGCCATAGGAGGTGCGTTCTTTGGAGAAACAGGACTTTTATAGAGTATTTGCGGAGCCCGTTGTAAACAGCCAAAGCCACACAATGATGTGCAACATGGTCTCTTTGAGACACAAGAGTAACTATTTTTTAAGACAATTGCCTTCTCACCTGGGGCTTGTATGAGAATGGCCAATAGTCTTCTGCTTATGATGTCAACGAGGTCTTGAAGACCTTTTCCATGCATTTTGCTCTTTGACCTTTTTTTTTGTTTTTCTTTTCTTTTCTTATTTTCTTTTTCTTTGTCTTTATTTCTTTTTCTTTTATTTTTGGTCTTTTTGAAAGAGCTTTCTTTGTTGTGTTGTGCTCATATTTGAGCACTTGCATTTTGCATCATGTACTATGTATTATGTTTTGTGTCGCAACTGCTTAGAGAGCTACAGTATGCAACAGTGTATCAAGAGTTTTGAGGTGAGTAGAACGCATCAAGGGGAATGTAATTGAATAGGCTAAGGGGAGCATGATTGGGAAATAGGGGATGCATCGGGAGTTGGGAATGTACTTATGAATGGATTGATTAACCCAGTTACGTGCGTCAAGAAAATGTGATACCTTATCATCACAATGAAATGCATCTATGCACGAATGCCTCAGAAGTGTCATCCTGCAAACACAACTCTAAAAACATAAGAAAACCACAAATGAAACAATCAGTTAAACACTTTAAACCAAGAGATGGATTCACCACGTGCAGCTTTCAAAGCAAACAGAATCATGAACAACATCAGTTTCATTAGGCCACATGGGATGAATCATGCAACAAGTCTTTGTGGCAAAAACAGCCAACTGCAGCAACAGATCTTTTCAAATTCTGCCTGGTCATCAATGATGTCGCTAGTTTATAGTCTTAGCGGACTGTTGTGGATTAGTTTCATGTCATAACCCCTTGGACGGTGCCTAGTTTAGCGTCGTAGTGGATAGTGCATTGCTAGTTTATAGTCATGGCAGACTATGAAGAGGCAAACTAGTTTATAGTCTTAGTGGACTCTGGATGCTAGTTTCATGTTATGGCGGACAGATGTAGCAGTTTAGTGTAATACCGGACAGAACTCTATGGTATCAGTTTTAAGTCATGATCCAGGACTATTCTGTGGTATTAGTTTTAAGTCATGATCTAGGACTTCTCTGTGGTATCAGTTTTAAGTCATGATCCAGGACTGTTCTGTGGTATCAGTTTTAAGTAATGATCCAGGACTATTCTGTGGTATCAGTTTTAAGTCATGATCCAAGACTGTTTTGTGGTATCAGTTTTAA
>MNCI01010034.1:0-37075 GCA_015680685.1 Gnetum montanum | reverse complement strand
ACTTAACTAGGAGAGAAGGGTTGAGAGAGATTTAATAACTAATAAAGCTTTTAAATAGTAAATAACAATAAATAAAGTCCTAATTAGCCTATTCCATGCACTGCAAAGTTTATCCAAGAAGTTCGTCTTTATTTTCATACACAAACATGTGTTCAGGTACAATATTTGCTCGAATAAAGATCCATTCACTTTGGAGCTCCTATTGCGGGCACATGGAAAATATTCTATCTCTAGAGAAGTAAAACTGCCAGAGTTTTGCTAAGGGTCTAGATCTAGATGTGAAACAAGGGAGAGTTGCCTCTTATTTATAGACTTGGCAGCACACCGCGATATTGCGGCCCATGCGATATCGCGTCCCATCACTAATAAAAGTATTGCATCTACCCTATTGTGGTGAAGGGGCTATGCTACTAGCCTCCATGTCCATTTGCCTAACAAAAATTTGCATAGAGAAGTTGAGTTTTAACATTGAATTTGTCCAACAAGTTTCTCAATTTTCTTTGAAGATTCTTAATCGATACCTAAACCACAAACTACACATACATAAAGTATGATAGGTTGTATAATTTTTCAAAATGGATTTGTGATTTGATATTTCATTTGTAGAGTCTCTTTTTATTTTTCATGAATAATTGTAATATTTTTCCAATAGATCTTATGGGTCTTTCAACATAATAAAGCTTCATTTCATTTCATATTTCAAGTTGAAATATTATGATTAGAACATCTATTTCTTCATCATGTAAAAAGTTTTCTAGCCATTTGTAATTGGTTATGATATATAATCTTTCTAGTTAGAATATGGAACAACTTTGAACCAAGCATTAATGAAATCATATTTGGTGATTAACTTGATTTGTCTACTGTCTTTCTTTGTGTTTGGAGGTGTTTTTAGCTACTTGTTCTCCATTATATTTGGAAGTTTTTCTAGTAGCATGAACATAACTATGATCTTCCATCAAAAGTTAAAAATCACTTTCTTTGATATCTTGCTTTTTAGTTATAGCTTTAAGTAGGAAAACTTTTAGTAAAGGCCAGACAATTAATCTATCTTTTGCATTATTAATTTCTTTTGTATTCATGAACTCAAAGATAGAAAAGCTCCAACTTTTGTTGCATTTTGTTTCATTTTTCTTTAGAGATAGTTTTCTTTTCTTTACAATGAATCCTTTAATAAGAAGTGAAAAGCCTTTGGAACAAGGGTAATACTTAATTTTTCGCCAACCATGTAAGACATGTATTTCCATATTGATTGCAAGGATGAAAATATGAAAAGATATCCCAAAATTTGAAAAAGGATGTTAAAACCCAAAATCATTTGATTGCAAGTACATTCCCAAATATTTACATATTTAGAAAGAAAAAAAAAATCTAGTTCATGCATAAGTTAACAATAAAATGTTAGCTTAATGGCTAGAGAATTGAGTTATAAATGGGTTAAAAAAACAAAAAAAATCGATGCAAAGAATTCTAAAAGTGGGCGGTTTCTTGAAAGAATTTGATCCAGGGTTTGCATACTAAGGTTGTAACCACTAACATGACCCCCATTGTAGGACATACTTCCCTTAGTAAGGTACCTGAGTTACCAGCCCAAGTCTAGCTGCAGCGTTGCAACCACGAGCGTATCCGCTGGTGTTATTCTAGGAAATCATCGCCGACGAAGGGTGGTGGTATTGTATTCTATGACTGCAGTTTCTGATCATCACCTGAAATTTTCAAATCTGCTTTAGATGCGCATGTGGCGGATATCTGCATTTCAAACGCTCAATTCGAAAAAACACGGCACAGAGAGGTCGTATGAATTCTCTCTCATTCAATCAACCAGTGCGGCCTTGGATATTTTGTTTAAAACTGCTGCATGATGCTTCCGTCTAGCAAATTTCTGAACAGAACATTACAATGGCAGCAAGGATTCCCTCGCTGTTGGAAAGATGCCTCTCCTACTCCGAAAAACGCATAATTTCTCTCTGCAACCAGCGCCGCATCGAAAAAGCTGTAGCAACGCTAGAAATCTCAAATGAACCAATCACCGTTAAAACGTATGCGAAACTGGTACGTTTTTGTACGCACAAGAAACTGCTGGATTTAGGAATCAGAATTCACAATCACATCAAATCCAATTCTGAACCTGATACTCATCTGAGCAATGCCCTGATGACCATGTATTCAAAGTGTCGAAAACTGGAGAATGCGCGAAAGGTGTTTGACGAAATGGACGAGAAAGATGTGTGCTCTTGGACTGTTTTGATAGCTGCATATGCTCGCCATGGCTCGGCTCAAGCTGCAGTTGAGCTTTTTCATGAAATGCAGGATTCTTCGGGCATTCCTCCAAATGAGCATACATTTTCTGCTGCGATTTCTGCCTGTGGTGCCTCCGGAGATCTGCAATTGGGGATGGATATCCACAGGCAGATCAGCGAGATGGGTTTCAGTGATAGAGTCTCTGTGATGACTGCACTTGTGGATATGTATGGTAAATGTCGAAGAGTCAAGGATGCTCGTATGGTGTTTGATGAAATGACTGAGAGGAATGTTGTTTCCTGGACTGCCATGATTGGGGCTTATGTTAATCATGGGTTTGCAAAGGATGCTTTGGAGCTCTTTGACAGTATGCAGAGGCAGGGAATTCAGCCGAATGACTTCACTTTTGCGGCAGTCCTGCTTGCTTGTGCAGAATTGGGAAACCTAGAAAAGGGCATGGAGATTCATAGGCAAATATGCAGAGGTGGGTTTCAGGTCGGTAGGATCTTTGTAAATAACATTGGAGGTTTTCCCCATTATTTGTTAGAGATAGCATTGTTTTGGTCAAAATTTTTCATTGAAAATGTGTTTCTAGATCTTTTTTCGTTTTATTTGTATTTTGTTTGTTTGTTTGGATACAGATTCACCTGGTTTTTTATTCACCTTAATGCTTTATAATCTTTCCATGCTTGCTGTGCGCCAACACTGTCTTTTCAGTTGCTAGCATTGCTGATCAAGCTTATGGTTATTTATCATCTGTTCCTCTTATAACAATATTGCAATATTTATTTGTTTTTCAAGGAAACGTTGCAATTATGATGAGACAGAGATGAAGTAATTATCATTTTGTTTGGGAGTCATGGGCAGTAAATGCTTCAACTGAAGGTGCAAAATTGATTGCAAATTTAAAAGCTAGTTTTTTCAACCAGGTGATACATTCTTTAGATTGGGAGCATTACCTGCGTTGTTAGCGTCTGCTGCTTGCGGAGAGATTTTCATCCTACGATCTTTATAGTTTCCTGGGGCTTTATATAGTGATAGCTTAAGTTCATATACTTTAGAAGTTGACTTCTATAGGTATGTACCACTTTGGAATGGGTTCCAACCCACAATAACATCAAACCCCAACAGTTCCCTCAAGCTAATTTGCTTGAAATGAGAAGAGAAATGGAAAATTCATTAATGAGAATCGGGACCAAACTTACAGTCTTTAAGATCTTAGAAATCTGCCACAAACAGTCAACAAGGGGATTACTCTCCTAGTAAAGCTGCTACAAGGCTCAACATCCAATGCTGATCTCCCCAAGTTGTAACCAAGTCTCAGTCTAGTTGGGTCGTCTACTAGCACAATACTCAAGCTTTACCAGGTGCCAACAGCAGCTAACACTTTTTATAGTGTTGGGTGGCCTCTATTTTATAGCATATTAAGGTTGGTTATGGTGTGGCCCTCTACCTTTTCTGGATATTTCCATATAATATCAAAATTTTCACTCACTGCAACCTGACTGCAATGCAGAGTTATATGTAGCCCTTTGGTAAGAGTTTTGACTTGTTTTGATGCACAATTTTTGGCCATGACTACCTTTCTCTCATAAAATTGGTTTCAGGAGGTTATATGGTTAGAGTACGTCACTCGGCATGATTGGTTTGGGAGGAGCTTTGAGTGGAAAAAATAGTATTGTTCATGGACCAGAATTTTTTTAAATTATAAATAAAATACTTGTGCTTATGACATGGCAATGTTTTGCAAAACAAATAAAAGGAAACTAAAAATCAAGAGGAGAGTAATGGGGGAGAGAAGTGCATTGAATAAAGTTTTGTAAACAGTTTGATGGTAAGAGATTCATGATGTTGAGAGGAAGAGGTAGGAAAAAGTGAGATGGGTGATGGAGAATGTCTCGGGGAATTTTAACAAAATATTATTTTTAAAGATTTTAATATTTTGGGCTAATATTTTAACAAATCAGGCTGAAATCTTATATGTTTAAGAGTCTAACAGTGAACATATAGAATTGTAACCTCTCAGATTATTAAGTGAAAAGGGCTATGGTCAACTTAGCAAGAAGAGCTACAGTCAAACATAAATGAACAGAAAAATAATTCAGAAAAATTTATGCATATATACAGTGACTTGTAACCATAATTTACAATAGATTTGTGGTTTTTAACAAAACCTTAAAAAAAGGATCATCATCCATAGGCTTAATGCTCATCCCGCCAAGGCAGGGTCCTGGGAGGGTAGTGGATGAGTGATAGCCTAACTTCTTTTGAGTGGCTCTGCCCATGCTTGAACCTAGGTCTTACAATAGATTTGTGGTTTTTAACGAAACCTTAATGAATAATAATAGAATTTTGAGAAGGCATAGTAAGAAAAAGAAGAAGATATACTAGGAAACTTAGCTAAAGATGTAAAGCTCAGCATGGCCCTGATCTCTTGTGCTAGGTTGGCAATTTGCTGATTTAGTTCACAGTTCTGCATCTGCAAGCAGTTGTAGTCTTCCAACATCTGGTCCTTTCCCCTGTTTAGCCAGGCTCCTTAAAAATCAACTAAGAGCTTATGTATGTGAGGAAATTAGGAGACTAAATTATCCCTCCACTTTCCTGATTTTGTATGCACCCTGCATCCGTTACTTGAAAATCTCAATCTCTAGTTCAACCTGTCCTAAGCATTTTTTAAGAAGCTTAACTTAGGAGGGGAGCAATTGGCTTCTGTTGATGTTGGAAGGATGCAACCATTTGCAAGTATAAAAATGTGAATTAAATTAGTCAATTGCAAACCTAGCTTAGAGATTTGGCATGCAGTTTGTTTGTCTTGAGCTAAGTCTCCTACTCTGTCTTTTTGTTTGCTGTACTATGTCTACTCAGCACTATACCAATTTTCCCAAAACTTTTGTTAAAAATCATAAATATGTGACATATTATAGTTATTTTGTGTTTTTGTAAGGTTCTGGTTCCCAGACTACAACCATTGATAAGTGTGTAAAACTGTGAATTAAATGAGCAAATTGCCAACTTAGCTTAGGAGATTTGGCATGTGGTGTGCTTGTCTTCAGCTAAGTCTCCTAATCTGTGTTTTTCTTGACTGTACTATGTCTATCTCAGCACTATATTATTTTCCCCAAGAGCTTTGTTAAAAATCATAAGTATAGGAGAGGTTATAGTTATTTGGTGTTTTGGTAAGGTTTGGTTTCTCTTTTTTATCTGCATGATAGTTTATTCTATTTTTCTAAGTTGACATTGCTGTTTTTGTTTAATGATGTTAAATTCGCTTCATCAGATATGTTTACTGTTAGTTGAAAATTTCACCTTAAGAACACATGTAAAAAATATTTCAAAAAATAATAAAGAAATATCTTTGTATTTTTTCCACTAGGCATTTTGCATCATTCATTTTTCTTACCTCTTTCTCTCAATGTCGTGAATCCCTCATTACTAGATAGTTTACAGCATTTTATTTGATGCACATTTCTCCCATTCTTCACCTTTTGATTTCCATTTTCCTTTTGTTTGTTTTGCAAAGCTCTGGCATGTCACAAGTACGAGTATAAACAAACCTTGTGGCTGAAGAGCAATGGTGTTTCTTCCAATTAAGACTCTTCACAGTTCAGTTGTGTGCCTAGTAATGCTTCTTAGCCTGATAACCTCATGGAATTGATTCTATTCCACAGATTCCTATTTTATTACGGATGTAAGAAAATATTTTAATTCCATTTTCTTAATTCAATATTACTGCCAAGAATGAGCAACTTATTTTGGTTATTACAAGCAATTTTTGTTTTGTTTTGTTTTGTCTTGTGTGTGTGTGTGTGTGGAGCATAAATCACATTCACTTGTTGCAGATCAATGTTATTCTGGCAACAAGACTCGTGAATATGTATGCATGGTGTGGAAGGTTGGATAAGGCAGAACAAGTGTTTGAAAATATGTCAGAACAGGACACTGTTCTTTGCAATGTAATGATCACAGGGTATGCTCAGAATGGCCTTATTAAAAAGGCTTTGGATCTCTTCAAAAGAATGCCTCAAAAAGATGCTGATTCATGGAATTCAATGGTTTCAGGTTTTTTGCACAATGGGCTGGTTGAAAATGCATTGAAGTTCTTCCAGGGAACTCCTGAAAAGAACATTCAATCATGGAATACTATTATATCAGGCTTAGCACAAAATGGATATTCAGAGGAAGCTTTGGAAGTGTTTCATACGGTGCTATCATTAGGGTTTGCACCAAATTCAAGAACCTTTGCTAGCATCATTCCAGCTTGTACTCTTGAAATTGGTATGCAGTTGCATCTAAAGAGTATAGTGTGTGGGTATCATTTTGATCTTTCACTGCAAAATTCTTTGATAGATATGTATGCTAAATGTGGGAATTTGGATATGGCACGTTTATTGTTTGATAAAATGAGAGACAGGAATGTGGCCTCGTGGAATACAATGATTGCAGGGTATACTAGGGCTGGCGCTTCTAGGGAAGCACTCAATCATTATAATTGTATGAAAAATGCAGGTTATTTGCCCAACCAATATACATTTGCTATCATACTCCCGGCATGTGCTAAACTTGGTTCTCTTGGGGAAGGCATGAGAATTCACAAGGAAATTAGTATGTTTGGATTTCAACATAATAACATCCTTTTAACTGGCCTTATAGATATGTATGCTCAGTGTGGCAGTACAGAGAAAGCAAAAGATTTGTTTGATGCAATGGATTCTCGGGATACTATTTCATGGAATGCAATGATATCAGGGTATATGCAGGAAGGCCTTTTCGAGGAAGCTATGAATCTCTTTAATGGTATGCCTCAAAAAAATGAGGCTACATGGATTATCATCATTTCAGGATTTTGCCAAAAAGGAATGGTTGGTGTGGCACTACAGTACTTTAAGAAGATGCCTTCCAGGACTATGACTTCATGGAATGCAATAATTGGAGGACTGACACACTATGGTTACGGCAGACAAGCTTTACTTCTTTTTAAGCAAATGCAGGATGCATCTATTGGTGCCGATTCAAATACCTACCCTGCCATTCTTTCAGCTTGTGCTTCCCTGACATCATTGACAGAGGGTATGGAAATTCATGAAAACGTTATCAGAGCTGGATGCCAATCAGATACAACTCTGACAAATGCCTTGATGAATTTTTATTCGAAGTGTGGTAGCATAGAAATGGCATGGAAGTTATTTGATAAGTTGCAGAAAAAGGATGTAATTTCATGGAACACGATGATTTCAGGTTATGCTATGCATGGAAATGGGACAGCTGCTGTTGAACTGTTTGAGAATATGAAACAGTCATATGTCAGGCCTAATCACATTACTTTATTAAATGTTTTGTCAGCTTGCAATCATGCAGGATTGGTGGAAAAGGGTTGCAACTACTTTTATACTATGGTTCAAATATCTGGTATTGCCCCGACCCTGGAACACTACAAATGTCTAATGGACCTTCTTGGTAGAGCTGGACGTTTTAACGAAGTAGAAAATATTATCGATAAAATCCCAATGAAGCCAGATTCAGCAGTTTGGGCTTCTTTGCTTGCTGCATGCAGAACACATAACAACCTGGATCTTGCAGAGCGTGTGGCAGAAAAGGCTTTTAAGATGAACATGACTCATGCCGGGCCTTATCGCCTTTTAGCAAATATGTATGCCGCAGCTGAGAAGTGGGCTGATTATGAACGAGTACAAAAATTAATGGACAGTAGAGGTATTAGAAAGACACCTGGATATAGTTGGATTGAAGTTAATAAAGAAAAACATGTTTTTGCTGCAAACAAATGTATGCCTTTAAGTTCAGATTGTCCATCTGATGCACATGATTTGGAATATTGCTATGATGAGTACGATTTTGAAGATTTCTCAGAGGAGATAGATACCAAATCTCAAGAAGTTGCAGATCAACGACCACAGGTACCATTACAAGATATTTTGAAAGTTTAGCCACTTTTATTATTGATAAATGGCACATGGCATTTTAGTTATTAGATTCTTGAACATTTTTATTGGATATATTCCTTGCCACGCCCACATTTATATGTTATCTGAGAGTCTTCTTGTGTCTGTGAAATGTTAAAATGGTCATGTTTGTGAAAAAAATTCCTGTTTGCTTGAAGACCACAGGCATGATTGCATTAACACACGGATATCATGACCTGCATCGGAGATTTTATTCAAGTTTCTTTTTCATGTCTTGAGGTAAAATTGGAATGATGTTGACCCACCTGTGTTTTAGATGGCGATGATATACAGCTGACCAAGCAGCTGATATATATATATATATATGTTTTGTCCTGGTTAAAGAGGAAGAATCTTTGCAATGATGTGCAGAAAAAAGCAAATATTTATTTATTTAATAATCTTGGAGTTGCAAACCACTACAGTTAGATGGCAAAGGCAAGTCTCCATGGAAGAAGAGCTAAAGGGGTTTGTATGCTAAGACTCTTACCACTAAACATTGTTATATTTAATGGGTAATAGACTCAGTTATAATAAAAGTTTCATGTGGAAGTATAAAGGTAAGAATCAGTTAAAATGTCTTTAATTTTTGTGACTAATGTGAATTTAGCACTTTGGTACAATTATAACCATCTGTCGTGGCATTATGAATGATTTTATTCTATTAAGAATTGATTTTACTCTCCCATGTGACTTTCATCTATTTCACTTTTTATGATTTTTTTATAATAATTAATTATGGGCCTTAAGATGAAAAAACAAAAATACCTAAGCCTTTAAAGTTGCCAAATTTTAAAAATAACTTTTCATATGCAACCAGATAAATGATATAATATTCTGAGGCAGCTTTTCAGACCTTTGATGTTTGTTGAGGGCTTGAAATTTATTGTCTGTGTGGAAGGAGACCGGTAGCTTAACCACTTAGCTTTCGGCAAAAGCCTCTTATCATTTCAGAACTCAATCACGGGCTACTAATCACCAACGGAACTATGCAAGTGTTTCAGACGTTTTTTTATCACTTCTCCTGGTTAGCTTTCTTCACAAGATGCGACACAGACAATCAGTTTTACAGAAATTTCCCATTAACTGTTCACAGATACTGCATCAGCAAACGAGTATATCAATGAATTTCGATGACTCAATTCTTTCATTTCCTCTCCAACTAAATGGCCACTTATTTAATTATTCAGAGTATATCGTATCCGGCATTTTGGTTTATAGTTTAAATGTTATAAGCACGAGTTGAATGTGCACATTTAAATGGACTTTTCAGACGTATGCTCTTTTATTTTTATGGGTGTTGTGGGTTCTCATTATGTCATTAAAATTTCGTGCCTTACTCTTCTACTAAAATTTCTATTTATGATTTTCATTAATTTAGAAAAAGCTTATGATAGAATTTTCTGAGAGATTATTTCGTGGGCATCAGCAAGGTATTTTGGCTGGGTACATAAAGATTACTTAAGGCATGTACAAAGAAGCCACAACTAGAGTTTGCAATGTGAAGGTAGAGACTATAAAGTTCTTTGTGAAAGTAAGGTTACACCCAAGATTAACTCTAAGCTCTTACTTGCATCCTTACTAAAAAGGCACATCATACCAATCATATTTTGGAACCAATTGGAATTATGATATGTGTACCAGTTCAGTGGCAGTTGGTTTGAAACGTACCCAAAGTTACATTTAAAGATATGGATACTAAATTACCAGGCTATTATACTTCAAGTACCAATTACCTGTCAAGAATCTGAACGTGATTCTAATGGAACTGCTATGGAAATGAATACAATTTGTGACAAATTAAACATGATGCCAAAAATCTCGAGAGGGAAGGAGAGTGGATTCAGAATCCTAAAGAGACATAGGCTCATTATGACACTCGTCATCGAAGCTGTCCTTCCCTTTCTTCTGTATGTTAGAGAGAGTGGATCCCTTGGCTCGTCGACACTTTTCCAGGTTGTTCACTTTTACATTGCCACATTTTGTACCATTATATCCATGCTACATGCCATGCCATGACTCGATTCAAATTTTAAAAAGTTATTTAAAGCCGTTTGGATCCATTCAAAGCCCGCTTTTGCGGGAGGAAAGAAAAACAGCAGCTCAACCAGATTCCTTCAATGCTAATTTTTAGTTGCAGTTGATGGCTTAGTTCAAAGACTAGGATAGTGCTAAATTCTTCCTTCGTCCAGAGGACTATCATTTTTACCCCTGCTCCCTGCTCATGATTCTTCAATGTGAACTCTTCTCTGTGGCTTACACACATTGAGGCATTGCGTCCACGTCTCTATTGGTGAAATAGTGTATGATACCCTTTTGATGAATGAAATTTTTTGCTAGCCTTATAGAGCAATATTGTATTACCATCTCCAATGCAGGTTGAGGATTTTCTTTTATAGCTTCCTTGAAATGCACAGGGGCTGAGAATTATGCTTTGAAACCTTATTTGAAATTCTTTGCAATTGTTAAAATAATTATCGATATTCATTATTGAGCTCTCGGTCTCATATGGCAGACATGTCTTCGATATTATTTTCAGTGCACATTGTGCTAAATTGCATCTTCATGTATTCATCTAAAGGGCACGATTGAAATTGGGATGGGAGATATATGCATATTGAGTGAAGTGTAGTTGGGCATAGTTCATGATAGAAATAAAGATCAAGATTACTTTTTATCATTGCAGCATCTACTTAGCTTTATTGTTTTTCTTAACATAACTCTTATTGTTTTTCTAGTTTAATTAGTTACAGTTCTAAGTTCTTTACTTTTCTTGTTCATAGTAAAGCGAAATGAGTACGATTGGTTTCAAGCGTTGAGTGTAATCGTTTGGTAACTCAGTAGTGGTTTCACTTGATTTGCTCAGTATTGAACTCACCTGGTAATCCTAGTAATGGTTACATGAGCCCAAGGCATGTACGGTAAATCAGGAACGGATGCTCATTGCTCTAGGCTAGAGTAGATTGTTTTATTGCTTTCCTTAGAATTATTTTCACACTTTACCATCATAGCTAGGAGTTATGACTTACCAACCTTAATATATCATACACCTCACTGAGAGCTAAACCATACACATAAATTATACTAGCTCCATGTGAGAAGACAACGATCTTGAACTTTAACCAATTACTAGCATAATCACATTGCCTCATCCACAGATTACGATCAGTCTACGCATGAACACTCATATCTTGTATGGTTGGGTGTTGGATCATCCCAACGCTCATCATTGGTGTTGTTGTTAGGGATAAGTTAATGTATGCTAAGTAATTGATTTCACAAATTTCATTGTACCTGGAAGACCAAGTCAAACTTTATAATTTTAAAGCAAAGCACATTTAACATAAATGTGTAAAAATACAATATGGCTTCAAACAAAAATACATCACTTGCCAATGAACTATGGAGAAGCAGTAATAGAATCAAAGAAGAAGAAGATTGGAGTATGTTGATGTAGACAAGGATTTCATATGCTTATTGTGATCCTTATTATCTCGATTTCACATTCATCTTTCATCAAGATAGCCAGTTAAGTTGGAGGGATCTTTAAGAAAACATTGTTTATCATCGAAATGTTCAACACCTCTTATGCTCCAAATTGCTCTCAAGGGGTTGAAAGCAAGTGAAGCAATTGGAGGATATCATGAAATCAAATACATGACCCAACCATATGAACCTATTGATGAGTAGTTAAGGAAGGACCATGCCATGGAAGTAAGACATGAACAAGACAAAAGAAAGGTAGTTGATTCCACTATTATCTTGGAGGAGTTTGATGGAGATGCATTCATTGTTGAACAACTCCACCATAATTATGAGTTCCGGTCACAAATGCCTATCATTTGATTAGATGAACTTGTCAGGAATAAATCATACTTTGAATTAGCAAAGATGCTTAGGTGGAAGGCAAAAGACTTAAGGCATAGGTGGGACTTAAGGCCAAGAGTTCATGTTAGATTCCATTGAGAAGAACATCAAAGTCATTATAGGAGGACAAGTCGGCACCAATCTCTTGCTCTCTCGCATCCTCACGATCATCAAAAAACTTTGACAGAAGGAGGCAAAAGTAGAAGGATCATGACAGGGAAGAGAGGAGAACTCATGATTGAACTTAGGATGTTCTGATTCGGAAGATGAAGAGTATGAGCAACGTAAATGTAGGTATCATAGAAATCATGAAAGAAATGAGCATAGAAAGGGGCACTACAACAACAAAGCACATGAACTTGATCAAGACAATGAACCCTTAATGGCAACTTGTAGCATGATCAACATGCAGGAAGCTGTTCACATTTCAACCAGGCATGTGAGGGATAGCTGAATCAAATGGCTCGACATGAACAACATGCCCAATTTGAAGGTGGCTACAATGCTAATCTACAATCTCACCTTCAAGCTTTATGTGGTGCTTGTGCCCTACAAAATATCGAAAGTAATTGGCAAAAGTTAGAGCTGTTTACTAGAACACTTGTGAGGGAGGCAGAGAGTTGGTATGGGTTACTAGAACCTGAATCAATCAGACTCTGAAGTACCATGCTTGAACTCTTCAATGATAAATATCAAACTTATACATGAGTGTCCAACTTAAGGAAACAAATCTAGGGATGGAAATAAGGGACTCATGAGACCCTTGATGTAGCAATGGATGAATACTATTCATTATTGCACAGATGCTTAGGCCATGGATTTTCACCAAAGGAACACCTCAAGCACATTGTCAATGGGTTGCAAAGCAAAACCAAAGAGACTCTTGGGGTTTATGCCCAAGGCAAATTATCAGAAATGATGACCCATCACATTTAGAGATTAATTGAACAAGTTGCAAAGGAGGAAGAAAAACTTAAGAAGAGAGAGTTAGTCAAAGAACATAAAAAAGATCCATCAATTAAGAAGAAAGATGTGTGGCTATCTAACAAGCAAGCGGATGAGACCTTGGAAGATGTCATCTAGAAGAAGACTCTACCTATTTAGAAATTAGTCAATGATAGAGCAACTAAGGTAGAGAAAGTTTGGGATTCAGTGGATGAAAAATTTGCTACAACCCTAAAGATTGTGGAAAGAAAAAGCTGAACAAGGGCAAGGAAAAGAAGAAAAAAAGGGTTAATGGATGAGAAAGTTATAAGCACAAAAGAAAATTTGCTACTGTTGAAGGGTACACTAACTCTAGTTCAAAAGAAGAGGAAGGATGCAATGTGTGCTAATATGAACATCCTAAGAGATGTTGTTTTATTATGGTCCACTTGCAAGAATTTGGGGTACATGCACTTAATTTAAGCTTCGTCAAGAAGCAAATGCCTAGAAGACTACCTTATCCTCAAGGTAATATCAAGCAATCTTTTCAGTTGACATATTATCCAAGTGGAGCTTACCCTCACCCACAAGAGCAATATTAGCAGCAATGGTAGTAACCACAGACATGGGCAATGTCACCGCCAAGGAAACAATATTCATATAGGCAACTAGACCCTGATGGATATAATGCTTAGTGTCCAATATCTCTAGGAAACACATTTGTTCAAACTTCTTTTCATTATCCACTAGAATACTATAGACCTACTACTCCAAGGATGGATCAAAGTCCTTATGCACATTTGCTAGTAGTTGACCCATCAAATTCCTCTTCAAATCCTTTGCCACTAGGGCCACCGCTTGCTATGCAAGCGGAATTGCCATCCTAACCACAACAAAGGAGAGCTACAAGGGTAGTGAACATACAAGTACAGGATTCTACTAGCGACACTAAGGGCTAGACAAAGAAATGTCCTTTCTTTAGGACAAGTCCAGAAAAGGCTAGTAGAGTTAGAACTTCATCAAGACTAACTTCTCTTACATCAGGTCCACCTACCAACAACAAGCTTCTGACATTGTTCAACAAAAACATGCAAACTATTATGCTCATTGAAATAGTTACAAATTGGATTAAGGCAGGACCACTCCCTAAGAAGAGAATTTATCTAGGAGTTCCTTTGATTTATCTATGAGTAGCTAGAAATTTGCCATGCAAAGCTCTATTAGACTCAAGTTTTAGGGTAAATTTAATCTCTTATGAAACATATAAAGCATGGAACCTACCACCCTTGAAGGAGTGCAACATTCGGTTAGAGCTTGCAGATCAATTTGTTACCATTCCTTTGGATAGGTTGACAATGTAGTGACCACTGTCAATGGGTGGTCTTATCTAGTTGACTTTTTTGTGATCGATGTGAAAAATGAAAATAAGGAATTTCCAATTATCATGGGGAGGACATGGCTTAGCATAATTGATGCTAAGCTAAGCATGAGAGATTTATTTGTGTAGATCTTTAAGAAAAATAAGCATGGAGCCATACACACACAACGAATCCCATGCATTACTGCTGAAAGAAAAGGGTGTAGTTGTGGACTAATCATTTAGAATGTCAACATAGTCACTATACTAGTCCAGAACAATAGTGAAAAACAAGTGTGTGCAAAAGAAAGAGTATGGGCCACCAAATCAAAAAACACCCTGTGACAAACAACTGAGAACCTTCAACTACCCAAAATATGCATGGAACAATCTGACTCATTTATCAATTCCCATTCTAAAAAAATGACTCCAACTAAGGACCCAAAAATGAAATTAATAAATCATAATCATACACCAAAAAGGAAAGAAAACAAGGACTTAAACGATCAAAACTCAACTACCATGAAGATCATATGGGATAGTAATCAAAAAGTTAAGTCACTAAATATGGTAAGTGAACCACCTAGAGTGTATGATTTAGGAGATCTAGAGAGTATTTTTTGAACACTAGTCCATGAGTTCAGTCGTGGGGGAGATACTCTACCTTGATTCTAGAATTAATAAGTGCTTTTTCATTTTTTGTTTTATAATTTTTTTTACTTTTTTTATTTCTTGATACAATTTTTCCTATTCTTTTATATCTTTCACATTCTTTGACATCTTCTTATTCTTTCACATCTTTCATTTCTTAAATTTTTGATATTTTTAAACATTTTTCAATTCTTTAACATTTTTCATTCTTTGATATTTTTCATTCTTTACACCATTTTCATACTATCTTTTTCATACTTTGTTTCTATTTCCTTTGTACATACTTTTTGATTATTAATAAGACATATTACAAATTGATGAGTGGCGAGGTACCCCTACACTCAACCATACGAATACGAGCATGCACACGCGATCCGGTCGAACTCCAAAGACTAAATGCCTTAACACCACAAGAAACACATGGGGTTAATCGTTCATTATCTTCCCAGGCTTGCTTGTAAGTGTTACGGTGTATGGTTAAGCAAATTTGAGGTATGTGATTTTTTTTGGTAATTTTCGGTTTATCTTCTATGCTATCAGGGGAAAGGGTTGAGAAACTAACTAACTCTAACTAATGTCCTAAGTCTAAATTAACTAGCGTCAGCATCCGTTCCCACTTATCGGACACACCCTGAACTATGCAACTGTGGCTTACCAAACGCTAATCGTTACTGGGATCACCACACGTAACGCAAGTGCTCGAAGTGGTCGTACTGAGGCACCTATTTAGCTTAAGTGTGATAAGCAGCCGATTCCTTAGCTAGCCGTACACACCCGTGGGTGCTCGTAACTAAGTCGTACTTATCACACGTTCTAGCCTAGCAATGAGTAGCCGATTCCTTGACTAGCCGTACACATTGGACTACCACTGGGATTACCAAGCGCAGAATCCTGGAATACGCTACTGGGTTACCAAGCAGCCAATGCTCGTAATCAAGTCGTACTCATGCGTTGCGACAAGCAGCCGATTCCTTGACTAGCCGTACACGTCCGTAGACGCTCGTAATCAAGTCGTACTTGTGCGCACTAGGAAAGCAGTAAATAAACAACAATAAAACCATGTACTGCAAGGTTTATCCAATCAAGTTCGTCTTTATTGCCGTACACAACTTGGGTTCAGGTTACAAGCTGCTCGAATAAAGAGCCGTTCACTCTATAACTCCTACTGCGGGCAAATGGGAAAAATTCTAACTCTGGAGTGATCAATCTGCCAGAGCTTCGCTACTTCTAGTCAGGATTGGAAAATGAAGGAAGTGCCGCCTCTTATTTATAGATATGGCGGCGGACCGCGATATCACGTACCCTGCGATATCGTGGCGGCCGCGATATCGCGTAAGCGATATCGCGGCTCAGTGCATGTCGCGTCTCATCACAAATAAAGGTAAGATGTACTCTAAAAAGGTGAAGATTTCTCTATGTTATCAAGTCATAAAGGGATGATTAGTCAAATAGTGAGCCCACACCATCCACACCATCCTTTCCATTAATGAGAGGTTCTTACCATGGCCATAATGATATTCTTTTTCATCATACAACTAAAAATAAACTTGTGATCATTATGCCTAGATTGAAAAGTGAAGAACCAAGTGGGAATGTAAAGGGTGTGACATCAAAGAGATTTCTGAACTTTCTTAAATTGCTTTTGTGAGTTCTATTATGTTGCTAATGTTGTATTATATCCTTGTAGATCTAATGAAAAATGGAAGTAAGAGTAAAATAAGTAAGAGTAAAATAAGTATTGCCTTGAAAGGTTGACAAAGGAAAAAAAAGAGAGCACAAAATAAGTTTTTGGGGGTCCCATTAGAAAGACATGTTATCCATGCCTAAAGGCAGGTGGCTTCTCAAAAATCTAAAAAGAATAATAAAACAACATGTCATGAATAAACTCCTCCCTTGGACAATATGCTAAGTGACAATCCTCCTTGCAACATTGATAGTTTTATAGTTGTAATTCCAAGAGATGAAATGATGCGATGTCACTAGAATGTGGTCTAGATTTGGTTTGAATCTTGGACAAAAAGGCTAGTGATTACTTTAACCACTAATAAAACGCAAGAATTCATTATGCCTATAATAAGCTACCTCACGTCCCCATTTTTGCAATCGCTTCTGATGAGCAATGAGGTACCCTTACGTCCAACCATATAAATCACAAGCATTCATGCATGATCCAATCGAATTCTATGTATGAGACTAGTTGTGCATCTAAATCGTTATGCTTTGATCACAGTTCACTGTTTTCCCACTTGGACTAGTGGTAGTTTGTCATGTATGGTTTAGTTCAAAGTGAGGCATATGATTGATATTGACTAGCCCTAAGCTACTCTTAATGGTAATAAAGAGATTAATTAATTAAGCTAATTAACAATGGAAAGTGAAATTTAAACTAGCCTATATGCGATGAGTATTTGTTCCTAATCATCTACACATGCCTTGGACTTCATGTAACTACCACTGGGATTACCAAGCATATGCCACTGGGCTCACCAAATGATACATTGTTGGGTTACCAAGTAATTACACTTAAGTGCTTGTGATTAGTTGTACTTATTCCACTTAATGATAGGAATTGTAAAGAGCAATAAATGGAAACATTAACTATNAGTTGTACTTATTCCACTTAATGATAGGAATTGTAAAGAGCAATAAATGGAAACATTAACTATGAAAACAATAAACAATTAAATAATTAAAAGCAATAATAAATCTAAGTGGATGCTGTAATGATGAAAGTAATCTTGATTTTTATTTTCAATCATGTAACGCGTCCATGTACGTCACACTCAAATAAGGATGTTGTACAATCACTTAACATCACATTGTGGACATGCACCGGAAGACAACAGAACTTGGAATAAAAAATCTATGTAAAAGCTATCTAAAACCTATCAACCAACTATATCCCAATCATGCACCCTAGTGTGGTATTTATAGGTTAGCACGGAAGGAGTGATATCAAGTGCCCAACATCAGAGGTTGTGCCTCGATATTGAAAACCTGACATCGTGGCCTTGATATCAGATATTTGATATTGCAGCTTTGCAAAACATGACTCATCATACCCCCACGATTGAATGAAAAACTTGTCTTTAAGTTAAACAAAATGAGGAACAAGTTCTTTACAAAAGATTGGGAAGGTATGGGATTATTGATTAACTTGACTAAGTACATAAATTGACTCTTACGTGTTGCAATGGTGTTTTACAAAAATTTGGACACAACATTACAAGACACAAAATTGGGAAAGCTCATATAGTTCCTGGAGGTGGTGGCCCTTCCATTGGCCACTTTATTTTGTCACCAGGCTTTTGGAATTTGTAGTGGTTTAAGAGCACCTACAACTTTTCTTTCTTCGTTCATGGATCATGTACCATCTAGGTTGCTCAACCAATATGTGCTAGAGTTGGTACACCCATGAACATGGTAGGTGCGGAAACATTTTGTTTGCTTTTATGTACCATGCCGTAAACTATGGTCGTTCCTCCTCAAAGGCCTTGGCCTTTCTTTAGTTCATGGTGATCTGTTAATCTCCTCGCCAGGGTTTGAGGCTACATCCTTCTAATGTTATTCTACTTATAATGTTACAGCGAAAAAACTTAAATGCTTTATTTTTTATGCCCATGCTTGGTTAATTTTTGATCCTCTGTGTCTTCATATGTGATAATAATTTCATTTCAATTGCCGAATCTTTGCTTAAGAAAACATCCTGAACCAACAAACCTCCGTTTATGATTTTTTGACTGTTCTTAGTGAAGGGCTGTAAGCTATCACCTGGAGAGTCCTAGATGCCTATTATGCCAAGTCTATTCATGTCACTTTCCGGGAGAAATTTTGCCTCAGATACCCATCAGCATCAGACACAAACATTCTTCGGGTCAAAGATACAGCTTGGATTACTGAAACCAGAGAACCAAATTTCAAAACGAAACATGTGAAAAATTTATATTGGCCAGAAGAGCCGACTTAACTACCCCAGCCTTTTGGACTTCCTGGCTATATAACTTCTGGTTGGGGAACAGGCACGCGTGTTATGGAGTGTGTCAATCTGAGGCTGCAAGGCATTTTTACGTTTAAAATGGAAAACTTAAAGGTTTTGCTGTTAGAAAAAACGTGTAATAATATGGGTCACTTCGGTATGTGTAATATGTTTTTCGTTAGATAAAAATTTGGTAGATTTTTTGGAAGTTGAAAAACAGAAAATACAGCTAAATGAAAAACAAGCGAGCTTGGCTCTGATTTTTTTTCCCGAAAACGGGCTCTGCATTGTTACTAATGCAATTGAATACGAGCACTAACAAAATTTAATTTTCACGTAGATTTATGGAAGAAGCTGTTAGATGATTTTATAATACTTTGCAAAAATCTTAACAGCGCTTAACGAAGTAAATCACGGATAGGTACTTACCACCGTCAAATTCAGAGACCACGCCTCCCATGCAACATGAAAGTTACGAAATTATTGTACATGGAAGAGTGAGATTCAAAGATCCCACAACATGTCGCAGATTTCATTGCACGAGGATTGGAATTTAAAATCATGAACAGTGATGGCCAACCTAAAATGATACATCATGGGGCAATTTATTTTATCAAGCATAAAATAAATTCTGGGTCGCTATCATACCCCTATTCACATATACTTAGCAGGGTAGATGTGAATGTGATATCGGTAATGTCACTCCGCTGTAAAACAGAAGCAGGTATCCAACCCGCAACGTTCAAACCTAAATGAGAAATGAGAATCTTAGCCGTGTGCCGACATTGATGAATAAATATTTTTATGTCTTATCAGTTTTACTCGAGTCCCTGGGGTTGATTTAACCTCGCCATCCATCCTTATCACAAAAATAGAATCTTAGAGCGATTTTTCAACATGATAGTGGAAAATGCTGGCAATCCCTGTGCTACTCCAGTCCCATAAAATGGTAACCCAGTCACTACTCTCATAAAATCCGTAACCCAGTCAATACTCAGTGGGTAGTGCTTGCCAGCGCTCACATTTGATGGATCCGATCATCTCAGCTGCAGTGATGGAAAATGGCAGGCAACCAAAACCATGTGCCGCATGCAAATACCTCAGAAGAAAGTGCAGAGGCAAGGAATGCCTTCTGGCTTCATGCTTCCCTCCCAACGATCCAGAGAAATTCCTTGTAGTCCACAGAGTCTTTGGCGCTGGTAACATTATCAGACTTCTCCAAGTATGTTCAACTATCATTTCACTGTAATTCGTTTTGTTATCGGTCACTGCTAAAATGTCATGATCATCTACCAAAGTTCACGCTCTTGTATCTATTTTATATTCAGTTACTGTACGTTAAATATAATCTTGGTTTGTTTGTGTTGGGTGTGCAAAGAGTGTTGAGGATGACCGGAAAGAAGATACCGTCAACAGCTATGTGTACGAGGCGAGGATGAGGATTCGGGATCCGGTGTACGGCTGTGCAGGTGTTATATATAATTTGCAACTCTACATCAGAAATTTGCAGACACAGCTGGCACACTGCCAGGCTCAGCTTCATGTATTGAAGTCCTCTGCCCAATTACCTGTTCTTCAAAACTTCGAAGATCCTAGGTTACAGTTGGAAGGATATTTTCGATTTTAGATCCTTCCTATGAATTCAGATGTATTTTTTTTACTGTATTACACTATTACCTGCCTTTCTGTTTGCAGGTTTTCCAATTCCTATTGCATGTACGGTAATTCCATTTAAGTAGATTAACTGCCTAATTAAGTAGAATAAGTAGATAAAGAATGAGAAGGAGAGGGCGGTGTGGAATGCCTCCGTAGTAGAACCACAAACGTATGCACATGTTAAGGCACTCACTAGAGTCCAAGAAAAAAACAAATAACTTGTTATTAATAATACAAGGTTAACCACCGTAGAAAAATAGAAAAGAAAAATATCTTAGAAGAAAGTATCCATCAGTTAAGAAAATAATTGAGGAGGGTCAACCAAGACATGAACTACCTTGCATGAGAAAATAGAACCCTCTTCATGAAGGAGGTATGTGCCATTTGATAAAAATAAGTCATTGAAATTAGCACATGGTATAATGAGGCAAAGAAATATAAAAGGCTCAAAGAACACTTCTATGATTAGGTGTGCATGTATAAACAGATAAATGAAGCAGAGATCCAGATGGCGAAGGCTAGAATCAGCTCCATATCAGCACAAAATCCTAACTAGCAGTCCATCTAGGACAACTATGCCCACGTTCACTAGGTGGAAGTATAGAACAAAGAACTAAAGATCAAAGACCTGAAAGAGTACATGGGGTTAGCTAACCTTTGTTATGCTAACTTGGCCATGTTAATAGTAGGTAGGCCTATAAATGATCTAGACAACAAGTAGCAACCACGTACGACTTGTACGAGAAAGAGTTTGTAGATCAGAAAGATTCTTTATAGAAACTTCAAGTGGCAAACTCTAAATTAGAAGCAGTCAAGGCTAGCTACTAAGGGTAGAAAGATGTCATAGCAAACCTAGCCAAAAGGTTGTCTGATTATCATGAATTACATGAGAAGGCCAAAGCATTCGAAGAGAAGAGAAGGTAGTTTGTAGATTAGTATGTTAAGGCTAATCAAATCTTTCCGCAGTTGTTGTGCCTATGGAATGTACCTGCTTCATCACACATTGCACAACAAGCATGGATGGTACATGACCTGAGAATGGAGGGAAAAAAAGCTTTAGGCACTCTTGAATCGATACAAGTTCCAGAAGCCTAGTAATAAGGGCAAGCAACTGATGGAGGAGCCACCATGACCAAGAACTACCTAGACTACATCAAGCTTCATCAAATTTTGTTTCTTGTCAAAATTGTCATGTCATGTCATGTGTAAACTTTTTGTAAAATACCACACGACATTCGAGAGTCATGTATATAGTAGTTAGTGTCATGTAAATCTACCTCCCAATTTTGGAAGGAACTCTATCCTCATTTTGTTTTAACTCAAGGATGAGTTTTCAGTTAGTCATGGGGGTATGATAAATCAAGATTTTCAATAGCTACGATATCAAGCATCCAATATTGGAGCTATGATATTGGATCCCTGATATCAGGGCATGAGCTTTGATGTCAGATATCCAATATTGCTCCACATGTGCCTGCCTATAAATAAGAAACTTAGGCACACAGTTGAACAACTTTTTATTCCATCCTTAGAAAAACTCTTGTAGTTTTTTAGTAGCTTTAGTGATAGAGAGTGAATGCCCGTAGTGTGATGTTGAGTAGTTATTCGGATTCTTTATTCGAGTGAAGTGTATTTGGGCATAGTTTGTGACAGAAATAAAGATCAACATTGCTTTTCATGATTGCAGCATCCACTTAGCTTTATTATTTTACTTAGCATAACTCTTATTGTTTTCCTAGTTTAATTAGTTATGTTTCTAGGTACTTTACTTTCCTTGTTCATAGTAAAGTGGAATGAGTACAGTTACACGAGTCCAAGGCATGTTCTGTAAGCCAAGAACGGATGCTCATCGCTCTAGGCTAAAGTAGATTGTTTTACTGTTCTTCTTAGACTTAGAATCATTTTCACACTTTACCATCATAGCTAGGATTTATGGCCTACCAACATCAGTATATCATACACCTCACTAAGAGCTAAACCATACGCATAGATTATACTAGCTCCACATGGGAAGATAACAATCCCTAACTTTAACCAATTACTAGCATAACCACGTTGCCTCGTCCACGGATTACAATTAGGCTATCTGTGAACACTCGTATCTTGTATGGTTGGGTGTTGGATTACTCCACTGCTCATCACTCCTCAACCATGACAACCAATGTTCTAATACCTAATTATTGTAATTTAGGTAGTGGTTGGATTAAGAGTAAATAAAATAGGAGTTTATGTGAGTGATTGTTACTAGCAAATGTGGATAGATTTGTGAGAAATTAAGAGTAATGTGAGTAGTCCAAATCTTCAAATTTTTTTTAGTACAATAAGTACATAGCCTTCTACTTATTGGATTTCTAAGGGGCCAAAATAATTTGGCATAGGAAATTAGGAAGATAACATTTTTAATGATTATTTGGAGCCATTATTTGTTACATCTACCTATAAAATACTGTCTTCCTTCATCATGCTTCCTCAAATTTTATTTTATTTTTAATAAATATACTCCAACATAAGAAGCATGAAAAGCATGGTATAAGGTTTATGATTGACTTTGTTAATTGATTAATTTTTGTTTTCTACCCTTATGCAAACTACTTTTTCAACAAAACTAAAAACAATGAAGGTAGAAGTAGTACATGTGATATTGATCCTAAATGGATGGGGCTATGGTGAGCATAAGTTGTAATGTTTTATTTTGATATTGATAAAATCCTTTGAGTGTTTGGATGTCCAGCCAAATTATCATCATCTTTTGTGATAACTAACAACCAAATATAATTAGTTAGGATGATGAGCTTCTGTTTGTCTCTTAGATTGTGGTAAACTAGTTATTAGCAAACTTTGCTAAACCATGTCAAGCCTACCAAGAATGTACTTAGCAAAATAATTAGGTACCTCCCACGTTTTCCTACTAATAGCTCTAGATTTGCCTATAATATTGGGAGTTGCTTACTAATGTTGCCAAATAATATTTACATTCTACTTTACTAGGTGTTGTTACTAATGTTGCTAAATAATATTTACATGGATACCAATATTTTATGTAGTCTTTATAGCATATGTAAATATTGCATGGTATTACTACTTAGAATTTAAATAGTATATCAAGTACAAATTTCCATTTGCAAACCTACAACTCAATTACATATTGTTGGTTTTGAATCTTGACATTGTTGATATTTAAGGTTTCCCTTACATCTAGTTACTAGGGATGTACAAGAAGCCATAGGCGACCTCCCCTACATATTTTATCAGCATACCAAGAAAGCATAACACCAACCAAATTTTTCAATGAAATGCTTAAAAAAAATGGAAAAACAAATAAGACAGAATTGATGGAACTCTTGACAAAGGCACACATATCCTATTCTATTATCAAGCATTATACTTATGTTACTCAATAATCTTGACTATATCATGTGCAAAATAGAAACTCAATTACTATTACTATTATATTTTTTGAATTTAAACATATTAGGGAAAGGGACATTACTAACTAACTTAGTTCTTCTATAAATGGGAGGTTCCACCTCATCAGTTATTCATTCTTGGAATATGTCACTAGTTCATTGCATAGTGAATGATATTTATCACATGCATTGTTTTCTAGCATGGCATGGCTTAACAATTTATCTACATAGCAATCAAGAAAACATTTACAGCTTAGCATGTAGTGACCTAGATGTAAAGCATGGTTTCATAGGAAAACAATAATGTAATAAATAGTAGTTCTTATGACATACTTATAGCTTAGTCAAGTGAACATGGTTAGCCATACCAAGCTAGGGGACGTGACCCAGCCCTCATATAATAATAATAATAACCATAATAATAAAAAAGTGAGAGTGAGAAGGGGATCTAAGTCTAAAGTACTTGCCACATCTTCTCTAACCAAAACAATAGAGAACACTATTAAACTTTTCTCAACTAAAGTAGTAAGCCCTGTATAAAAAAATAGATCCAGAGTATTTCCATGACAATATAATACTTGTTAAAAACCCCAAAGTGCTTCTGCTAGGACATCATAGGAGATTGATGAAGTTCATGACAAACTCAAGGATATCACCAGAAATCTTTGAAGGCAGAGCGAAAAGATTCTGATTCCCGATAACAATCAGATTCATTGTGGTGGTTCATATATTTTTTTGGGCAGTTACAAAACTCACTGAAATCCATTTTCTCTGGAGCATGCAAACCATGAATGAGCTTCCCCAGCCTAACGTTTTTATGATCTACTATGATATACTGACTGGAACTCTCTTCTGGTTCTACCACTACATACTGAATGCCAGAACCCCTCCTCGGCTGCATGATTCCTGATTCAAAGCTCTAATCAAGAACCCACAAATTGGCACTTCTACACTCAAGAGTTCAGCAGCAGCTCAATTCTGCAACTCTGTAAGGTCATTTGATGTTAAGTTGAACACTCATATGAACTCAAGCCATACATACATTTCAAGCAACCTGTCGAATTGCAACATTTAACTTACTTTGACGTGCGGCGTCATTACCAGTCTCATGTTGAATGTCATTTTACTTTCAATGTACCGCGTCATTTCTACTTTCAATGTCTAGCACTGTTTGTTACTTGAAAATATAAAAAGCGGTTATCCTTAGGAGTGTATTATTTATGTGGCAACCCCGTTAATGCTAAAAATGAAATGACAAATTTTTTCCACTTCTCCCAAGCTTTCAATACTTACTCGAAGCTCATACCATAATTAAGTTCCTAAAGAATTGATAACGACCACAGCTTTTTCTCTCCCACACTTCTCCAGTTCTGTCTCTTGCGTATCAGCAGTGGATTTGGAAATGATTGCACCTTCTCTCCGCTCTCTGATGCTTGAAGAACAACGCTATAAAAAATGCTACTATAAGTTAAACCTCTTAGTCTTTGAATTGTTAATTCTGATTCTGGCCCTCTTGTACTTAACTAGTATTTCTTCTTCCATTCTTCTCGATATTCATTCTTTCTTTGCTTTTAGCCGTGTCCGGGAAACAACAGTTTTGTCACACATTCTTTGGTGGAAGCTTGGAAGGCACCGTCATCATTCCTTCACTTTGTGTGAAGGTTCTCGTGCTGAGGCTACCGTTACACACTGAGGATGAAACCCATAATTATTAAAAGCTTTTAAAAAAAATCTCATAGAAATAGTTAACTGCACGCCATTTGTTTAGTTGGATTCTGTTCTGAAGAAAAAGTTGTGAGAAACGAAGGCTATAAAGTATAAAGTTGCTTGCAAATCCAGAAACTTCGGCTATGATTCAGTTGCATGGTGTTTAATAGCCTTGAAAGCAAGCATAGCACCGGCACACTTTTTTAATTTATTTTTCCTTTTAATAAGTACCGGACAGAATCATGCATGAGATTTCTTTTATAAGCAACTTAATGAAACTGAAGGCCTCCATCTAAGGATTGTAGCTGACATTATTTCTTATGAATGATACAGGTAGCAATTATGAAGGAGACAGAATGAGTAATTGACTAATTGTTAATGTTGTGAACATCTTCTTAAGGTTGAGGAGAGGTGGAAAATGACGTCATCATCTGTTATATGAATAAAACTTTATAAATTTATGCAGGACTCTGCATTCATTGTCATGTTCATCTTCAGATATTAGCATAGTTATAAAAATAATAAAACACTGTTAATGTCATCAGCTTTAGAATGTTAAAATGTTAAAAATAAGAAAACAAAGTGTCTGCTTATTCCTGTTACAATCGATAAGTAATTATTGTGACATAACATTTCCAATGATTCATCATTTCTGAATGCTCTGCAGAGGCTTTGAAAGGCTTGGAAAAGGAACGGGAAACTTTTTTTGATGGTTCTGCTTCTGCAAGAGATGTGGCAAAACGATGCCTTGTTAGGATTTAGATGGAACTTGAGTGTGATTATAATGAGCAAATTCTTGCATGAAAACGCTGGTCTAACCAGTTGAAAAGGGTTGGAAGTGCTGTGTTGGTGCAAAGATGCAAGCTCCTTGTAAATTCATCAATTTTCATTTTATGATAGCGATGTGTAAAACAATACTCTGATGCAGATTGACGCCTCGACATGGAAAATTTATAAGCTTTGGTGCAAACCACGCGATCTTCTCTTACATGTACATGCATCGTCTGCTAAGCATCATGTACATGCATCGTCTGCTAAGCATCAGTGGACCAGCGGAATTCGGAGTTGCAGACAGTAAAATACCTTATTATTTCATCTTCTATCTTCGAAGATAAAACCAATCTTGACCACCTTTCTTTCTTTCTTTCTTTGAAGATAAAATCGTTTAGAACGTTAAGCCTATCAAAAACGAATATTCTCAGCTTAACGTGGAGCGCAAAAACTTGGACAAATTCGAACTGCATACCTGAATACGTATGAATAAATCCCCGTTGATGATAGGTTGTTTTTGCATGGAAACAAGATTAAACGTGATTTAGGTAACCACTTCTACGACCTATAATATATTAGTTTTAATTGCTCAATTCACGGAACTAGTTTAGTTTATATAAGCACAATAAAAATAAAGTTAAGTTAAAAGTTTTGTTAATATCTTTTTCATTTTGATTCCTTGAGGAAAAATGCTGCCCGTGTCACCTTTCACCAGTAATCCAACGGCCAGGGGTTCCAGGAAATACCTACCCAATAGAAGCTTTGGAATACCAATCTACCATAGTGTGCAATCTAGCATTTCATTGTTGGTGCAAGTCAACCTCACTTGAGTTAATTGCTCTTTCGCTTCTCCATGGACCTCTTGATAGGGTCTAGTTGGTTTTGGACCCGTTGGGTTGATCATACAGATGGGTTGATCATACAGATCATAATGAGATTTGAATAGAAGCTTTAAGGACAATGTTGAGTGGTTTGCTAAGAACACTCATCTAAATCATTGCGTTGAAAAAATATAAAAGATATTATAATACATATAATACAAATAAAATCCATGTTACCATGGTGAGAGATAAAAAGAATATTTATAATTTTGTATTTTATAATTTTTATGGACTTTACAAATATAAGAAACAAACAATAATAAACACACAACATCACAATCCCTCTTGGGGATAGGTGTAACACCACACATGAAATGTAATAACATGGCTCTTAGTTACAACCTTGATGACCCAACACCATGTCATACAGTTATGATTTCTTTGAGCAAGGATGAATTATCATAGCTTAAAAAAATAATAATTAAATAAATATTTTTAGTGTTTTAGTGTTTAAGGCTTCAACGGTAGAATGAGGGGAAACCATAAGCTTTATTTACTACGCAAATACTAAACTCTACATCAACCAAATGATTCTAGGTTACATAAGCAAGGTAGCACTCTGACAGAGTCTAGCCACACATGTGAAAGTGATGACTCAAAACACACACAAGACAATGAAGGAAATCAACTTACCTAAGGAAGGAAGAACTCCTCACACAAAATTGGACACCAAAAGCCAAATAGAAATGCTAGGAATTAAGTTGTTAAGTGTGAAAGCTCATTTCATGTATTTATAGTTTTTGTGACATAATGATAGAGGTTCGCTAGTACCTAGGTTTCAATGAAGGTTCATCAATGCAACCTAGGCATCCCATGATCATACTAGAGGTAACAAGTGAGCGGCATTGATGTAGAAGGTGTGCTGACGTAGTGTAGTTAGGGTACCCCTACCAAGTGAACTTTACACATCTAATTCCAAATGAAAATTGGAACACCAAGGGACATGTTGGAAGGTTTCTAAGGTTCCCAAACAAAGCCAAAAACATATTAAGGAAGCTTAAAACATGCACCAAACCTGTAAGTATAAAATAGGAGGCTAGGATGCAAACTTGAGAGGTAGAAACCTTAATCATGCATGTGAAAACTACAAACACAGGATGTGAAAAAATTCTCAAGTCTAGGGCTTATAACTAACTTACAAAATGCCACTAGATGATTCATCATTTCTTCATGATTGAGTAAAGCTAGTTCTATAGCTTTAACACAAAGACATAAAATTGGGACTAGATACATGACATTAATGTAGAGGAATACAATTGTACAATTATATAGACCACGACTATAATATAATACAAAGCCACCTTATTGAGAAGTTCCAAGGGTGGGTGGTTGAGAGAAGAAGCCTCTTAACATGCTTGCTTGATAAGGAAGGAAGCCTAAAGAGTTGGGTGTAAACATATAAAATCTTCGAAGTTGGACCTCTAGGTCCATTACCCTTGCTTGAATCGGTTGATTTTGTGCATGCATATGTTTCTACTCTCATAAAAGTGCTTGATGTTGTTCCTCAGCATTCACCTAGAATTGCTTGTGACTTCTCCTTGCTTACAAGAGCTCATACTAAGCCACATCCAACTTAAATAATACTTGATAAAGTTTCTCCTTTAGTTCTATGCATAGTTGACTTGCAAAAGTCTAGACTACATAAACATACCTCCTCCGTTTCACCTACACATCCTCTTCTACCTCCTTGAGTCTTCTCTTAAGGACTACAATAGTTGCTTTGTGATGGAAGATGTACATGTTTTCCACTAGGTCCATCTTCTGGTATAGTGTTGGCTCACTTGCAACCATTTATTAGAGTTTGATGTGCAATGTGAAATTTTTTTCCTTCACCTTATGCCTTATCCCAAATACTCATTTATTGACTAGAGATATAAGGTTATACTATATACATACATCAACATCCCAGGTTTCCTATTAAAGTAGATGAATCTTCTTAAGCTTATTAGTTTCCTTGGTAGTCTTATTTGTTAGCTCTTGTCATAAGTTTCAGTGCCCCTTCTTTGTATGAAGGTATTTGTCCCAAAATTATACCATGATTTGACTTTCATCCTCCAAACTTCTTACTTTTTGGGAAAGGGAGATAACTTATTTCTCTTTTTCTTGATTTATCTTTTTCCACTCTTGGGATTGATGCATCAATGTTCTGATTTGTTGCTCCAAGCCATCTTTCATGAACATGACTTCTTCATCAACCTAGTGTACTTGAAATAATTTAGCATGCAAGTGCTCAATCCACTCCTTTGGAGTGATTTTGGAGGATGTTGGTACCAACAATGTGATATGTTCTCATTGTTCATGCAGTTGTCATACCTTGGCCTGGCTTCTTTGTAGCTTTCTTAGATAAAATGTTCTGTTAGCATTCATGGTTTCTAACTTGGTCCATATCTTGATGAGTTCATTCTTCATTGTACTGTCAATGTTCCTCAATAGCAAGTTAGTGCTAGAATCGATCCTTTACTCTTCTTCTGCCTAGCAGCTAGTCCTAGATTGATTAGTAGTTACTTATAGGACTTTCATTGCATGTTGGACTTTATGCACGCTATGCCTTAATTGATGTGAAGAGGAAACATTTCATGAAGAAACATGGATTTGTAACTGAACAAGGGGCATCATAATGAATCATGGGTAATCATCCAGCAAGGGAGGAGAAAACTGGAAGAGATCCTTCCTTATAGCCTCACCACCCATGATGCCTTCCATGATGTCCAAGAAATTACTCTCAAGATCTAGTGAATCCTCAACATGAATTATGGTAGCTTAACCATCACCTTTAACGTGCATAAATTGACCTAAATTGTACTGACCTAAATTGTCGGTGTAAGGCTGGAAAGGAAACAGACACCGAGAGATCGTCGGATAGCCACAATTGACCTTGCCTTCTCCCGAGGGCAAGTTGGAAAAGTAAACGAAGGCAGAGTGCCTTGGATGGTCTACATGCAAATCAACCAAGGACTTCCCCAAGCGTAAACTATGGTTAGCGCTGGGGTTATCGTAAACGGTGTAAACGGAATGTAAACAGCGATACAAAATGTAAACAGAGCATACTGAATTATAAATAAAGTGTAAATAGAGATATATTGTAAACAAAGCATAAACTGAAGTAAATAATGTAAACGGAAGGTAATAATAAAATTGTATTGTATTGTTTAAACAAGAATATGCACTGGTCAAAGCATAGTTATACACGTGTGGATGGCAAGTCAAACGCCTAGCCCCGGAATGATATGATGCGATGATGTGACGATGAAATGGGATGAATGTGAGAAATACTTGGAAGCCAATAATCAGGTTTGCCGAGCGCCCAAGGATTGCAAATTCTGTCCTCCTTCAGAATTGCCAATCTCTCAAAATTTTTTTTTGCCTCTTCCAATCTCTTCTCCTCCTCCCAGTTTATGTGAATTGATAAGGTATTTATAGGGTTGGGCTAGGGTTGGGCAGTTGCATTCTTTGACCAGGTTCAATGTATCTATGTTGGATAGTTGTGCACGAGTTTGATGTGTGTTGGATATTTGCCTTCTTTGACTAGATTCAATGTATTTGTGTTTGGATAGTTGTGTACGAGTTGGATGTGTATTGGCAAGCTACATTCTTGACCAGGTACATTGCATTTTACAATTTATGAGTTATTCAAGCCCATGAAAGTACATTTAATTTAAACCATGAGGGCTTGACATGCCCACAAATGGGGATTTATAATGAAATGTACAACAAGAAAAATTTGATTGCCCAGCGTGACCTGCAGTGTGACCTACAATGTGACCTTCAAAAATTGCAGTTTTGAGTTGAAATCTGGAATTTCTGAAGGCTGGGACCCATAGTTATCAATAGTGGACCCTAAGGATGACTTACACCCTTGAAATCAAGTCATTTGGGCTCAGTTTTGGGGCTCTAAAAGTTGGTGACGTTGATCCTTATGTTGTGCAACGTCTGAAAAAGTAACCCCAGCGTCACCAAGTCAAAATGGCACATTTGAGGCCCAAATCTTGATTTTCTAGAGGTTGGGGGTTGCTGGGGACCTTGTTGAAGGTCATGGGGGGTCCTTGTGCTCAATTTTGGTCTTTTTTGACTCAATTTTGGGGCTCCAAAAGTTGGTGACGTTGATCCTTACGCTGTGCAGCATCTGAAAAAGTAACCAAAGTGTACTTAGCCAAAACCAAACATTTTGAACCTAAAAATTTTGATTCTGGATGCTAGAAGTTGGTGCAGTCGCTTGTGGGCCCCTGGGGAACCTTGCTTGTTGAATCGTGGGCCATCGGGTCTGTCTCGGAGGCCTCCAAGTTTGGTAACGCTGTACTCATGTTGGGCAGCAACATGACTTAGCTTGATTCTTGTCTAAAAGTGCTAGGCCAAAATTAGTGGTGTTTCATTGGCCCCTCTTTGTTGATGTCTGGAGAAATCTACTCGAGAGGCATTGACAAAGAAGTGCAAAACACCATGAGCAACAAAGCATCAAACATTAACCGTCGGCCCTTGGCCGGATGTCATCGCTCCATTTTCAAAAGTACATGGGATTGAGGGGATGTGGTTCAAGATGCAAGGGAACCGATTGTAACCAGGGAAGCTAGGAGGTTAAGGGCTATGATTGCTGCTGGGATTTGTGGGAGAGGAATGCTCTCTTATGCACAAGTCATGTCATTGGTCCTTGTCAACAACTGGGATTTCAGTAGACTCGGAACCAAGACATAGGAGGTGCATTCTTTGGAGAAACGAGACTCTTATAGAGTATTTGCGAGGCCCGTTGTAAACAACCAAGGCCACGCGATGATGTGCAACATGGTCTCTTTGAGACACAAGTGTAACTATTTTTCAAGACAATTGCCTTCTCGCCTAGGGCTTGTATGAGAATGACCAATAGTCTTTTGTTTATGATGTCAACGGGGTCATGAAGACCATTTCTATGCATTTTGCCCTTTGACTTTTTGTTCTCTTTTTCTTTTCTTGTTTTTCCTTTTTTTTTGTATTTTTTCTATCTTTTCCTTTTTCTTTTATTTTTGGTCTTTTTGAAAGAGCTTGCTTTTTGTGCTGTGCTTGTGTATGAGCACTTGCATTTTGCATCATGTATTATGTATTGTGTTTTGCGTTACAACTGCTTAGGGAGTTATAGTGTGCAACAATGTATCAAGAGTTTTGAGATGAGTGGAACGTATCAAGGAGGATGTAATTGAATAGGATAAGGGAGCATAATGGGGAATAGGGAATGTATCAGGAATCAGAAATGTACTTATGAATGGATTGATTAACCCAGTCGCATGTGTCAGGAAAAACGTGATACCTTGTCGTCATGATGAAGTGCATCTATGCACGAACACCTCAGAAGTATCATCCTGCAAACACAACTCCAAGAAGACAAGAAAACCACAAATGAAATAGTCAGCTAAACACTTTAAACAAGGATATGGAGTCACCACGTGCAATTTTCAAAGCAGACAAAATCATGAAGACCATCAGTTTCATTAGGCCTATGAGATGAATCATGCAACAAGTCTTTTTGGAATAGGAATAGCCAACTGCAACAATAGATCTTTTCAAGTTTTGCCTGGTTGTCAATGATGTCACCAGTTTATAGTCTTAGCGGACTATTGTGGATTAGTTTCACGTCATAACCCCTTGGACGGTGCCAGTTTAGCGTCATGGTGGATGGTGCATTGCTAGTTTATAGTCATAGTAGACTGTGAAGAGGAAAACTATTTTATAGTCTTAGTGGACTTTGGATGCTAGTTTCATATCATGGCAGGTTGACGTAGCAGTTTAGTGTCATACCGGACATGTCTTTGTGGTATCAGTTTTAAGTCATGATTGAAGACTATTTTGTGGTATCAGTTTTAAGTCATGATGCTAGGACTATTTTGTGGTATCAGTTTTAAGTCATGATGCTAGGACTATTTTGTGGTATCAGTTTTAAGTCATGATGCTAGGACTATTTTGTGGTATCAGTTTTAAGTCATGATGCTAGGACTATTTTGTGGTATCAGTTTTAAGTCATGATGCTAGGACTATTTTGTGGTATCAGTTTTAAGTCATGATGCTAGGACTATTTTGTGGTATCAGTTTTAAGTCATGATCCAGGACTTTTCTGTGGTATAAGTGTTTATTCATGATGCTAGGACTACTTTGTGGTATCAGTTTTAAGTCATGATGCCAGGATTACTCTGTGGTATCAGTTTTTAGTCATGATGCTAGGATTACTCTGTGGTATCAGTTTTAAGTCATGATGCCAGGACTATTCTGTGCCAATTTATAGTCATAGTGGATTGATGCTTACCTTGCTTGTGTAAAGTGTGATGCTACATGCATGGTCATGCTACGTGCATGCGAGATCCTGCAAAAAATCAACTAGGGAGAAAACAACATCTAGCGACACCTGCCGTACATGGAGTTAGAATGTATGAATGAAAGAAAAGCAATGCAAAAAGTGATAGTTTTAGGCTGTTCTGGGTCGTATGCTAGTTTAAGGCCTTTTCGGGCCATGTGTTTTTGTAGTTTTATGTTTTTATGTTTGATGTTTTTCAAATGCAATGTGTAAACTAAGTTGACGAATGTGTAAATAAAGAAAAATTCGTGATTTAAGTGAGCGAGAAAAATGTAAACGCATAGGCTAGTGCAATGTAAACAAAAGTCAAAAATGCATGTCAGAGGGGTAGGAAGAAAGTAGGTAAGCATCTAGCGCATTTTTAGCCATAGGAGAGTCTTGGTCATGTAGTTGCTTCCTAACTAGGCATGGATTAGGAAGCATGCAAGGTTTAGGGTCCTCTGGGGGGTTGTCGGCTTCAACCACTCATTCAGGTGTATTAGCCTTAAGCATTGTGTTGGTTGTTGTAGGTGTACCATTAAGAAACTATTCTTCCAAAACTTGCACCATGTCTATGTCGTGGATAGTTGAAGAGGAAACGTTATCACCATGGATGATAACTTGACCACCTTCGTATGGAAGGTGGATTTTTTGATGGATGGGAGAGGAGATGGCCCTTAGTTGAGCTAGCCAAGGCCTGCCTAGAATCATGTTGAAACCTGGAATCTCCTCTATGAAAATGAAATCTGCGCTAGTGGGGAATTGCTTTCTCGCTACAAAGGCTAAGTTGATTGTACCCTTGACCCTGACATGTGATCCATTGAAGGATTTTAGACATGTGGTTTTGGTTGGCCTGATTTCATTTGCCAGGCCTAGCTTGTCGATGACGGAGTATAGGACTATGTTCGTTGCTGCACCATCGTCAACATGCACTCTACGGATGGTGCATTACCCAACATGAATGCTAATGGATAGTGGAGATGTAGTGACTTCCCCTCTAGGGTTGACTTTAACTACATCATCATGAAAGGCTAAGGTTGTTGAACCCAATTCTTGTGGTGTGGGAGGAAACATTGTTGCATGGATGGACTCCTCATTTGCAGGGATGTCCTCCATAACAGGAATGGAGGCTAAGACCTGGGCCAATGCTTGGAAGTGAGCAGGTGAGGTCTTGACCAGGTCGTACAAACTCATCGTTGTGTTCTTCTGTTTTAGCACTTGTTTTACTTAGGCTAGTGCAGCTACGAAGTCTGTGTTATTGGTCATTGTGTTGGCTTTGACTTCCTCCATGAAGCTTGAGAGATAGACCTCTCCGGAGGGGGACTTAGGCTTGGTTTTCTTGGGGGTAGGGACCCCAGTGTTTAGTTGTTGTTTACAAGTTGTGGCCTTTGCTTCAGCCATGGGAGTTGAGAGGTGCTCATTTGTCCTCTTGCATTCCCATTTGGTGGGTCTACCCAAGTTGCTAGTGGGGTCAACCCTTGAATGAGGAGGGATCGAGATGTTTCCCACTGTTAGGCTTCAGGTAGGTGAGGGGCCATCTTGTTGTGACACTCTTATGATGAAAGGTTGCTTAGCGGTTTTTGTTGTTGTGCCATGCCAGTTTAATGTCTTAGTGGACAAGTCGTGCTAGTTTAATGTCTTAGTGGATGGACATTGTGGAGCCTTGACCACAAAGGGTGTTGTGGTTGCTTGGGGTGGCAGCTTGATAACAAAGGGAGGCCTCTTGTTTATGGAGGTTGGGGGAATCCTTACCTTGCTAGGAGGCACACGGATCACAAAAGGTTTTTGCACAGGTTTGGGCTTGCCACCTATGCTAATTGAGTTTATGACATAGGAGGCATCATCTGTGTTGGATTGACTTGCCATGTCAATCACTAGTTGGCCTTGTTCTATCATTCCTTGTAGGTCATCTTGCAAGGCATGACAGTTGTCTATACTATGACCAGCCATTTGATGGTAATGGCATATTGGTCCAGTTTAAAATGTTGTGGGACTGGGGGCTCATTTGGTACTGCTAAGGTGGGGTTCCTTAGTAGCTCACAGTACCTATCATGTTTTTGGTGGGTAATCTCTGACACATGTTTGTGTTGGATTTTCCCAGCTTTCAAGGGTTGCTCCAATAGTTGAGAGGGTTGCATCGGTAGTGGTGTATACTTTGAGTGGTCCTTGCACTGAAAGTTGGACCTTGAGGTGGCCCCTGCTGATGTAGGTGAGTTGGTGCCAAAGTTGGCAGCTTTGTTAGCTGGGGCTTTAGGTTGCTTAGCTTTTAGGCACCAGTTGGTTGCTTTTGTGATTGTGGCTACTGTTGCCTCGATTGTGTTTTGCTTGCGAGTATGTTGGTTTTTGTAGGCCACATAAGCTGGGTCATTGCTAGCTTGCGCTGCTTCCTCTATGTCCTTAATTTGTGTGAATGCTTGACTCAGAGTACGAGCATTCAAATAATAGAGTTTTGACTTAATGAAGTCATTCACAGTGGCTTTAAAAATGGCAAGCAAATATGCCTCAGGTATAGGCTCATGGAGTTCATTCAGGGCTACACTCCATCTTTGGATAAATTTTTGTGCTGGCTCTAAGGGCGCTTGTTTAATTTGAATCAAGCTATCTAATGTGGCTTTAGGCTTTAGATTGTATTTGAAATGGGTGACAAACTGGTGTAACAAATCTTCCAAAGAAGATATAGAGCTACAGGGTAAGGCTTGGTACCAGTCTAAGGCTCTTCCTACTAAGGACATAGCAAATACATGCAGAATTACATGGGGCCATGCCTGAAGCAAAAGACTTTCAGTTCGGAATGTCACTAGGTGGGCATTCGGGTCTCCCTCTCTATTGTACTTAGTCAACTGAGGTAACGAGACTTCCTTTGGCAAGGTTAAGGATAGAACTGAGGGGTCAATTGGGTCATCTTGATAGAAATCTAGTACTTTGACTTCCTCATTGTTCAAAGTTTTAAGGCGTTTTAATTCCTTTGCCAAAGAGTGCATCATTTTTTGTGTGTCTGCCCATTCTGGGCGGTAGGCAAACCAGTTGATGAGACGCGGTACGCGATATCGCGGCCGACGCGATATCGCGTCTTCTCCTGCGATATCGTGTACACAATATCGCGTCGCGTCGCCATTTCTATAAATAAGAGGCGGCACTCCCTTCATTTCCCAATCCTGGCTAGTGTAGCGAAGCTCTGGCAGATTGATCACTCCAGAGTTAGAATTTTTCCCCATGTGCCCGCAGTAGGAGTCCTAGAGTGAACGGCTCTTTATTCGAGCAGCTTGTAACCTGAACCCAAGTTGTGTACGGAAATAAAGACGAACTTGATTGGATAAACCTTGTAGTACATGGTTTTATTTGTTTTATTTCCTGCTTTCCTAGTGCGTTCAAGTACGTCTTGATTACG
>MNCI01010030.1:178088-251051 GCA_015680685.1 Gnetum montanum | reverse complement strand
ATAATACATTGTCAACTTTAACAAGGAGTGTATGCTTTAACAGCAAAGAATCTAATCCTTAATCTTCTGATTTTGCTTCCATACAACTTATCAACCAAACACTTCACATATTGGCTTGTTTTCTGTTAACTCACCATACTAAACTTCTTCATTTGGGCTATCCTTAAAAAAAATATTCCAACTGTTCCATGCAATGGCTAAATGTGCAAACAACAAGGTTTCTACTCTTTTCTCTCAGCGTCTCTATTTCTCTTTGTCTCTAGTTTGCTCAAAATTGCCAACTTCGATCTAATGAAAAATTGGGATTTTTATATAGGTTTAAACGTTAGACTCAGGTTGGGTGACATTTGGTGCGTTGATCGAGTGAAAAATAATGAAATGTTGTAAGTGTACATTGCATCGCATATTCTGGGCATATACGTTGGGCGTATATGCTAGGCGTATATGTTGTATCTGCTGGTCATATACGTTGGGCGTATACGCTCTAAATGTTGGGCATATACGCTGGGCGTACAGGATGTGAATGCTTAGCGTATGGACTCTAGAATACATGATGTCAACACCTGATGATTGCTCTATTCATATGAGTTGATGCTCTGTGCAGAATCATGCTCTGAAGTGTTGTTTCTATGCCATCTTCGGGATTACATGTCGGGCATATACGTCAGTCATACATTCTGAGTGTACATGTGAGCCATGTATGCTGGGCATGTACATTGGGCGTATATGCTCTGAATTTGGGCGTATATGCTAGGCGTATACGCTGTACCTATTGAGCGTATACGCTCTGAATGTTGGGCATATACGCTGTACCTATTGAGCATATAGGCTGTGAATGCTAGGCATATACGCTATACCTGTTGGGTGTATACGTTCAGAATGCATATTTGGGCGTATACCCTAAGAATGTGTACTTAGTGAAAACTAAGTATTTTGAGTTCCAAAGTTGTCATTTCTAATAGCAGATGTTGCCGTGGTTTTCGGTGGGTCCTAGGGAACTGCTCCTTGTCGAGTTGGACTCTACTTGAAGCTATCTGTGGGTCCCTCAAGATTTAGTCATGCTGGGGAGCATCGTGGCTTAGCTTGATTTTTGTTGGAAAAGTACTAAGCTTAGAATTTTGTGTTGTTTCACCCCTCATCCCTATTACAGCCTATGCACATCCATTTCATTTGTCCCAATATCCTCTCATACTCCCCATACTCACAATTTCACACTCCTCTGATGCATATGCACTATGACACACATGGCATTCATGTCACATCAACTATAGAATCCATGATTGATGTAACATAATTCATCCTATGGGATGCCTATGTTACGTGGTAAAGGCCTAAGAGAATGTAAAATGAATCATCCCTGAGGGGAAACATCTATCCTATAGATGCAATGTAATGTGTCAAAACAAAGCCCATCTTCTCGATGGCCAATTGCAGCTAACATTTAGCAGTAAGCCGAACCCAAAGAAGTTTTTCCTCAGAAAAAAAAGAGCAACAACGCTGCAGCTTCGCAATTGGCCCATCCTTGGATGAACTTTGATGCTCTCATAAACACTCCAACAAGAGCTCAACATTTCAGGGGCAAGCTACTTCATGCCATGGTCACTATCAACCATGCTAAATTTGCATCTTACATTACAATCCACTATTTGTATTTCATTCCAACCATTTAAATTTCGTCTCCCTAGCATTGCCTATACCCCTTTTTCCCTTAGCATAACCTTATTCCCATAACACTCTTGAGCATGTGAAAATGACATCCGATCTTATGCTGACAAATGATGTTGGTGATATGTCTGTTGTGGTGTTTTGTAATTCTTTGTCAACGTCTTTCGGGCCACTCCTTCAAACGTCAACAAAGAGGGGCCATTGAAACACCACAAAATTTTGCGTATTGGCATCGCAACTGCAAATATGGTTAAGTGTTATGTGTTGTTACGTGCTGCTACGCTGCATAGCGTAGCACCTTACTATAGTGCATAGCGTAGCACCTTGTTATAATGCTAGCATAGCACCTTGCTATAGTGTGTAGGGTAGCACCCCGTTACACTACACTGTTATGCACTGTTACACGTTGTTACCTACCACATTGCCATGTGGCACCAGATCTGCATTTTGGGCTAACCCTAGCCCTATAAATACCGCTGCATCCTCTTTAAAAAAGAGGGGGGAGAAGGGGGGAAGGCTTCAATTTCTTCACCGGCAAAGCAGTTGGCATTTCCATTTTGGCATTTTGGCACTTAGCTCCGTGGATGAACAAGACCTAGAGCATACCACACCGACAGAGAGGCATAACTACATCACATGGTATACTGTGACCATCGACCCAAGATGCACAATTTATCATAGTGAGCACCAGATTTCACAACCTGACACCACCGAGGCTGTGATTCCACTCCAACTATGCCTAATGTACACTTTGCATACCTGTACCCTTTTTCAAGGTAGTGTATCTTTCTATTCAAACTCTCTTTTTGGTTGATCACAACATTTATTTGGCATTGTTAAGTATTAAATCATGTTCATTGTCCCGTTACGTACTTTAGCACATTTCTACTACTATGCACATTATGTTTTTCTTTTATTGTTTGCAAAAGGGTTATTATACACTGATTAAGTCCCTATTTGATTGACAAGACTGTTCAGGGTGCCCATTTCTATTTTCTCCAGCACTACCCTCATGTGGATCTAGGGTTAGGCTATGTGCTTGAAAACCTCTCGATGTTTCCAACCATCCACATTTTTAGTCGCTACATGACCGAGGACCCTCTCATCGAAGCACCAGTAATGAAATCTAGGGGGAAATAAAAATACTAAAACTAAGTTCCCTTCTAGATTAAAAAATGCAAAAAGATGTATCCAGAGTCCTTCAAGACAACATCAAAGTATTCGCATGGTCTTACAACAACATGTTGGCCTTAGATCCATGGCTAATACAACATAACATTGTATTGAACCCACGTGTCAAATCGGTTAAACAAAAGGCTCAAAAGATTAAACTAGAAATCAAACTAACTATATATGATAAAATCCCTAAGCTATACCAAGCAGGTTTCATTCGTGTGGTCGATTACTTGGAATGGGTGTCAAACATTGTTATAGTCTCTAAGAAAATGGGAGGGATACGAATTTGTATATACTTCTGAGATCTAAACAAGGCAACGATTAAAGATGACTTCCCACTACCAAGTATCGATCAGCTTATCGACACTATAGCTGGTCATGCTTTACTATCCTTCATGGATGGGTTCTTGGGTTATAATCAAATTGGTATAAATCTAAAGCATTAGTTGACAACTACTTTTATGACCCCTTGGGGTACCTTTTGTTACACTATGATGTCGTTTGGTCTAATGAACATCAGAGCAACCTACCAACAAGCCATGACCTACATATTCAGCGACTACCTCCTAGAGAGACTAAACGATTACGTGGATGACATAGTGGTCAAGTCTAAGATAGCTATTGATCACCCCACTGATCTAGATGTAGTCCTAAAGCATTGTCACAGGCATGACCTACGCCTTAATCCAAAGAAGTGTGTTTTCAGCATAAAAATCAAGCGCATGCTAGGGTTTGTAGTATCGGAGGCTGGAATACAAGTGGACCCTAACAAAGTTAAGGCCATCGTTAACCTAGCACCCCCTACTAACCTTAAAGAATTTTGTGGGTTGCAAGGTAGAATACAGTTCATCATAAGGTTTATAGCAAGGTTAACTAATAAGTTACACCCCATGCAACACTTACTAAAGAACGGGGTTAACTTCAAATGGATAACATAGTGCCAACTAGCCTTCGATAACTTAAAGAAAGAGCTTTTACACCTCCCAACTGTTTACCCATCATAGAGGGATAAGCCTTTCTACATATACCTTGCTACTTTGGACACGTCTATCATAGTGCTGTTATGGAAAAAAAGAGAAGATGGATTTGAAACCCTAGTCTATTACTTGAGCCACAGATTGATAGCATATGAAGCCAAATACAACAAAGTGGAAAGGAATTGTCTCACTTTACTATTTATGCTAAAAAATTGGAGACACTACTTGTTCCGTAGCCAAGTGAACATTATATGCAAAAGCAACATACTTCGGGCTATCACGAACAACTTATATGAAAGTAGTAGAATAGCTTGATGGAAAGCAATAACAACGGAATTTGATTTACACTATGTGGCCCAATCGTCAATGAAAGGAAAAGAGATAGCTATGCAGCTTGCAACCTCACCTGTTGACGATCAAGCAACCATAGAACCCGAATTCCCTAGTGAACATGTTAGCAGTATCATCCTTGTGCCATCATATTTCGAGGCCACTTTGCATTTTGATGGTGCCTCAACCATGCGAGGTGGCAGTTCTACCATTATCATTACATTACCCTGGGAACATGCAACCTTTTGCTTACCACTTCTCATTCCTTTGTACGAACAATGTAGCTGAGTACGAAGGACTCCTCAAGGACATCTTAGTAGCCTAGCAATTAAACATTTGACATCTGGCAGTTTGAGGTGACTCCCAATCTTTTGTCAATAAAATCACTAAGGTATACGCCTATAAAGCTTTTCATTTATAGCCTTACTGTGATTTGGCAAAAACTTATTGCAACAATTCACCACAATAGGCATCCAGCATGTGCCATGCAGTGAGAACACTGTAGTCGATGCCTTACCTATGCTAGAATTAAACATGATGTCACACCTGTTCATGAATCTACCTACTTCAATAATAGAGTGCATAGACCCTATCACCCATGTAGTACACATGGCCTTCGTAAGAGCTACCAATGCCCAAGAGTGATATGCTAATGTGAAAACCTACCTACAACATGGTGAACCCCCACACGGCTTGACATCCACCAAAAGGGATGCAATCTGAAAGCGAGAACGACAGTATGTCCTAGTAGGAGATAATACCTTATGTAAATGCTCCTTTGATGAAATACTGTTAACTTGCGTTGGTGGGGAGGAGGCACAAAAAATAGTTAGCAAAGCCCATGAAGGACTATGTGGAGGCCACTTAGCTCCCAAGGCCATGGCAGCTAAGATCAAACACCTAGGGTATTGTTGGCCTTGCATGGAATGGGACAATTTTGCTAAAGCCAAGACATGTGACATGTGCCAATGTCACACAAATCTCATACACATGTCACCTACCAAGTTGCATCCTATGTAGATCACATGGCCATTCCAATGATGGGGTCTGGACATCATAGGATCCATAACACTTAAGTATTTTGTAGGACATAGCTTTATCATTACTGCCACTGAGTACTTTATGAAGTGAGTAGAAGCTATCCCCCATAGGAAAAATACATCTCAATAGGTTTGCCACTTCATCTTCGACAACATCGTAATAAGGTTTGGTCTTCCCATGACTATTGTGATAGACAACGGGTGACAGTTTAGTAGTGTGGAAACTAGAACCTTTTGTAGCAACCTTGGCATTAAGCAATCTTTCTCGTCACCATATTACCCATAGGCTAATGGTCAAGTAGAAGCAACAAACAAAGCCATCATCAACTTGCTTAAAAGAATGCTTAGCAACCAAAAGAGGCAATGGCACGATCAAATCCTCTATGTGCTCTAGGCCTACCATACGACGTGTAGGATGGCTACAGGTAAGACCCCTACAACTTGGTCTACGGATCTGAAGCAATGTTGCCTCTTGAATTGCAGGTACCATCACTATAGATGTTGCTTTCAAGCATCATAAATGAAGCCCAGAACAACAAGTCAAGGATCATTGATATCGACTCCCCAGAGGAAGAGCGTGCACAAACATTGGATCACATCGAATGGTATCAGGACAAGCAGCGGAAAAAGCATCATGCAGACCTACATCGATAGCCAACTAAAAAGGGATACCTAGTCCTCAAAGTTGTGGGTGAACATGTAGACAAGTTTTCAACAAACTAGAAAGATCCATTCGTGGTCACAAAAGCCTACGAGAATGGAGCCTTCAAGCTGATAGCCATGGATGATAGAGAGTTTGCAAATCCTATAAACCACTTGTACTTAAAGCCATACTTCATCTAATGCAGAAGTAAGGTAAGCATCAATAGTCTACTATGACTATAAACTGACATCCATAGTTTGCTACGACTATAAACTGGCATCCACAGTCCGCCATGACTATAAAATGGCATAGAAAGTTTGCCATGACTATAAACTAGCACAGAAAATTTGCTACGATGTTAAACTAGTACAAATGGTCTACTATGACCTTAAACTGGCCCATCCACTGTCTACTACAATGATAAACTAGCACAGCAGATTGCTAGGACCTTAAACTAGCAAAATGGTCTGCTAGGACCTTAAACCAATATATTAGATGGTCTACCCGGACCTTAAACTATGTTTGCAGCACAACGTTCTCAGCTCACAATCCACAACCATTCAAACAAGTGAGCATGCATAGTGCCCATGTAGGGTGGAGCATTGTAGTTCCAAAATACAGTTCATGATGACAAGAAATCACCCTCTAGAATGAACGCAATGCCACCACCCCTGGCATCTTGCTGATCCTCTAGAGATGTCATTTGACATCTTGCTGACCTTCCAGAGCTACCGCTACCATGGCCCATTGTCCTGGCAGTAGCTTTCATTGTCAGCACCTACTACTGGAGCCCCAGCACTCTTGTGGCCTAGCCACAAAGTTGCTACCTTCTAGCCACCGCCATCATCTAAGCTCGAAAGACATTTAGCTATTAGGCCTCTCACCTTACAATTGAACTGCATGATGTTTGCCTTGGGTAGGAACTCCTAAGCACTCGCATCGCCACAACTCCTAGCCCCCTCGATGCTACCCCCTTCAGCCTGCCACTACTAGAGCCACTGCTGGCCTTCCTACTTTAGACGTTGCATTCCTTAGCAACAATGCTTGTCACTTCAATGATTTCTAAAGTAACTAATACCTTTTCCTAATTGCGTTTCATGATTATATTTATCTGGTCTGCTTTCTATTGCATTTGCAGGATATGGGCTGAGATGGCATTGGTTAGAGATGCATTTCATCAAGAGGATAGGACACCGCATCATTCCAAGGTGACTTCTCTAACTAGCTTAGCTACTTGGGAGTGCACATCCTACCTCTGATCTTTAACCTTCATCATCTCGTTCCTCAAACACATAGCTTCCCTTTTCACATCTTTTTTACAAGTTTTCTCAACACATGTAAAGCCCTTCCATATGCTCAACCACAAAGTCCATGATGCGTGTAATGTAATTCGCCTCATGCGAAGCATCTGTAGGCAGGTCAAAGCCCCCACATGGATGTAACACAAATCATCTAGGGGAAGAAACACCTATCCTACAACAACAAGGTTGTTTGAAAATGAATATGGCTAAATAGTAAAAGAAAAGCACAAAAGCATAAAAAAAGAGAAAAAAATAAAAAGAGCCTATGCCCAAAGAAAATGGCACACCAGCTATTTTACAATGATCATCTCCAAGCATTCCAATGAGACGTTAGAAGCCAGTAAAAGAAATGATGTCCACGTTGACCAATTCCCTCATAAGCACTCTGATGAGGGACTGTGCTAAGTTTCATCTTACTTTTTCCTGAACTTGTCCCCTCAAGTACATCCTTTCCTTTTTCCCGTACACAACTATCCTGTTACTCGAAAGCATAGCAAAGCAACATCTGAGCAACCACCAAAGAGCAATGTTGGTAACTTGTCCTTCATGGTGTTTCATATTCTTTGTTGACATCTATCAAGCAGATCCTCCAGACATCGACAAAGAGGGACCAGTGAAACACCATAAAATTTGAGGATCCTCATGCCTCAATAGGGTCTTGGAATTTAGGCAAGGACTTCCACAAGTGCAGCTTCATGATAGTTAGATAGGAAAATATAGGCATTGAGGTTGGACTAACCAGCCTAGCAAGTTTTCTATCTCTAGAGCTAACAGGCCTGATGAACTCTCTAGCCTACTTGCGTAGACAATTGACCCTATTTACAATCTATGTAGAAATGATGCTAGGAGTCACCAAGAGTGTTTGGGATGAGCAAAACAGTTTGGCAAGTTTCCTAGTGAAGAAGTCTACTATGCTACGCTACACTATGCAGTGTAGCAAGCCTCAAAAGATAATTGCTGAAGCACCTAGGTGCGAATTGATAGAATGATTGGAAAACAAGTCAAGATTTAGTCAACCCAAGGTGCTACGCTATGCTACACTATGTAGTGTAGCATAGCATAGCAAAGGCAAAGCAGAAAGGCCCATCTTGCCAAGTGATTCTGACAAGATAAGTTGCACTCGGCAACACTTCAGCCACCAAAACCAGTTACCCCAATTAGCCCCCAAACCTTGAGCAAACTTTCTTGCTTGAAAATGGTGAATTGAACAAAGAAGTGGGATATGCTGGCTGCTACACTATCCTATGCTACATAGTGTAGCACAGGGAGTAACAATGCAAGAGCAGAAAAAATTTTCAAACATAAGTTCAATGAGTTCAAAGGCTTCCTAACATGAAGGACAAAAGTTGCAGTTGTTAGCATGACTAAGCCTCAGAAAAATGCTTTCAACTCCAACAAAAGTTTCAGTCAAGACTAGTGGCTACGCTCTGCTACCCTACATAGCGTAGCATAGCGTAGTAAGTAGCTACTTATGCTACGCCAATGTACTTGATAGTGTGAGTAATGCAACACTAGTATGGAAGCATCAAGAAATCTTCAGGAAACTATAGAACTTGTTGACAGCAATCTTTCTCACTTTGGCTTCTCCTTGGCAGAATCAGCAATGTTACTTCATTTTGCACACCCCCTAGTTAGCTTTGAAAACATTGTTCCTATGCTTGACCCTGCTCATAAGAGCAAGGAATACGTAGTCCTGGAGAGTAAGCCCCATTTTTTGTTTGCATTGTTAGCACAATGGATCTTGGCATATACAGTTCTGACAGTATAGTCATGGCGTAGCCAAGTTCATGTCTAGCATTGCACACCTACACAATACGGACATGAGAGCACCTTGTGGGGTCCAGGACACATGGTGTTAAGACCACATTTCTCACCTACTCTTGGACGTATAAATATCCTGGCAAATGATGCTCAAAGGGTTGGATTTTTCATTCAAAGAGTTGGAATTTTTACATTGACAAGAGCAGTTGGCTTGTTCAATTTTTGCATTGGCTGGTTGGCGTCTTGATCATCTTCTTAGGAAATGGAGTTGGCTTTTTGCTGCAATTGGCTTTTAAGTTGGCTTCCAGAAGGTATAGTTGGCATTTCCCTTGAGCATTCTAGTTATCCTTGAGTTCCTTGTGTGTCTTCAACACTACATAACCTATTGTACACCTTTCAAACAAGGCAAAGAATTGAATCTATGACTTTGGGGTGATGGATTTTCTCACCTAATTTTGTTTTGCTATTTCTTTACTATTATCATTTTTTTGCATTATTTTCTCCATTCTACATTTATTTATCATTGATTTACCTCACGTGTCTCACATTCGAAACGAAATTTACATACAGTTAAGATACACTGATTAAGTCCTTGTCTGATTGACCAAACCATTTAGGACTCCCTGCTTCTATTTTTCTCTAGCATGGCCCTCACATGGATCTAGGGTTAAATTATTCACCTGGCAACCTATTAGTGTTCCAGCCACCGATGTTTTCAATTACTACACATTATTTTGACATAATTTGTAGGTAAATGGTAGTCTCTTAGACTCTATCACATGTAGTCTAGGTGGTGTGGTCATAGTTTGGTAGTCTATGGGATCTTGTTCTCATCTTGCAGAGGATAACACTTTGAGCATGACATGTTAGCGTGACTTGTCCATGTCCATGCCACATGGCACCCAGGACACATCGCATCTAGTCCACATATCATGTCAACCCTAGCCCTATAAATACCCCAAAATTCATCAATTTAGGGGTTGGAAAATCATTTGAGCATTGAGCATTCAAGAATTCCTAGCATTTGCACTACTCCTGCACTTGAGCACCCAAGCTTGACACCTTGGAAAATACTGTGATAGTCTTCCTTGCACTGGCATAGCATGACGACCACAAACCCAGTAAGTTCATCCTTCCTCACAGCTACTAGCACTATGTTTATGATGTCCTAGAGATGATGACCAGACCACTATGGTACCATTGCACCTATCTAATGCCGCATACTAGTTTCACACACTGTTCAATCAAAATTTATGCTCCCTAGTTTTGGGTCAATGCATTTCTCCACCCTCAAAATCCTATTCCATTTTCTCTCATAGCATTTGCTTTAGATTTTTAGCATTACTCTTTCATTTGTTTCTACTATCAATATGCATTTTCACATTCACATTACTATTTTTCAAGTTGAGACTCTACATTACGCTATTGCTTATTGTCCCAGCTCCCATGCATAGTGCTCTATAAAATCTTGTTACAATAAGGTATTGTTATACCATGTAAGTCCCTTTCTAATTGACTAGACCATTCAAGGCGCCTTTTTTTATTTTTCCAACATGGTCCTCCCATGAATTTAGGATTAGGCTGAACACTAGTGGACCTATCGGTGTTCTAGCCATCAATGTTTTTGGGTGTCACATCTCTTACATTATTTTATATTGAATCATTTGATTTAAAGAAGAGAAACAAATTAAACATTACTACCATGATGAAATATAATCTCAAATTCTAAGGTACTCTCAAATTGTTTGAAAATGTTCCAAGATCATTGTTGGAACTTAAGCAACTTCCAAAAGTCTTGGAATACATGTTCATCATTGATGATCATCTCATCATCATTAATTTTAGTTTGATAATCATCCAAAAGGTTGAAATCACAAGAGTATTTGTCAAAAGAAAAAAATTCTTTATTTTATCCCATTATGAACTTACTATAATTGATTTCTCTATCCATCAACACTACATATATATGGAATCAAGAATAAAGATTTTGTGGATATTATAATAAAGACTTTATTCTCATATGTAGGACATGATGAAAAATAAGGTTATCCATCTCTTATGATTTAGTTTCATTAAATGCACTTCTAAATATGAGTGGGTTACCCCAACTATGATCATATCAAAGAAAGGAAATGAATGGAGAGTTTATGTTGACTATAGGTTACTAAATGCTACTGCATTCAAGGATGATTTCCTATTTTTATTCATGGACTAGGTTATGGAAGACATCTCCATCTAGAAGAATTATAGCCTTCTTGATGGGTACTTTAGCTATAATTCGATTGAAATCATCTTGAAGTATTAGATAAGACTACGTTCATTTGTCCATGGGGAACATTTATCTTTAAGCTCATGTCCTTGAAGTTTTACAATGCATCAACCACATTTGAAGAGTTGATGATGTTAGTATTCCAAGATTACATAGGTAAGAATATGGAAGTCTTTATAGATAAGTTTCCTACTTATGACAAAAGATTCAAGGAAGTATTGGATCAACTTGAAGCTTTTTTTTGCCATTGTTGCTAGGTAAAATTAAAGCTAAACTATCAGAAAAACCAACTAATGATGACTAAGGACACTCTTCCTAGACATAAGATCTTTAAGAGGAGGATCAAAGTTGATCCTAAAAAATATACAAATTCCTATCATAATCAAAGAGGTGTGATCTTTCCTTGGTCATACAAGATATTATTACATATTCATTACAAATTATTTTAGAATAGTCAAGTCATTATTTAATTTGACAAAGAAAGATATTATGTTTTTGCGAAACAAGAAAAGTAAAAATACAATTCAATGTCTAAAGGAAAGGCTAACACAAATCCTAGTGTTGTAGAGTTTTAACTACACTTGATCCTATTACATGATAACATGTCCTTCTAATTTTATGTTGGGTGAAATATTTATGCAATTTGATAATAAAAAGAGATCCTACTACATTTACTATTCTAGTAAGAGCATATTGAGACCAGAGCTAAATTACACCATCACTAAAAAATAGCTTATAGTTGTTTTTTTTTTTTGCAGTTTGAAAATTAAAGCATTAAGTTTTGGAATGTAATACCTTCATCCCCACATATTATAATTCCATCAAATTACTCAAGAACAAATTAAATATCAATCCATGTATGATCTGATAGCTAGTTCTTTGATAAAAAAATTAATTTGCACATGATTAGTTATAAATATGTTGAGAACATGATGGAAAATCATTTGTCTAGGTTGCAATTGATAACAAAGGAGAGAATGTACTCCTTGATTAATTTTTTTATGACCACATTTACAAGGCCATCTTTATTACTAAAAAGGTATGTGATTTCCCATTGAATACAAACATCCTTAATTACCTAGAGAGCTATAAGATGCCTTTTCATGGAATAAATGAAAGATCCATTGATTCCAATACTAGATGAGGCCTTACTTGATTATCAAATATCATCTTTACAAAATATGTCCTAATGGTATCATAAGATGGTATGTTCCTAAAAAGAGTTAAAACTCCATTTTGACTCATGCACACCATGGTATGTATGGTGGGAACTATGCTGGATAGAGGACCATACCAAGGTTGCTACTCGTGGGCTACTTTTAACCCACCTTGTATCATGATGCTCTATACTTTGTGCACTACTATGATAAGTGCCAACATGAGAGAGATATGTCCTCATTTATGGAGAAACCACAAAAATAGATCCAACTACTTAACCCTTTCACATGTGAAGGATTGACTTTGTTCGTCTAATTTCTCCAACCTTCAATAATGAAGCATAGCTTATTATATCAATGAACTATTGCACAAAGTAGGTTCAAGCACTTGCTATTAAACATTATTCAGCACCTACCAAAACAATATTTCTCTACAACATTATACTCCATAATTTTGGTGTTTCCAAGACCTTGATATTTGATAATGATACATATTTTATTGGTAAGGTTTTTGAAAAATTTATTGAAATATTGTGAAGTTAATCATAAATTAAATTTCCTATATCACTAGCCATCCAATGGCCAAGTAAATATTACTAATTAGGAAATTATTATAATACTTATAAAATCTTTTAGCTATACACCATTCAAGTTATTATATGAACATGTCCCACATGTCTATTTATCTTAAAATGAAAACCTTGGGGAGTACAGTTAATTTTGATATGACCTTGGATTTTACATAATAAGAGAGGTTGATTAACCTCAACCTTCTTTATGAGAATTGTAGAATCATCCTATTTTACAATGAGTTAAAAATTTTTTAAACCAATTCTTTCCATGATTTTCACATTAACTATATTAGTTACCAATCTAGTGCTATGTAGATATATCATCTAGACAAGTTGGAAAAACATTTCCTAGTGATTAAGTAGCACATAAAATATTACAAAGAATATTGTTCATCTCTGAGAGTACCTAGTGCTCAATCTCATAATTTACCCTCAAAGATGTATTAGGTGATAGACATGAATACGCCTTGAGGGAGAAATCCTCCACACCATGTTAAAATTTTCTTTTCCACTATGTTGTTTATATGATTTAATAAAGTTGATATTCTAGTTAGGAATTTTTACATTTTTCAAGCTTAGTGATTAATTATTTCTAATTTTTTCTTTCTATTAAGTGTCATCTTTTGGTATGTATGGGAAAATCAATTAATTTACTTTATGAATGCTCACTCAATAAGCTAATGGTGGATGGGTGAATCATGGATATGATGATGATGCAAGAGTGCCAAATAAGTCCAACATGGAGCTTTGATCAATGAAATGTCCAATTTATGAAGTTCATCTACATATTTTTCCTCTATGCATCATTGGAAAACCAAGCTCAGGTTCAATAGAGATTTTGAACTTGCACCATAGGTTGTTAAAGCTATTGCGATTGGAAGCATGGGTAGGTGATGGGCCCATACCTTAGGGCATGAACTTCAAAATCTTGGATGAGTGCTTGGTCACTACAAAGAAAATGCTATATCATCAAGGATATTATTATCACTATGATGAATCTAATTGATGTGATTGGATCAAAGTGCACATGCTTGTCATTCTTAACCACCTTGCTCAAAAGAGGTTCATGATTCCTATGAACGTATGTGTGCCATATGGAAGGAATGGATATTGTGTTTATGCAACTCAAAGACTCTAAGTGCTAATCCAACATATCAATAATTTCCACAACTTTCATGCACATCTCAAAATACTTTCTTCTTATGGAAGATGATTTTTCGTAAATTAAAAAAATAAAAAAAAATAAAAAAATGATAAAAAAAGAAAAGAAAACAAAAATAAAAAGGAAGAAAACAAAAAAAAATTGAAATTAATTAAAGAAGAAGACGTAATTGGAGGAGTGATGCTATTGCAAGCTCTTTGATCTACACAAGTTGGTATTTATACCATTCTGGACTAATCATGTTATCACTCAAACAAGATCAAGATGAAAGGTTGAACCACTATTCATATAATGCATGTGTGAATTTAATCGAGCATGCTTACCTTATGTTCATCCTATTTCATGGATTACTTTACTCTCAAATGTAATAGTCCAAGGTAGTGTCTTATATCATCCCTACCCATGGTAATAGTCCAAGGTAGTGTCTTATATCATCCCTACCCATGGTGAGGAAGGCCTTGAAGTCTCTCTTGTAGTAGCCTTTGATAATTTCAAATGTTCTTGCCATCCAATTCTAAAATCAATTTACTTCAAGGGGTCAAAGTTGCAAATCTTGTATTAATCCATGATCATATCTATCATGGAGATTTCATTATCTTGGTTATGCTGGTGTAATCATTACAAAAATTAGGAATAGATAACACAACTAGAGGAATCAAGTAGAGGTTTCTGGTAAACCCAAGTTCAAGGAACATACTATGCATACATGCTTGGATGGAGGATAACCAAACCAAAATCTATACTTATAGATGATCTACAACATGTTACCTTGGTTAAATTTCACCAATGGTTAGATTGTAGAATAATCAAGACTAGATGAAATTGGTAGTGGTAGGTCCAATCTTGTGTTTCAAAGGGTACTTGGAGGTGTATCCCTATTATGTGGATAAGTAGTAATAAAGGAATGTAGTAGTGGATGTCTCACAATGTATAGGAAATTCTCATGTGCTCCCATAAGCTAATTGAATGGTTGGCTAGGGATCCAGTGCTATTGCACTCTCATCTCCTCTCTTTTCATTAGTTTATTCCCCATCTCTCTCTTTCCATTCTAGTACATTATCATGTATGACAAGAATTAGATCAAGAAAAATGAAGGATGAGATTTAATTATCCAAAGAGACATCCTTATATTAGATGTTGATGTCCAAATGGTTGCTAAAAATCCATGAGTGTTCCATCAATAGGTTCTAAAAGGATAAGAAAGATAGGTTCCTGAAATGGGAAGAATTCACTTATGAAATCTTGGTGGATTAGCATTGCAAGCAAGTGAACTTGGACATATCTTCCATCAAATGATAGTAATTGCATGGCATAAGGAACTTGATTAATCTTCAATTTTTGTGGTAGTGACCCTATAAGCTTTGATTTGATCATGATAATCTATTACCATATACTTCATTTGTGCTTGTTATTCAATTCTTTGAAGCCATATTTACATCCCATTTTTAAGCCCCTCTTTCATAGTTCTTGGATCATGGAAATGAGTAGATTTGATAATATGATTCAAATGCCATGAGCTTGAAAGTTATCTAAAATATGGTTTAATGTTTCATTCTTCTTGCCTTCTTTGTACCTTGTTTAATTTGATCATTAGCATATTAGACAATTTTGTATCTTTCAATCTTATTCAAGTGAACATGTACCTAGACATTATTCATGATAACAATAATATTGAGATTAATTCACTTTCATTATAGCATTCATCCTTATTTTAATATTTTGCTACATTTGTTTTATTTCCATTTTTATTTACCTTCATGTTCTTAGATTAATATTTTTTCTTATTTCTAAAATATATGTTAAGTATGTGGAATAACTATGACTAACTACAAACATAAACATGCTAATGTTGGTAATCTGACACTGTTTTCACATGGTAATGTAACAATGATAGGAAGAGTTCATGATGTGTATGATAAGTTGAAAATAGATGCTCAATTCTTATCCTAGAATAAAATTTACTTTCTACACTTAAATTAATTTTATTAAACTTTAATATATTAACATTATTTTAATCATGGATAGAACAACATCAACCATATGTCTTAATTATACTTAAACATACACACTAAGTGTTACAAGAGTATAATTAGAATGAAAACCATCCATGATCACATATAACTATATAAATTCTCTACTAGTGTAGTCTATGAATTACGAACAAGTCACTCACAAGTGCTTGCAATTTGTATAGTTAGAGAGAAGGAGGAGATCACCACTTATTAGAAGGAAATGTTGATTTTGTCATAATATCTAGCCTAGTATGTGTGCATTTTATCTGCTTTATGTTTTGTTGCATATCTCTATAAAAGAAAGGATAATGTAGTGCTAAGTTTTCCTTCTATGTAATCTATAACTAGCTATTTATTTTATTTTCTATCCATGATGTACTCAATACAAAGGCTTAAGGCCCACTCCTACCTTTTGAAAGTTATCATATTTTAAAAAAAAATAAAAAAAAATCAAAATAATTTTTATATGCTACCTTTTTTAAGCTCCACCTCCTCTCTCTCTCTCTCTCTTTCTCTCTCTCCCCAACAATATGAATTACAAGCATTTATGCATGACCCAATCAAATTTTTCAGACCTTAAGTTCCCAAGTACATTGGTTCTAGGATCTAAAATCTAACCGTGACAATCATTGTCTTCTCAACTACACCTGTGGAGCTTAATTGTAGGGTTAAGTGTAATTGAGGTTCATGATTTTTTATTGTTTTATATTTATTTTTTCTACAATTAACAACAAGTTAAAACTTAATTTATGAACCACTTTAACTAATCTAATTAATAATTAAGAATGAACTATCCTAACATAAGTATCTAGTCCCACTTTCCATGCACATCTTGAACACATATAATGTTGTGGGGTTACCAAATGTTAAGCATTAATAGGATTACCAAGCATTAAACACATGCTCAATGATCATACTTATGTGCTTAATTAACTACTATTTAATTTGGCTATATTACTTTAACTTAATTACTTGGTAGTATCAAATAAAATTCCACAAAACATTAAATGCATGAATCAAATATTTAGGTTAGCCATGGTGTTGGAAGGTTTGATCAAAAAGCTCATCTTTATTACCATACACACTATAATGCTCAGGTACAATAGTGCTCGAATAAAGATCTATACATCCAATGACTCTTGTTATGGACATTTGGAAAAATATTCTAACTCTGGAGAAAAGAAATTGCAAGAGCTCTACTATGCTATGACAAAAACTACTACCAAAGCATATGCCCAAGCACTATATTTATAGGCCAACATACACCTCAGGATATCAAATATCCAACATTACATCTAGGGACTTGATATAATGTATTTGATATCAGAGCCAAGCAAAACATGATTCATCATACTCTCAAGACTAAATGAAAACTTTTCCTTGAGTGAACAAGGGGAGGAACAAGTTCCTTACAAAAGATTAGGAAGGTATGGAATTATTGACTACATGAAAATTGACTCAAATGGAATAGAAAAACTCTAAGTACCCAAGTGTATGAATTTACAATATTTTACAAAATTGGATGTTCATGATGATAGAATTGAACACCTTGGACAAAACTAACATCCAACTTCTTTCTTTTCTGAGAGTGAGGGAGAAGATTTGATGATCATGAAGGATCCTTATCACATGGTGCTACTACTTATCCTTTGGTGAAGATAGTCCTACTTCTAGTCCATGCTTCCCACTTAATCACAATAAAATCATGGATTAGTATGTAATCTGTAACATGTAGCTATTAGGTAAGTTGTCTCATCGGTACTTACATTGGCTAGGTTGTGATTATAGTGGATTGATTCCATTAATAGTGTTAGCGGGAAGACTAAAAAATAGCACGAAATGAATAAGTGGTTATTAATATCTAAAAATTCCAAATGCAATGAAATGCTTGAAGAGGGGTAAATAATTCACAAAAATAAAAACGAAAAGGATTTCACTAAAACATTGTGAATATATGCACAATTGAATGTCATTGATGGGGCATGCACAAGGATTTGATTGTGAGAATGGCTAAGGATAAAGAATGTAACTAACCCAACTAAAGGGTATGCAAGTGGATCCTCCCCAAAGTAGGCACATGCCCTTTATTTTCCTTGAATAACTTCAAATCGAGGAGTTTGTGGACCCCATGGATGATTAATGGTTATGAAAAGTTAAGTATAAAAACTTAGAAGATACTATCTAAGCATTTTGACACATCAAACCAAGACATCAAACAAGAACATGCAACTGACAGTGAGGTGAGACATGGAAAACATTGATGGATGAGAGAGAGAGTAGAATGGAGTTCTAATTAAGGTTACATGAGGTTCCTTATGAAATTTTTGTGGTTAAATGACCCAATAAAAATTCATCCCTAGTCCAAACCAAAACCAAACATGTTTAATGATGTCCCATTACTACTCTAAGAATACTCCACCCCCTTGAGACACAAGAGTGCTCCCACATAACAACCATCATTCCTTATTTAAGAAGAAACAAGAAGTAGGAAGTGAGAAAGGGCCGTAGTTAGAGGGGACATTTAGGCCTAGGTAACATGTCTTTCTAATTCCATAACCAGTGCTTGTGGCCCATTTATTTTGTCTAAGAAGTGTGCTTTTGTTTCCCATATTTTTTTATTGGAACCACACCATAGAAAGATTTATTTAATTTCTTCTTATTGGTGAACATGGAATGGTAAGAAATCCATGAAAATACACATATATCAATGTAAGTAGAAAGGCACAAAGAGTATCATGTCCCCTTGAAGTCACACCCTATTCAAACCTTTGAATCCTTTCCAAGTCCAAAAACTACAAAGGTCACAAGTTTGTTAATGTTTTTATTAATGAAAAATGGACCTCATACTTCCAGAATAAGGAAAACCATAGAATTTTTGGATGGGTGGATGATGTGGATTCACTACCTATTGCATGAAAAGGAAACCATGTCCTAGTTATCAATAGTAAAATTCAAAGCTAGAATCTAGACTCCAAAAATCAAATAACCAGATAGCACATACCCACATCAAACAAACCACATTGTATCGAATTGGCAATATGTTACATTATTATTAAAACACAATAAGAAAATCATATTAAAATAAAATAAATTATACAAGAAATTGTAAAATATTTAAGAAAAATAAAATGTACTAACAATGTTGTAAAAAAAATTGAAAAATTAATAATGTAAAAAAAAATGGTGTAAGATAAATAATGTGTAAAACAAAAATTTGTAAAAATAACAAGGTTCAAAAATAAAATGTGTAAAACAAAAAGATGAAAAATTAAGGAGCTACTTATATAGTTAGCATGGATGGCCATCTCCCCCATGACTAAGATGAAAAGGAGGAGATCCAAAAGATTGAGCATTGTTGTCCATTCGATGAGGCATTTGTTGCATTGGCTTGCTTAGGCTTGTGGAAAGGCTTGACTTATTCTGTGTTGACTGGCTACTCTTGTTTGGGCTCTCAAGTTTGTAGATTAAGATGGTCCCAAAAGAAAAATTTTTGTAAATGATATAAGGTCCTTATCACAATTTTTAAAACTTAGTTCACTACAATACATGTGTGGGGTTCTAGTAGAGGACCTTATCTCCCAGTTGATATTTGACTTTCCTAATTCTAAGGTCATGGGACTTTTTGTTAAATTCCTTGTACAACTTGTTAGATGAGAGGACCACCAATCAATTTTCATCTAGTAAGTTAATATTCGTTAATATTTATTTGTGTGCTAGATATAATTCAAGGTTAAGATCATAGGCTATTGAAAATGTATGAAGCTTAGATTAAATAAGAAGTGTTGGTAAATTCCCATACACTAGATCATAGAGAGAATAGCCAGCAGGGAGTTTCCATGTTGAGCAGTGGGCCTAGAGGGCATTGCTGAGTTTTGTGCTCCAATCTCTCCTATATTTGTTAATAGTTCTCATTAGGATCTTTGTTATTTCCCTAGTTGTAACCTCAGCTTGGGTGTTGGCTTGGGGGGTGGTAGGGTGTTGTTAGTTTATGTTTAATCCCCAAGAATTGCATAAGCTTCTAAAAGATAATGCCTATAAAAGTGGGTTCCATTATCAAAAATTAATGCATGTGGCACACCAATCCTATTTACAAAATTTTTTTATATAGACTGAGTAGCTGTAGAAGATGTATAGTCAATGATGGTTGCTTCTTGTACCCATTTCATACAATATTCAATAGTGACTATGATGTACGCCTTTTCATTTGACATGGCCATGATGAAACCCATGAAGTCAATGCCCTAGATGTCAAAGGATTCCAATGGTTGAATCCACTATTGAGGTTCCTCCATTCGAGTAGTCATTCCACCATCTCATTGGCATTTGTTCACAAGAGTGGATAAACTAATGAGCCTCTCTAAAATTTTTTGGGAAATAATACCCTACCATTGGGATTTTAATAGTCATGCATCTCCCAGCATAGTGGCCCCCACAAGGTCCCTCATGAGTTTCCTACAGAAGGTGTAGTTGATTAGCATCAGGGACATACCAATGAACTAGGAAAATGGTGCACACCTTATAGAGATGTTCATGAATCTTCATGAAGCATTTCATCTAGTGAAGAAATCATTTTTTCTTCTGATGGTCCAATCCTTGTGGCATCTCTTGAGCGAGAAGATAGGTAAGAATGCCATCATACCATTTAGGCTTAGTGGATAATTGTTCAATTATAGCCTCAAAAAAGAGAAGTTCATTAGGGAATAGATCAAATAGTAGGTTTTCCTCCTCTTTGTTGTCTCATTGCAACTAAGAAAAATTTTCAATAATAACATTATCAACTTATTTTTGATCTACCATCATAAATTAAATTCTTTCAAGATTACCAATCACCATATGACATGGGGGCTCACCATTGGCTTATTCATGACGAAGTGAATGGCACTATGGTCCATGTGCACAAACACTTTATATCCAAGCACATAGTGACTAAAATTCTCTAGAACAAACACCACTACCATTAATTCTTTTTTTATGGTGGTGTAATTTAATTGTACATCCATAATGCTTCAACTTATGTAGTGAATGTAATAAGGATGTTTCTTGTCATCTAACTATGTAAGAATAGCTTCCAAGGCATAATTTGATGCATCCATTATAACATGAAATGGTATGGCCTAGTTGGGTGCCTATAGAATTAGAGTTTCTATAAGATTCTCCTTCAACTATTGGAATGTTTTTTCACATTCCTTGGTCCAAACTAATAGAGCATCTTTATTTGTTAGCTCAACCAATAGTTTGACGATACTAGAGAAATTCTCTATGAATCATCAATAGTAGCTAGTGTATCTAAGGAATGATTGAACATATTTGACAATTTCTAGTTGATGAGTGATTTCTTGGATGACCCTTATTTTTTTAAGATTGAGGTCAATTTCTACTTGTGAGATTCTATACCCCAATACAATGCCCTCCTGAACCATTAGATGACTCTTTTGCTAATTGAATCAAGGGTTTTTCTTCACACATGTTTTTAGTATTTTCTCAAGGTGATCCAAGGCTTACTCAAATGTAGCACCATAATTGGAGAAGTCATCCATAAATACTTTCACTCCACTACCAAAAGGAATCTTGTGATATGGAAAGGTTTCCTAAGGACTTGTGATTGTTGTTTTGGCCTATGCCTCTCGTGCAATCTAGATTTGATTAGAGCCACTATAACCATCTAGAAAACTATAGTTGTAATGCCAAGATATGGTGTCCAACACTTGATCAATGAATGACAACAAAAAATGATCTTTGAATGTTGCCATGTTTAATACTTAAAAATCAATGTAGACTAACCCACTAACTATCCTCAATGGGATAAATAAACCCCACCTTGAGGAGCTGTTCAATTTCCTCTTTGATGATATGCTTCAATTTGGTGTTCAATCGTCTGTGTGGCTACCTATTTTGCTTCATGGTTGGGTCAATGTAGATATGATGCTAGCATATCCTAGGATCAATTTCTATGAGTTTAGAATATGAACAAACAAAGGCTATTGACCATTTTTCAAACACATTCAACACAATCTATTTCTATTCTAGAGTAAGATTTGCATTAATTATTACTAGCTTTCCATTTTTCAAGAATGCATATTCCATGCCATCAGGTAGAGTTTTTAACTTAAGGGGCTCTTGTTTAAAATTTATAGGAATTTCCAACTCTCCAAAATAGATATCATCATTTGAATGCCTAAAACATAACCACATGTGAGGATCTTAGTAGGTTCCATGCATAGTATGCTACTTTTAGAATCAATGGTCAGCCAATGTATTCCTTCTTATTTTGTGGCTATTACATACAAACACCTTTTAATATTTGCTTTAGTTAAATGCTACTTACATGCAAAAATGAATGTTCATTTAATGGAACTAAGTTATTACATGGAATTGAACCCTATATCATTGTACATGATGCATGGAACTTGCTTTTTATTTATCTTTCCAAATACATTTTCTTAAGATATTTCTAGGAAAGGATCTCTGATGCCCATTCTTACATCAATAGTGCTTAGCTATGTCCTTTTCATGATGATTGGAAAGTCCTCCTTATATTTCTTAATCTTGATTACTAGGAAATTAGTACGATAAGACTACCCACAAATAATGGTCATACTGTCTTCTACCACTTCTAATTAAATAGTGATGAACTAGTCTACTAATTCCAATCTAATATTTCTCTTCTTAAGAGGAGATAGTTCCAAGTAGTATACATCTCATGAGAAATCAAGTTGACACTGGAACTTGAACCAAGAAGAAATTTACATGGTTCATTCCAAGTAATCTATAAATAAATAAGAGAACTTCCAAGATTAGCTAATTTCCTGGGAAAGTTACCAACACAAATCCAATTAGATATAGCATGTCTAAGCATTTGGTTTGAATTCTAGGTTGCATTTGGTTTGAACGAGACTTAATGGAATTATCTATAGAGGATGAGGTAGTCACTTGGGTTTGTAAGGGCTTAGTAGGGTCGTTGATTTAGAAGAATGATCATTTACAAGCATGATGTTCCAAACCCTATGGTTGATGAACCAATTGTAGATTGATAGCCTTGGAAGTGTTACATTGCTACAGTTGGGCTAGAAGTTCATCCTACATAGATGAAGTAGTTGTTGTTGTGTTGCGTGTGGAGGAATAGGCATAGGAATAGGGGGAGGATGAGGATAAAAGGTGGTATCCCTCCTCGAATGTGGAGAATGAGTTTGATAATATTTGGAAGGATAGCGGTGATGTTGGAAAGAAGAAACATGATTAGAAGAATCATGTGGAGATAGGGATTGCTAAATGTAATACCCATATGGATCTAGTTGTTGGTAGGGGTATTGCTGCCTTGTTGGTGGTAGCACCCAAAATTGTGATTGCTACCATTTTTGATACTACTTGTATAGTTATGGTGGAGTTCCACTTGGATAATACTATTGTTGTTGATGGAACTACCTAGGATTGCCTTGAGGATAAGGAAATATTTTTGGGTGTTTTTCCTTTTTGCTAGTCATGGAATCAGAGCATACACCCTAGACTCCTATAAGTATGACATGATGGGATAACATCCCTAAGGATGTTTATATTAGTAGATGTCACATCCATCATCATCATCTAATTTAGTTCTTGCAATTTCCTCTACTACAACAATTTTTCCCTTACCCCTTTGATTGACACGCTCAACTTCCTTTCACCTCCTACAATCACAATCACTATCTTATTCTTTGAACTCTTAAGCAATTTTTAGGACAACTTGAAATCTACTATCCATAAAGTATCATATATGATCTACCTTAGTTGAAGTCTCAAAGGTACATTTTTTAATTAACAAGGGTTTTTGGTTCACCACCTCATCAAGTGATTATTCTTCCTCATTATCACAAAATCAAACTTTGCTCTTTTGGATGGAAGGATTCCTATTTTATTCCTTAACACTTTGACATTTTGTCAACTCTCCTTATTTTTTTGCCACCTTCTCAATTAGCGATTGGATCTAATGGGCTCTTAACTTTAATAATCACCTTTGGGCATAGACTCAAAGAGTGATTCTCACTCTGATCAGAGCCCATCTATGATATGGAAAAGTTGCTCTTGTTGAGAATAACCATGGCCAAGACATCTATGTAATAGAGAATAGTATCAGCCCATGGTGGCATCCAAGGGTTCATGTGTTCTTTGTTTCCATCCTTGGATCTACCTTCTTAAGTTGGATACTTAGGAGTATGTCTGATATTTTTCATTAAACAATTCAAGCATTGTACTCCACCATTTGATAAATTTTAGTTCTAAGGACTAGTACCAACTTTTTGCTCCTTTAATGAGTGTCTTAGAAACTAACTTAAGATTTTTTTAATAATTTTCTATATTTTGCAAGGCACATGCACTATGGAAAGCTTAGAGATGATTCTACAAATTTGAGTTATATCCTCCTTCAAATCAAGGAATATTGTTCATGTCTAACCTCTTGATGTGATTATTCTTTACATGCCTTATGAAAATCATCATCAACCTTGCAATGTTTATCATGCTTTGGGTAGCAAGAAAAGGCTCATTAAGGCCATGATCCTAGCACCTAAAATGCCCTCTACTATCCCTTTGTTTGTTAAAATAAGGCTCTCTTGAATGCTTGCACTCTAGATGTTGACTTGCTTGATAGCCCCTATAATTATCTTAGTCTTATCAATCACCTCCATTATAATCACATCCCTTGTGATTGCATTTAAAGAAATAAGAGGAAGAAGATGATGATGAAGGAAAAGAGGAAGGAGGACTAAGACTATCATGGTGCCTACCAGCCCTCTCTTTAGTGGTCACATCTATGATCACAATCATGCTTCTTGCCCACATCCTTGCCATGACTTTCCTCCTTAGATCCTCCTTTGTCATTCAATCCATTCTTACCAAAACCAAGATTATGCATCATGGACTACAAGTTCTAGTTTTGACCTCCATCACTAAAGTCAAAGAAGGGAGTCCTTTTGAATGGAAAACCCCCAAATAAGAAATCTCCATTATCTTTTTGATATGGCAAGTATATAAAATCATTGAACTACTTCTCGTTCATAGATTCATAGCACTACTCTAGCTATTGATCCCTTAGACATTGTGCATCAAGGTGATGATAATCCTTCACATTACTATCCTACATAGCATACTTAGCATGAAGTCCTTGGAGGCCCAATCACATAAGAGTTTGTTGGAGCATTGCAGGAATGGATCAATCACGCAGAAACATAAGGTTGCCTTCCATGTCACACCACCACAATAGTTCATCCTAGTGTAGGATGAAGGTGAAATTGAGTACATGCTCATCATGATAAGTGTATACCACTTTGTATTGTTGGGGCACCCACAAATTTACTCTATTAGAATTGGATGGAGAATCACTCCTATGAGAAGAAGATATCTTTTGTTAGAAAATAAGAAATGTAGTGTTCTTCTTAATATTTTTGTAGTTATTTTAATGTATGATATGACTTTAGGATTTGTTACAATGATCCTAAATAATTTTTCACTAAGTCTTAGATAGTGCATGTGGAAAACTAAAGGTCCCTAGCAATGTCACTAATGATGAGCGGAGAGGTGCCCCTATGTCCAACCATATGAATCACAAGTGTTCATGCACAATCTGGTCAAATTTTGTAGACCTTAAGTTCCCAAGTACACTAGTTCTAGTACATGAAAGCTAATTGTGATAGTCATTGTCTTCTCAACTACACCTGTGTAGCTTAATTGTATGGTTAAGTGTAATTAAGGTTTATGATTTTTTATTATTTATATTTTATTTTTCTATAATTAATAATAGATTGAAACTCAATTTATGAACCACTTTAAATAATCTATTTCTCATTAATAGTGAACTATCCTAACATAAGTATCTAGTCCCACTTTCCATGCTCATCTTGAATACAGATAATGTTGTTGGATTACCAAATGTTAAGCGTTGCTAGGATTACCAAATTTCATACACTTGTTCAAAGTGGTCATACTTATCTGCTTATGTAACTACTATTTAATCTAGTTGGCTTACTTTATCTTAATTACTTGGTAGTATTAAATGGAATTGCACAAAACATTAAATGCATGAATAAAATATTTAGGCTAGCCAAATTGCTATGAGGTTTGATTATAAAGCACATCTTTATTGCTGCACATACTATAGTACTCAAGTACAATAGTGCTCATATAAATATCCATATATTCAATGACTCCTACTATAAGAACTTTGGAAAATATTCTAACTTTGGAGAAAAGAATCTACAAGAGCTTTTCTATGTTATGATAAAAACTACTACCAAACCATGTGCCCAAGTGCCATATTTATAGGCCAACACATACCCCCACAATATCAGATATCCAACATCGCATCTAGGGACCCAATATTGCATATCTAATATTAGGGCTTTAATATCACGTATCCGATATTAGAGCCTAAAACAACACAGCTCATCAACAATCATCCATGATCGCATATAACTATATAGATACTCTACTAGTGTAGTTTATGAATTATGAAAAAGTCACTCATAAATGGTTGTAATTTTTATAGTTATAGAGGAGGAGGACGTCATGACTTATTAGAATGCAATGTTTTTTTTTCATAATATCTAACCTAATATGTGTGCATATTATCTTCTTTATGTTTTGTTACATATCTATGTAAAGGAAAGGATAATGTGATGCTAATTTTTCCTTCTATGTAATCTAAAACTAGCTGTTTATTTCCTTTTTAATCCATGATATATTCTATACAAAGGCTTAAGGCCTCTCCTATCTTTTGAAAGTTATCATATTTTAAAAGAAATAAAAAAATTGAAATAATTTCTATATACTACATTTTCTAAACTTCACCTCCTCTCTCTCTCTCTCCCCCAACCAAAATGCTTTCTATATGCTACTTTTTAAAAATCCTTACCCAATGCATGTATAGGAAAATACTCTTTGTTAATGAATTAAAGGTTGTGAAACACCGTGAAAATTTTGAGGCCTCAGCTGTATAGCAAAAAATCGGTGATTCAGACAAGGGGTCGCAACAAGGCATGGCGCAGCAAGTTCCTTTTCAATGAAAGGTTTGTCCTGCCACACTGCACAGCACAACATAAGCAAATTCCAAAAGATGAAGCAAAGCGATGGATGCACAATGGCAAAACCTCCAACTTTGCAAGTTATCTATTTCAAAAACCTTAACTTTTTGGCAAATTACATTGCATTACGCAACATAGAGTAACATTGTGTTATGTAGCGTAATGTTAGAAGATAGTACATCACAACATCAGGGATGACAAATGTTCAAGGCTTCAACAACACTTTAGTTTTTTTTACAGGTGCGCTATTTTACGCTGGATTAAATTGTAAAGAATAATCTAGTGTAGCACAATGTAATTCAGGCATGGATAACAGTGGATTAATATAAGTAGTAGCAGTACAACGTGATATGCTCTCCAGTGTGTCGTTGCATAATCAAGATGTAGCCTATCACCAAATTACCAATTTACGACGCATTACGCTTTAGGTGTAAGGTAGTGTAGTGTTGTAAGCTTCAGCAACCACCACATCAAGTGAACGGAATTTTCTAGATTTAGGACACGCATCATCTAAACCATGTTTTTCCTCCTGATTTTAGCCTTATAAATATGCCAACCGAAAAAGAGAAAGAAAAAAGAGGGGTGAGAAAAAAAGGAGAGAGATTGACAGATTTTCTCTGCGAGAAATTTGTTCCTCCATTGGCAATTATTGAGAACCTCTAGCAGTGATTGACAAGAAAAACTAAAAGAGACGAGTGATAGCAAGAATATCGAAGGCAGTTGACGAGAACCCTTATTCAGAAATAGTTGATTGATAGACATTCTACTTCGGGTTTGGCCTCTCTGTATCCAGATCTACTAGAACAAGGTAGATCAGTTTTTTCTTATTTCATCTCTACCTAGCTTTTCTTGTTATCAGCATGCGCTTCGCTCAAATCGAAGTCCATTTGTAATCATTGTACCTACACATATCTTTTTGTAGATTGAATCCCAGATCTTGGGGTTCGATCATGTCCCAAACCCGATCTATTGTCTCCTATTTATACTAATTCTACAAATCACTCTAATCAATTACGTCTTCTCCTAATTATCCTTGAAATTAACAATGTTACAACCTCCTCGAGAAGAACCGTAAAGAATCATTTTTCTATCATTCAAATATCACAAAAGTTTTTACTGATCAAGTAAGTCCCTATCTGATCGACAAGACCGTTCAAGCCACCTCAGATTCGTCTTTCTCCAGCACAGCCCTCGCACGAATCTGGGGTTAGAACTATGTACACGAACTTTCGTTTGGTATTTCCAGCGATCGACATTTTCCATTGTTACAGGTTGTTTTCCTCAAGAATAGAAACTAGAGAAGTTTATAGATTCTCATGGGTTTCATACTATTAAAACCATATGTGAAAACCTACATGGTCCTAATTTTTTTATGAATTATGTCACAAGGATATGTAGGCTTGTTGAAGAGCCTTAGCTTTGATGCTTGGGCCACCACCTTTCTCTTCATAGTGAAGCTTAGGACTAGATGTGTTAGAACATCAAACATGTCATAGCTCTCGAAAGAAATGATGTTATGTGTGTATGATAGTAATCTTTGATATGTTACATTGGTTTAGGTACTTATATGATTATAAAGGTATTCTCGTGATGCTCCTAACCTTGGACTAACTTGTATGTTGTGAGTTATGTACTTATATTATATCCATAGGTTCTTAAGGACATTAAGGTGAAGTCCACCTTGAGTGTGATTTAAAACATTTAAGTACTTTAGGATTCTTATGTGGTATTGAGAAGTGCTTTCCTAGAGCAGTGTCGTTAGACTTGGTATTAGACCTATGATTTGGAGTTTAAGGCTAGTGCTGGTTCATGATTCATGATTCATGATTTGTTATTTTTTCTTATGATTTGTGATGCAAGGCTAGCTTGCAATTTAAATCTCAAAATATGTATAACCAAATAATCAGGTTACAAACACAATTGATATACATAATGTCATCCTCTAATAGTGCCATACATATAAGCATGCCTAAGATAATTACATGGTAAGCTCATACTACAAATCAATATATCATATTGGTCTATATGTCTCACACATCTTGTTATCATGTATATCATATAAGAACTTACATAGGACCCATAGTTCATAATTAGTATAGGTCTATGTCATCTACAAATACGTCAATCTCATTTATGAAACATGTAATAGGAAACATATGAAAGAGGTTCCAAAACCTTCATCATCTCTCTTGGACCTACTAGTCTTTTAAGTTTCCAACTCCATCATCTACATATAAAGGAGATTAGTCCAAGACTAAGTAGGTGCCTTTACACATTTCTTGCAAATGTGGAGTATGATATTATGTTGGAAGTAAGGTATGGGAAAATCAAAGCAAGTTGCATCAAGGTTAGTACAACACACATACAATAAGCATCTACCAACATCAACCGTAACTCATACATCTAACATATAGTACACAATCAACTCATGCATGTATAGGACATGTACATCACACCCATGCTACCATAATACCATAATCATAACACATAGACTTAACACATAACCATACTTAATATAGGCTCCCAACATCCTATGCTCCAAGAAACCACATCAAAACTACACATAACATAATACCTCATCATCCAGTGCTCTAAGCATTCATCCACACATATACATAAGACATAATAGCACAAAATAGTTTTCTTTAGCATCCTATGCTCCAAAGAATTAATAACATATACTCATGACATAGTAACACATAAATCACACATACAACATACAGTCCAAGCATAACACACACTACATAACATGTTCTACTCAACAATTAGTGCCCTAATGGAGACTTATTATATTCATGTTAGCCAACATATCCACATGCTCTCTAATGCATGATATCATTAACATAAGTAGTTATAACATGATCAGTGCTTGCTTGCATGTTCTATTAGTTTTCATTAACATCAACCACTGCCAGTGCTAGTGCTTGTTGCCTTATTTGTAGCCCCAAGCCATTAACCTCCTAAAAGATAGATTCATCACAATACTAAAAATAGACATTAGTAATAGGTAATCCTTATTCTTTCTCCACACATACAATGAAGTATGTTCATCTTAAATTAAGGTATTATTTTTAGTAATTCATTATTAACAATGGAAAGCTTATGTTGTTTCCCTTTTCCTAAATAAATAAGAGGCCTTCATTGTTTAGTCACTATAAATATTAACATAAACAACAAGTAAAACATTTTTTTCATGATACTCTATTCAACAAGCAATAGCTAATGTTTACACATTAAAAAAAAACTCAATATTTCCATTGTGTAGAGCATAAATAATAAAAGATACATATTATTTGTAATAAAGTTTATCCAAAGTAACAATGGAAAGCACTTGTCATTTACATTAAAATTTTAAAAATGAAAAACTACCTAACATAAACAACAAAAGATACTTATTATTAATTATTTCAATAACCTTAGAAGATAAAGAAATATGTTTGTCATTAATAACAAACTATAAATAATAATTAATATACGTAGCTAATGATAATGAATTTCTCTTATTTTGTTTTAGTTAAATATTTTTTTAAAATAAATTTTTAATGTAAATATTTTTAAAATGTACATAAATTAATGTTCTAAATTTAGGATAATCTTGATATCTATGTTCAAACCCTAAAAATCTATTGAATAAAATTTAGGTTCTTATATTTTTTTATAGAAATTTTTATACCTCAATGTAAACCAATGGAATTGAACTTATAATTTGTAGGCTATAAAAATAACTTACAAGTTTTATTTTAGATTCAAATTTTTTGTAAAAACAAAGAAATAAATCCATTTCTTAAGATATCCAAAATACAAATCAATTTTAGAATAACATGAACTTGTCTATATCCAACATTTTTCCACTAGCTTTCTTATTTAAGTTTCAAGTAAGAAGGTATTCTATACTTGAAGCTTATTAGGAAGCTTTCTATACTGCTTAACTTTAAAAAATATATTTTCCCTAGCAAACATCACTAATAGACTATACATGAGCTTATGTTGAAGTGTAAATGATGTATCCTCTTCCCATTATTTACAAATCATTGTTTGAAAATATAGGAAAAATAAAATTTTTGAAAGAGCTCCTAAAAGAAATTCATTGGGATCTTTCTATATATTAATGCACACATAACCTAATCTTAGAAATTTCAAAATAATGATAATACAATCTATTTAAGACTTGCATAACTTGAATTTCTTAATGCACCTATAATATCTATAATGCTCAAACTAAATAAATTATTTTCAGCAATAAATAACAAAAGATACATATCATTAGTAATAGAGTTTATCCAAAGGAACAATGGGAAGCACTTGTCATTTACATTAAAATTTTAAAAACAAAAAATTACATAACATAAATGACTAAAAATACTTATTAGTAATTATTTCAATAACCTTAAGAGAGAAATGAAATACATTTGTCATTAATACCAAACTATAAATAATTATTAATAGTTATGGCTAATAACAAGACATTATTCTTATTTTTTTTAGTTAAATAGTTTTTAAAAATAAAATTTTAATTTAAATATTTTTAAAATGTACATAAATTAATGCTCTAAATTCATGATTATCTTGAAATATATGTTCAAACCCTCAAATCCGTTAGATAAAATTTAAGTTCCTCAATCTTTTTATAGAAAGTTATATACGTCAATAGAAACCAATGGAATTCAACTTGTAATTTGTGGGCTATCAACATAACTTACAATTTTTATTGTAGATTCAAATATTTTGTTGAATTTTGGCACAAATCAAGAAATAAATCCATTTCTTAAGATATCAAAATTACAAATCAAATTTTGAATAACATGAACTTGTCTATTTCCTATATTTTTCCACTAGCTTTCTCATGTACATTTATAGTAGGAAGGTATTCAATACTTTAAGCTTATTAGAAAATTAGCTATACACCTTAAATTTTAAATATAATTTTTTAAAGAAATATCACTAATAGTATATATGTGAGCTTATGTTGAAGTGTGAATGATGTATTCTCTTTCCATTATTTACAAATCATTATTTCAAAATATAGGAAAAACAAGCTTTTGAAAGAGCTATTAAAAGAAATTCACTTAGATCTTTCTAAATAGTAATACACATAGAACCTAATCCTAGAAATTTCAAAACACTGATAATAAAATCTATTAAATATTTGCATAACTTGGATTCTTTAATGCACCGATGATAGCTATAGTGGTCAAACTTAATAAATTATTTTCAACATTAAACCACCATAGTTTTTTAAAAAATAAGTATTTGTCAAAAGCTAAGAATCACTTGAATAGAATTGAAATTTTCATTAGTCTAAAAATTATTATATTTTAAACCATGAATGCATTCAACTACTAGTCCCCTTTACTATGCCTTGATTTGCTTCCAGCTATTACACTATTTAGCTAACCAAACATATGACAATGAGATAGGATCATAAGAATATTATTGAAGTGATATAGAGCAATTTTAATATTGTTATTACATGTTCTTTTAGATATTTTTACTGTACAATCAATAATTTGGTAATAAAAAAACACCATAGAAATCATGTATACTTTAAGGAAATTTATGTTGAAAATTTTGATATATCATTAACTTTTGTTGATAGTAATGAAGAACTAAATAATAGTAAAACCAAGAAAATCAAAGTTGACTATATTATGTAATATTTTGAAAAGTGACTAGTGAGATGTTTCTCTAAAAGAACTCCCTTTAGCCAAGAGTTGTAAGGCTTAAGGCATATTTTCAACATTTTAAAAGTGTCATGAAAAAAATAAATCACTCTCTACATTTAAAAACATCTATCACATAAAACATGAAACACTCATTTTAAATTCTACTATTCCTCTAAATTCTTTTCAAGAACAACTTTTTTATTTTTGTCTCCTCCTCTCTAACCTTCACCCCAACCAAAAACTTTTCAGGCACTCCTACCTCCTCCTCCAACCAAATAAATATTACTTTTGCTAACCCCTACATCCTTTCCCCCTTCCTTTATAAAATCTCTACTTTATTCTAATTGCTACAACCTTCCCCATCCTTGCCTCCCACCTCATACTAAAAACTCTACTTTGTTCTCACCCCTATAAATTTCCATCCCTCCTACCTTTATCTTGGTACATTCCTCATACTAGCCCCTTTCTTGTATTCCCCATAAACTAAACATTACTTTTTAAAACCCCTACATCCTACTCTCCTTCCATCCTAAAAACTCTCAAAGGGAAAAATAGAGCAAAATAGTGAGTTCTAATAAGAAAAAAATCGCATCAAATTTGATAGAGAGTAGATTATGATGATTAGAGACTAGTGTTAAATCCTACTAAACAAATCCAGTATATAGCAAGCTCAAATTAGGTGGAGTAGATCTAGTAGAGATTTTTTGGTATAAGAATGTAGAGAAGGTTGTGATGACTAGAGAGCAAGGTTAACTATGATGGAGTTTTTATAAAGTTTGTAAATCCAATTGGGATGAGCAGAGAGCAAGGTTAGATCAGATGGACTAGATTTGATAAAGAGTTATTGGTAGAAGAATAAAAAGCATTAACGTTTTTAGGCCATATACTCTTAGCCACATTATATATAATATATTCATTTAACATTAAAAATTTTTTAGTTGAGAGTAGGAGCTAGAAATGATGGATGGGAAGGAGTAGATGGTGTTATATGTAGTGCTAGTAGTATGGTCTTATAAAACATCATTTATCTAGCATTTTCTTTAGAAAGAAGGAAATGCCTAGTTAGTCATTCTTGAAGCATTTTATTGATGGTTGAGAAGTTACACCTCTGTTAACTTTTTAGGACATATGCTCTTGGCCACCTTATATAATATATATATATATTATCTATTAGCTATATTTACATTGTCTCTTCTGGATTTATAGAAGATGAAAAAGTTCATATCTAAGTTATGAAAAGCATTAACTATTACCTGAAACAAAAGCCTTAACACATCAAGCGATTAACCATATATGTACTAAAACCTTTAATGTTCTATGAATTGAAACACTTGATGATAAATTAAATATTAATATTCTTTTACAATAATAACATAAGAAATAACTCTGTCAAAGCCAATCCCATGCACAAATACAAAAGGAGGAGGATTAGCATCAAGTTGCCAACTGTTTGTAAAACCTTGCTAAATATCATGAATGATTTTTTTTAAAGATTTTTGTAAATACTAGGAAATTTTCTAGAAGCATTATGTAGTAGTTAAAAGGCTTAGTTGTTGGTGAAAATGGCCAAGGACTTGCTAGGAAATCCTCTACAAATGATGTGCAACATTGTCATTTGGATGTTATGAAAAGTAGATAAGGGTTCCCACATTAGAAATGGATGTAGGTAAAGAAGCAAGTCTAGCAATAAAAATTTCAAATGAAAACTTGGAACATTGGCATAATTAATAAAAAATAGCTAAAATTACCAATCCCATGAAAATATGAAGAATTTGCATTGCCTACCTCCAAGAAACTAGATGGAAAAGGGAGAAAGATAAAGATTTAGGATAGGGTTACATAGGAAAATAAAATCATCGAAATGAAGTGTGTATCATAATTGATCAATCTATCAAAGATAAAGTTGTACAATTATTTCCTTATGGTGATCAAATTATGGACATTAAGATTATTCTTGGAAATGAGATCATCAATGTCGTTAGCATATATGCTTCAAAAATTGCGGTATGTACAACATTTGGTGACAAATGGTGGGAAGTAAGAGCACTACACAGCAACACCACCGGATGCAGCGGCAAAATGTTTAGGTACTCATTTGCAATTCTTTCCATTTTTCTCTATGATGGCCATTGATGTGGTTACTGCTGACTGTAGCGGCATTATTGACAATGATATTGGCTGGATTTTGCCTTTGATGTTGCTTTTGGTCGTCTGCATCTTGAGGACCTTTGCCAACATCATTCATCATTGTGACTAGGTATTCAACTATTGGGAGCCTCTCCATCATCTTTTCTATAACTCTAGGTTCTAGACATGAGAATACAATGCTTAGTTTGCTCTATGTTTGGATTTATATCTTTTATTTCATGCACTGTTTGCTGCACCAACTTCCTGGTTACTTGACATGGAAAAGAGGATTTCAGTATTTTACTTCATGAGGTTTATTTTGGGTGTTTTATCTGCAATATCAAAGACCATTTTGGTAGTAGTTGTTTCCCAAAAATAGGATAAGAGGCTATCATGGAAAACCTTGGTGCTTGTTGCCTTCACATCAAGTTGCTTCGCTGCTAGTATCAGTTTCTTGCCCAACACCTTTTCCATGTATACTTTGACCCTTGCATCATGCCATGTTGCTGTTTGATAGGCCTACCCTTGCTGTGGTAGTCACTACATTTGGGGTGCTTGTTTGGCTATTTTAATTTTTATGCTCCATGCCCTTGGTCAAAAAAATAAAGGAATTTATGGGATAAATTGAAAGTCCCATATGGAATGAACACTTGTTAATTATGGTATTTATAACCACTAAATTTCCCACTTGTCAACTACAACTTTTTTATCTCTATGGTGACCACTTGGCAACTAAATGGGACACTTGTCAATCACAGCTTTTTTATCTCTATGGTGGTTATAACCACCCATAATGTTTGTAACTTACCTCACCTTCTCATGATGATTGTAACTACCTTGAGGTTACTATAAAAGGGCTTCAAGGGTAGGAGGGTCAAAAGGTGGGGGGGGATGGGGGGGAAGGAGCATTTGTAAAGAAGACATTGTGAAAGATTGCTTGTAAGATGACTTGTTAAAGACAACATTTCAGCCTCTTTGTTATAGTCCTATGAGTTATGTTTATTTTTTATTTTCTTTAAATTATTTAGCTAGTGGTTTATATAGTATCATGCTTGGTAAGTAATTTTGGGATTTTTAGATTGCTCTTATTGTTCTTGTTGCATGATAGAAAATTTTATTAAAATTCTGCCATAGAAGAGCTTGTGTTTGAAAGTCTTAAGAGAATTTTAGTAGTGAATTTTATTATTGTGCAATTTATAAGAACTGCTATTGAGATTGTTGTAAGAAAGCCTCTACATGTAGTCAAGCCGTTGAACGATTCAATAGTCAAGAGGGTTCAGAAAATCTTTGGTATTTTGATAGGACCAAAATAGCTTCTTTTATCTTTAAAGTGAATATCCATGGTATTTCAATCATAAATTGTCATGTCTTTTGAAGGTTTTGTTGAATGCAATTGTTGACATCCATTATCTAGCCAAAATAGAGTCTGGTACGTGATAGTTTACGTAGCAATTTTTTGGGTAGCATAGTAGGATTGTCTTGAAGAAATTGCTTATTTGAGCCTTGGAAGTTTGAACAATTCGTAGTTATTGAATTTGGGGTAGCTTTATTGTGAAGTGTTTACTCATATCATTTTACCTTGTTTAAAGATTTGAGATCTTTACACAAATCTTCTTTATTTTTCTCTTCTTTCTATTTCTATTGAATCTCGCTCTATTTCTAGTTTTCTTGTGGAACTATCTCTTTCTCTAGGGAAAATTATAAGTAGATTTGTAGAGTTGTGCTCAAAATTTTTTGCAAAAATTTATTTATTACAATTAGGTATTATAAGGACCGCATAGACTAGGCAATTGAACAAAATAGGAACTCTTAATGACTCACAATACTTTGCAAAGTTGGCTGAATCTCCTTAAGATAAGTCATTTACACACAACCCAATCATTTCATTTTTCATAACAGCACACCACAATAGCACACACACATACTCACATTAACTACTAAGTCTATTTGGAGGTATCTGAGCCTTGGTGTTGTNCATTAACTACTAAGTCTATTTGGAGGTATCTGAGCCTTGGTGTTGCGAGAGACCAGCAAGCACCTAAATCCTGTTTGAGGACACTCGTTAGCGGTCGCGTCCCAGATGATCACCAACAGCAGGCTTGTGTTAATGTGATCTCAAGTCTTGGTATGGGCCCTAGTGCCTTTCCTATTTGATATTGTTCAGTCACAGCCTCATCCTCAAGAATCTATTAGATGGATTCCACTTTGGGCTCCTTCCAAAGAGTTCCTATTATGTGAGTTTCTATAGCCTACTCCTAAGCTTGTTCATGCTATTCCTATGCAAGTCTAGGTAATTTATTCCTTGGTTTTGATGATCCTCATTCTTGTGACCATTTTTGTCTTGGTGCCATCTGTGATCACAACATGACCAAGGATTAGCATTTAATATGTAACTTGAAACAATTGGAATACCTTATCTCTTTGGGAAAGTTACATTTGGCTAAGTTTTGATCATGGTTAATTTGATCATTTCAATTATTATTTTATTATTATTTTAATATTAATAATTAATTTTAGGTTTATAGAAGTTTTTTGGAAGGATTAAACTCTCAAAAATTGATGGTTTAATGTTATTCTAGTCATTAACCCTTTGGGGGAATGAAACACCACAAAAAATTGTACATTATAGCCAATCTTCATCATGTAGCTTTCACCCCATGAAATTGAAGGTAAAACTTCATTGTAAATGTGAAAATCATAATCCACAGTGGGCAATTTCACATACTTTATACTTTTGGGGCTAAAAAATGCTTCAAAAGTGGTCAAAGGCTTATTCCCTAAGTGAAAAAAGTCGCCTAGTGCCTATATTTTGGCTTGAGTGGGGTGGTTAAAATTGCATTTTGGAATGCCAAAATAGGTAATTTGATGGGTTTTATGGGGTTTATACATTTTTCTACTTTGGAAACTCATGTAGAGGGTAAATCTCACCTACCCCCAACATGGAAGGATGGGGGTTTTAGAAGCTTTCCTCTATCAACATGGAGACCACATGCATAGCCTAGAAAATTTCCCCCCTCAGCATGAAAGTTCCTCCCTAGCATGGAGTCTTCATTCCTAGCATGGAAAATTCAATCCCCTCACATGAAAGCTACAAAATCCAAAATTCATCACTTCATGCACTTCAATGTTCACCTGCCACTTCAGCAAATATGGGGGAGAGTTCAATGTAGAAGATTCATCTCTAGCATGAAGGGTATGTCCTAGTTTCTATTTATAGTAAATAGAATATCCATGGGAGAAAGGAATTACTATGTATAGTAACCCTCCAATTTGGGCACCCATCTCAATTGAATTTGATAACCAATTTGCATTAAATAGGTATCCATTTTACAACCATTTTTAGACAATTTGCATCCATTCTTTTAGTCAAATCATAGCCATTTTGTAGCCCCATTTATAACCCAAAGAACCTATAAAAACCAACCTCAAACACCATTTACAGGTTTAACATTTTTTGAAAAGATTTAATATTTTACATTGTTAATAAAATTCTTAGCAAAGTTTAATCATTTTTTATCCAATTCCACACTTAGGGCATTCTCAAGCACTTAAGAGCTCTTACAAGTTCCCATACTTACATTCTCTTGAATCCTAGTGTGAAAGCATTGTAACCTTGAGATTTGTGAACTTTGGGTGTTAAAATTGCATTTTTAGGATTCCCAAACACTAGCATGGACTAATCTAGCATCCAAATTNCAAAATGGAAACTTGGTAGTTTCCAAAGATGGTTTTGATAGGCTACAAATGTTTACCACAAAGGAGGAAAAATTAGGCTTGTTTGGTATGGAAACTAATTTTATTTTAGTGACAATAAATGTGGTAGAAAAAATTAAATGGTTATTAAGGCTTCTATGCTATCTTTGCTCTAGAAATTTATAGCAAATGTTATAAAATTTTGGCACCCAAATCACCTGCAACTTCCAGACTAAGGTTTTTGCTATAGGGGATAAAGGAAACATTGGATTTGATGGGAATTTTGACCTAAAAAATCTAGAAAATTGCTTTCAACTTACAATAAAAGAAAATTTGATCATTAAATTGGTTTCAAAACTCACCAATGCTGGCCTCACAACTACTTCCATGCTATGTATGACAAAGGAACTTATGGAATACAAAATGTGGGAATACAAACACATCTTAATAATGCATAGAAAATAAATTTAANTCTTTGGAAACTACCAAGTTTCCATTTTGGTCTTCACACTTTCCCCAACCTCCACCCCCGTCCCCTAGCTAACACACCACTAATTTTGGGCTCCTACGACTCAATAGAATATTTTTCTAAGTGTCAAAACATGGGCAAAAATTTTTCTAAGTCTGGTGTCACACTATGTAGCATAGACAATGTAGCACACTAGAAGTCCTGATGTTTGCAAAATTTTTCTAAGTCTTCCTACTATGCTCCCTAGCACAACCAATGTAGCACCTATTTCAAAGGCCAATTTTCATAAATGTCAAGCCAGAAGTGATCAAAGAGAACTGAGGATAGACTAAATAGTTTAGCAAATTTTCTATCTCCTGGGCTATCAAGCTTGCTACGTTGTTCAGCTTACTTAGCTTGACACATGTCCTAGTTGCCAGTCCACCCAAGTGCTAGACTAGGAGTTGTCAAAGGTTCTTGGGATGGATAAAATACTTTGGAAAATTTTATATCTTTTAGGTTGGTCACAATGTCTACGCTGCACAACATAGACATCATGGCACAAGTTTCAAGGCTCAAATGTTTCTAAGTGTTGGACCAAAAGTTTGTCAAGCTATCTAGACATGGAAGGTGCATTTGGCAATTTTCTAGCTTCCAAGGCTACCTGTCCTACTTCACCCTTAGAGTGTGGTCAAGCTACCATTAAGAAACATTGCAAATTTTGGAAAAATTCATCAAAATGTGGGTGCTATGTTGTGCTATGCTACGTAGCATAGATAACGTGAGAAGCCAAAATTTGCAAAAAATTTCTAAGTGTTCACACTACACTCTACTATGATACGCTCCAGAAGCTCCTAGAACTTGTCATCAACCTTCATTTCAGCCTTGATGTCCATTTGATGGTCAAGATTAGTATTTTGCTTTGTTTTTGCACCACCTATTGATTCCCAAACTTGTCCCTATGCTTGACCATTACTCAGAAGAGGGGGAAGACATAGTCCCAAAGCATAGGCTCCAAGTTGCATTTATTTTGGCATTGATTGTAGTTAAATGGTAGTCCCTTAGACTTTGGCACATGTAGTCCAGGTGGTGTGGTCATAGTTTGGTAGATGTTCAATTTTTGTTCCTCTCTTGTAGAGCATTAGATCATTGAGCTTGACACTTTGAACATAGCATGTCAGTGTGACTTGTTCACATGCATGCTATGTGGGACCCAAGCCACATGGCACTCAATCCATGTCTTCTATCAATCCTAGCTCTATAAATACCCCTATAATCAACATTTCAAGGGTTGGTTGATAATCAGCAAAATCACTCTAAGCATCAGGCATTAGAGTGCTCTTAGCATCTTCATCACTCCCACACTTGAGCATCGTGATCCAGCACCTACACATCATGACAACTGTAAGCTTGATAGGTCCATCCCCTTTGGTAGCTGCTAGCACTACATTTTCCACTTCCCAGAGACTATGACCACACTGTCATGTTACCTTGCTACACTTGTCTAACACTGCTTACCAGTTCTATACACTATTTAATTAAGAGCTACATTCCCCAATCTTGGGGTGGTGCATTTCTTCACTTAAGATCTTATTTTATTTTCCTTTAGCATTTTTTTAAAATTTCAATATAATTTCCTACATTTTCTACTACTAACACATATTTTTGTTTACTCATGATACTATTCTTAGGTCTTTGTGAATGGTTATTACTACACCTTCTAAGTCCCTATCTAATTGACTAGACCATTCAAGGCAACCCATTTCCATTTCTCTAGGATTGCCCTCCGACAGACTCAGGGTTAGGCTATGCACCTGACAACCTCTTGGTGTTCTAGCCATTGATGTTTTTAGACATCACAATTTTTGGTTCTAGAAGGAGGGCCTCCCTATTCCTTCTATGTGCCACGGGTAGTTCCGTGTGCTTTTTGTACCTCCATTACTAGTAGCAAGCTAGCATAGATGTAACACCCTTGTGGACCTACCATAGCAGTAGTTGGATCATAGGCTAGCATAGGAGTTATCTATGTTTTGGTTGGTGCATATCGGTCCCAGTCGATGGTTCCCCTATAACCTCACAGGACAAAAAGCCCAAAACTGTTCACTACATCAAGCTCTAAGTGTTTTGTAGAGCATGAAAACCTAGTTAGCATAGCAATCCCGTAGAGTGTGATGAGTGTAATAGCACAAATAACTATTTTTTCAGAGTATTTAGACTTAGCCATTTTTGGCTTGTTTTCTTTACAATTTGCATACTTAATCATTTTAGCTTAAAATTTACTGCATTTGAACATTTCTTGCAAGTTTCTATTCTTCTCACATCTCTTGTGACATAGTGAAAATGAACCTTGTTAACACTTTAGTTGCCTCCTTGAGCCTGAAGGTGGCACATCTTATTCAACATGTTCTGGATGTTGAGTGACCACCTAGCCCAGTGCGACAACAATGACAGTCTCTTAGACAATGGCACCAATCACCTGAACACATGGCACTCGATGAAGAATGATACAAATTTTTATGTGCGAGGATGTAGGTTGGCCTACCATTGGATTGCCAAGAAATGGAAGAAAAGTGTAGTTTCGAAATTATCCACCAAAATGGATAGGAGTTCCTCCCCACCCCTAATGCGGTTATACCACTCATTGAAACTTTCCAATGGATCTTGGACCAACATATCTGGATGGATGGCCCAAGAGAGCCAGATGTGGCATACCACTATGACAAGCCCCTCCAAGATGGATAAGAGGATTTTTTATCTTGTTCTGATAGTGGTGGACCATTCTATGCCTCAACCCCACCATCTACCTCTATGTTCCAATCACACTAGTAAAAATCTTCTACCTCCTTCATGATGGCTATGACACTTCCACAACCCAAATCTTTGTTAGTGGTAGGTAGCCACCAAATTTTGTTAATGTAATAGAGCATAGGGCCTTCTACCTCCCTTCCTTTTATTATTCCCTGAAAATTAGTTTAATTTTCATAGCCAGTGTTTGTGACACCCATGCTGCCATACGTGCACATTATGCCCACATCGCAGCAACAAACAAGCCCTATTTCCATCATCCCTCCTATGTCAATTCCACCACCAATCACAGCTCCAACCTCAACCACATGATGTGTAGAAATATCCTTTCCTACTATTCAATGGTCCAAGATGCTTTCCTATATGCAACTACAAATGTATCAAGCATCACATACAACACAACTAACTGTAGGGCTATGGGCCACTCTGATAGCACTACCTACGGGACTATGGGTTACTCCGATAGCACCATCGATAGGGCTGGTAGCCATTTCAATGACACCACCAATGGGAGCCACCCTAGTGGCACTACCCATGGGACTAGTAGCCACTCCAATGGCACCACCAATGGGAGCTGATTTAATAGCACCCCCAGTGGGGTTGGTAGTCACGTCGATATCACCATTGATGGTAGCTGCTCCAATGGCACCACCAATGCTACAACTAATGCAACCCTCTACAACATCCCCAAGTCTAGATCAAGCATTCTTGCTCATCCAAACCCTCACTAAAGAGGTCAAGTAGCTTAAAGCCATCAATTCTGAAATAGTCCACATAATAGACTTCTATCAAGATGACCCTATTAACCCCATCATTCCTCTGCTTACGTTGCCTCCTGAAATCTAGCTTCTCCAATTTATGAAATATAATGGAGAGGGTGACCTTAATGTCAACCTAGTCACATTCCATTCTGAGTTTTTGTTATTACAACCGTGGCCACAAGCGATCATCCATGTCTTCACCATGTCTTTAACTAGCAAACCCTTAGATTGGTATCACATGCTTTCTTGTGCTTCCATTTCAACTCTGGAGGAGTTGCTAAGTTAGTTCATAACCTACTTCAAGCACAACTTGAAGTTGAAAGCCATGCTAGACCAGCTCATGAATGTTAAGCAAGAAGTGCTAGAACCTGTGTAGAAATTCATACAACATTGGAGTGCTATGCTAAATGAGATTCACAAGCTAATTGCTAAAACCAACTTGCTAGCCATTTTAAGGGTGTTATAAATGATTTCATTAAATCCAAGCTATATTATTTAGTCTCGTGCTCCTTTAGCCAAGCATTTTCTTAAATAAAGAGCATACATGATGTGGCAGAGGCTAGACAAGACCCAACATACATAGCCTACAATAACACACATGCAAAGAAAGATAAGGAAAATGGAAAATCCATGACAAACACTATGGCAACTATGGATGACGAAGCTAAGCTCAACAATAACAAAAAGGTGGCCAAGGTGCCTAAGTCCCTAGCTACTACCAACAAAACATCAATCTCTAGCAGTGTGGGAACCAATCAACCTACATCATCAACAGCCACAAGGCAAGCTCTAGCAAGGCCAAACTTTGAGTGCAAGGATCGCTCAAAATATAGCCCTTGGCCGATTAAGCCATCAAAACTTTTGGATCAACTATTGAGTGTTGGGCATATTCAACATAAGAAAATGTTAGAGGATGCTCGTAATCATCATGAGAGGTACTACGAGATCCTCTAGGACCTCTCTATGGCTATGTCCAATGAGTCTCTAGTGCCAAAAAATTTTAGATTGGATTGGTTCTACAACTACCATCAGTTGCAAGGAAATAACACAGATTACTCTCTAGTGCTGAAAGATGATATCTAGCACATGATTGATCAAGGCAAGTTGCTCCTTAATGAAAGTAATCTTGTCTAGCTAGAGAACCAATCTATGAATTTCTATAAGGACCCATTGAATGTTAGTAGTGCAGGATATACCATTAATGCTATCAGTGTTTTTGATGATGCAGAGGTAGCACATGAGTTATTTGTGGTCTATGTGCCTTCAAGTGGTGTTGAAGCTTCGATGTCAACTAGGCCAAAAGCCCCCCTCATCATTAAGGCATCACCTCAAGCACCCATTACACCTTTCATGGTTAGGGCCCTGCAACATGTTGCAACAACAACCCAGATACCTTTTTTCATAAAGGTACCAAAATGTACGAACCCCCCACCTGTCCCGAGTCTAATGGTGGGGACTACATCACAACCTTCTCACCTAGGGAAATGCGATGAGCATTTGATCAACAAGATGGCTAGGGAATGCACTAAACTAGGACCCCCTAAGCCCATCCCTTTATCAGTAGTTCCCATGGCCCCATCACCCAAATCCACCAACATAGACATGCACACGCAAAAACTAATCATTGAGGCTCAAATGCCTATTACCCAACCAAAAGCCAAGTCTCTTCCTTAGGAAATCCATCTCTTAGGGCATGTGGAGGAAATAAAGATCACTAAGCAACAAGATGGTGGACAAGATTTTCTAGACATGCTCGCATAGGTCAAGTAGGCTCTGAAACAAAAGAATACAACTTTGAGCTTTTACGACCTAATTATAGCTTCTTCTACACATCATGAATCTTTGGTTCACATGTTGGCATCCATTCCTATTAAGGAAGACATGCTAGTAGAAAAAAAGGCCATTAATGTTGTACTGCTTCTGCTTGCAATCGAAGAATCATGACCAACACTCTTAACTTTTCACGATGAAGCCATTAAAGCTAGCCTTGAAAAAGGTCAAGTAACCACTTCCCCCATATTCATAACAATTTGCATGGGTCAATATAAGATTTTTAGGGTGAATTTTGATGATGGGATAGCAACCAACATAATCTCGTTCCCTGTTATTGACAAGCTTGGCTTGGTGAACCAAATCAGGCCAATGACAATCACTTTTTTAAAGTTATTTAATAGGGCATGCGTGGTGGTCAAAGGAATAGTTACTGTTGATTTTTTCATAGGGAAAAAATTCCCCACTAATGCATAGTTTATCATGGTTAAAGAAATGCCCAGATTTAATTTAATCCTGTGAAGATCTTGGTTATCCCAATTAAGGGTTGTCTCTTCACCAGTCCACCAATAGATCCACCTACTGTATGTAGGTGGAGAAGTGGTGATCTTTGGTGATGACATAGCCCCTTGGGCTATCAACAATATAGACACTGAGAAAGAGTTGAAGATAGAACTCTTTGAAGATGCACCACCTATTTGCAATGAAAGCCAATGTTGTTTGGCAAGTGAACCGAGCAAAAAAATGATCACCATGAAAAAAATATATGGGTAGAATTGCCTTTCTCAATGGTAGATGATATCCTAGAAGAGTATTGTGTCAAGTCTCCTAGGCCTTACACATCATCTAACCCACATCAGGTTAGGAAACATTTACATGATTAGGGCATGTTTTTAATTTACTTGTTCCCCTAACTTGTCTTTAGTTATTTTGTTTGTATAGTTGCAATTTGTGTTATGTTTTTTTTATATTAGTTATGCTTTTATTTCTTCAAGGAAAAAAAAACAAGAAACAAAAATAAACATTAAAAAAATGACCCAAAAAATGAAAAGGAAGGAAGAAGTAGGGTCCAGAATGGCCTTAAAGTATCACATAGCCCACCAAGGCCTAAAATTGGCAACCAACTCTCTCTTACAAGTAATCATGGCCCAAAATGACCTTAAACTAGCAATGGCCTACAATGGCCTTAAACTAGTGTATGGGGCCTGAAATGGCCTCAAACTATTACATAGCCTACTAAGGCCTAAAACTAATAATCAACTTTCTTTCATGGGAAGTGTGGTTCGCAATGGTCCACAATGGCCTTAAATTAGCGATGGAAGTTCAAAAGGGGCCTAACTTTTTCAAAATATATATAAAAAATATATAGAAAATTTTAAAGGGAGATTACCTAAAATATAAGTTAAAATGATGCCACTAGAGATCAATACATGAATAAAATGAGTATCATGCTTTCATTAAGGTGTAAACAAAATACATAGTCTAGGGATACATCCCCATCGAAATATACAAAATTTTCTAATAACAAGGCTACATCTCAAACACTTTAATGTATTAATGCGAAGCTAAGGCTCTTCCCCTTCATCTTCATTTGCTGCTTCACTAGGTCCTACATTTCCACCTAGATCCTAAAAAAAATGGAAATAAAATGATAAATTAGTCAATAAAAATGATAATGTATGGAAGTACATAGTAATGTAAAGAAAATTTAACCAACCTAAGATATGCCTACATCTATGTCAAAGGGAATCCTATTGAGGTTAGACTCTAAGCATCAAAGGATTTCCTCCTTTGTCATGTTTGTCTAATCCTCCTCCCCTATCTTAATGCCTACCAGGGTCTTCCCATTCTCCACAACTATCCATATAGATGGCCCTAGAGAAAAGGTAGTAGATGTACCTTCTCTAGAAGGCATCGAAATTTCCCTTTTAGGGGACTCCTTAACTACCAAGTGTTTGGAAAAGCTATCGTAAGCCTATATCGCACCGATAGCATCAAGGAACAAACCGCGACCTTAGCATTCCACATATTCATCTCAATATCTTTGCAATAGGTTGTGTGTTCCATTTTATACTGATGCTTATGGATCTTTTAATTTTTTCCCAATTCATACACCTTAGCATTGTAATCCTTCTAGTCTTGGTTTTTTTGAGCCAAGAGGTCCATTCTATAGGTGTTGCTCAATAACTTCTTGCATAGCCTCATTTTTTCCCTTGATGATTGATCAATATCTGGTGTAGTCAATTATAGTAGTATGCCAACTACCATCTAATTTATCATGGGCCATCACAAAGTCTTACTGTGATTGCAAGTCTTCTAGTTTAGTTGCCTAACTCACCTTCTCTTTTTTGAGTTTTTGTACTCATTTCCAAAGGTCTTTGTTTACGTGCCTACACTCCCATAGTGATCATGTCGAGTGTAGTGCACATTTTCTTGCCTCATCATATATCTGATGAGGCACCTCCTCTACATTAGGAGGGAGCTCAAGTATAGCATCAACTTCAACCACTCTTCGTGGATCCCATTTAAGTCGTGAGGCTATTGCACCAAAGATAGGAAACGTTAGTTATAAGACAAAGACGTAAAATAAACAACATAAAAAATGAAACAATCCAAATATACCTATCTTAGCATATATTTGGTTTAAATGATTAATCATATCATCCACTATGCCTTGCATAAAGACAAATTTGTTTGGGGTTTCCACCCACAATTGTGAGTAGAAAGTGGATGAAGATTCATGACATTTAGCAGAAGCATCACCCATTGCAAGATAAATCATGTTAGCATCACTAAAAAAAGAAAAGAGAAAGATAAAGAGAAAAATAAAAAGAGAAAAGAAAAGAGAAGAGGAAAAGTAAGAGCATAATATGAATGACAATGCAAAGATCCTACCTAGCAGACCCTCAGGGGTGAGAGTGGGGGGATCACCTATCTGCACACCTTCAAACAAATAGTCAAACTCATCATGTTTGAATTGTAGCCCTTTTTCTTCAAGCTACCTCAAGATTTTGGTAGCATCTTCATTTGTTATGTGCTGCTCAGGCTAAGGGACATCATCTACTAAGGGCTCCTCTTCCACAATAGTAACCTCCTCCTCACCTACGTTGCATTTACCCCACTTCATGAGGATGCCCTTGCATCATTTCTTGGTACCTAGCCATTCCTCAATGTCCCCTCTATGGTTTAGATCTTTGTTAGTCTTTTCACCTATAGGTAAACCTTTAGAGGGAACACCAAAGAGATCTGCAAAGAGATCATCTATGATCTCCAAGATCACCTGCACCTTGTGAACTCATGTGTAGAAGCAATCGGTGCTCTCTATGAAAGAGTCAACGAAGGCAATCATTTTTGTTGTCGGGATGCTTGGGTTCACGGTCAAAAAAAGGTCCATGATCCCAACCTCTTTAAAATTTTGGGTAATTCTTGCTAGGGCCTTATGGAATAACCAGCACTACGAACCATCAAATTCACCACACTTGAAAAGAAGGTTAGCATCAGTGCATCTTGAGATAATCACTGTGACCTCCCTAGACTTGGCTACTATTGTAGTAAACAAAACATAGAGTTAGCAACATGATGGAAATATGATAAACATTCTTAAAAATAAACTAAATGGATGATAACTCACTTGGCACAAATGGTGTGAGGAATGGCAATACTTGAATTGAAACTTCTTCCATAGTGAGTATCTGGCGAGATGCTCACTCACCATCTAACCACCCAAGATCCTAGCACTTCAAGTAGGATTTAGAGTACTTGGTTAGGTAAGTTCTCATATCTACCCCAATTGGTCTTATAACACTAGCACACATATTCTCAGTGGATGAGAACTCTCATAGTGCTATTTGGACTAGGGCTAATAACCTTTCTCTATTGTGAAGGTCATCTTCATCAATAAATAATCTGATGAGAGATAAAAAGCCAATAAGAATTCCAAGTCATATAAAATAAAAAAATTTGAAATTTTTATCATCACAATAGGACTCACCCTCTAGCACAGTAGATAGTTCCAGGTGGGTTCTTGTAGATCGTGTCCACATGGAAAGCAATGAACAAAGTGTTGTATTCATGGTAGCACTTAAACTTTGGCATATCCCAGATCCAAGATAAGGTTTTGAGATCTTTTGGGCACTGACTTAAGCTCCTTGCCCCTTCACCTTCAACAAGTTCATTTGACATAAATTTTAAGATGCCTCAATTTTTCCCAGGTAATAATGTTTCAACTAGAACACCCGCTGCATCAATGGACGAGTGTGACCACATCATCATGCTAAAGTTGTGAAGTAGGAATTCTAAGAATTCCTATGCAGTTTCTTGAAACCAAGCTTCCTAGTTCCCTACATGTGCATGAACTGCAAGGAAATTAGGCATGAGATCTCTCATGTAGCACAAGATCCCTACCAGTTCAATCACTACCAGGGCTAGTTTCAATAGGACCTTGCAGTGTCACAAAAATGAAAATGTTAGTATCAGAAAAGAGGCAATAAAACAACAAAGCTAATAGATAAACGGTGCTTGAAATAGTAAATAAAAAGTTTGAAATTTTTTTTAAGTGTTTGTTATGCTCTTGTAGAGCGTAACACTTTTCTACACAAAATTTTTCTAATTTTTCATTATGCTTAACACTTTCCTACACAAAATTTTTCTAAGTGTTTGTCATGCTTCCAAGGAGCATGATGGTTGTGGGATAGCTAGCAAAGAAGTAAAAAATTTTTCTAAGCATCAATCACACTCCCAGGGAGCATGACAACTAGACAATCCAATAGAAAATGTTGGATAAATTTTTTAAGTTCTGTCACACTCCTAGGGAGCATGATAGTAGTCCAAATTCTGGAACATTTTCTCTAAGTATTGTTCATGCTCCTAGGTAGCATGAAAATACTAGATTGCAAAAGGTTCTAAGTGTTGGTCATGCTCCCATGGACTGTGACAACACAAAAATATAAAACTCTCTAAATGTAGAATGAAGCAATCCCAAAATTTTCTCCAACTTTTGGGTAATGCTCTCAAGGATTCCCTAGAGCTTGACAGCCTATCCCACTACATGGGATGCAAAAAAAATTTCTAGTTACATGACATGGGATGTAGAGCACCTAAAACTCCTTACATGCTACTACACTAAGTGGTATGCTTAAAACCCTAGCCCCATCCTATCGCATAGGACACAATGACACCCTTACCTCATCCCACCACACAAGATGCAATGAAAACCTTGCCCCATCCCATAGCGCTTGATGCCTAGAAGCTCGTGAAAAAGTCATCACCTAGAAATTCAATGCAAGAAATTATCAAACCCTTGAAAGAAAACCCATGATGCATGCACCCTTCTCAGCTGTGGTAGCAATGATAGTGGCAATAGTAGTGACAGTCCCTACCCATGCTGGGCCACCCCAAAACCCCAAGACACCCAAAGCACCAATTCATGAAGAGAAAAAAAAATTAGAAGGGTAGGGCACACCTAGAAAATAGTGCCTCTTGACACTCTTCAATGTGTACCCTAGGGAGATGCCATAGGGTGTACTTGCCCTCATCAATGTTGGCAAGGCTAGGGTATCTATGCTCACTCCTATGTGCCATTTCCTCATTGTCAAGCTCTCAATCTTTTGCTATCACACTCTATGGGTGATGAAACACCCTATAAAATGTGGGGTCATCCTTGCTTCACTAGGCTCTTGTAGTCTGCGCAGCACTATGAAAATTCATCAGGAGGAAAACGTTCTGAGTTTAGGCCGACCAGTTTGGAAAATTTTCTACATTGACCATGAATAGGTTTTGTGTCATCCTGCCTGTCCCCCAAAGTAGCTTGACCAACAAACAACCTACTTAGAAATCGTATGCAGAATTGGCAGTAGTACTTTAGATGTGCCAAAAATAGTTCAACAAGTTTTCTAAGTCATGAAGTCTGCTATGCTACACTATGTCTTGTAGCGTAGCAAGCTTCAAAAGACAACGGCAAAATGAAGTGCTACACTATGCTACGAAGCGTAGCATGGCAACGACTTCAACACCACTCCCCTCGCCCAATTTCGAGTACTGCAATGATGTCTCTTTCGATCAGGAAGTGGCGGACCATGTCTGCTACTATGCTACACTAAGCTACATGGCACAAAGAGGTGTAGCAATCCTATTGAATAGATAGAAGGCAACTCGAAGGGTAGAATCAGTGGAGTTCACATGACTTGCATCATAGGGGATAAATTTTGCAAGTTGAAAAAAATTTTGCGACTAAGGCTAGTTGCTACACTACGCTACGCTACGTAGCGTAGCAAGCATACAACATGTAGAAGAACCCATGACAAGGTGCTATGCTACACCAAGCATGTTACACTACAAAGCACCGTAGGGCATGCGGGTAGTTGTGCGACATCAATGCACTTCACCTAATTGGACCGTTGATGCATGTCTCTAGACAATGATGGTGAAATTACGGCATGGCAGGCTCACAGTTACTGCATGACAAGTTCGCATGACTATGGTCTTGTAGGTCCAATGGTCATACATGGTGGGATTGGCACAAACAATTCAATGCATGCCCTCTAGTCCTATAAATACCCTAGCAAATAGCATTCAAAAAAGGAGACAATTTGCATTTTGTTTAAAAGAACAACATTCAAGGGATGAGAATTTTTTAAATTCAGAAAACTTCTCTCCTCTCTGGCATTGTAACATCAAGCATTGTAAGCTCTCTATTTGACACTACAAACAGTTAGCATTTTCAGCTGACACTCTATTCCACCGTTGNTTTGACACTACAAACAGTTAGCATTTTCAGCTGACACTCTATTCCATCATTTTTCTACCACCTTGGTAGAATTTCTACATTATCAACACCTAAGTTCACGTCCAAGTGCACAATCTGTTTTGCTCTACATGTCCTGGTTACTCTTAGGATCTCTACACTTCATCACGCTATGCAACTGACTATATCCATCTTGAAAGAGTAAGTCTATAGCTTTGGAGTGGTGCATGTTTCTAACTACACTTTACTTTATTTCTTGCCTTTTGTCCTTTTTGCATTATTATTTTTTGTTTTATTCACTTTCAAGCATTACTTCACATTATTGTCGCATTTTATACTTTATTTACATTCAAGAATTATTTTGCATTTCCATTCCATCATCAAAGGTACATGTAGCAAAAGGCTATATCGACGCTGATGTAAGTCCCTATCTAATCAACCAGACCATTCAAGTTGCCTTGTATTTGCACACACCCAACATGGCCATCCCATGGTATGGGGTTAAAAATGTCGTGCCCGTCGACCCCTCGGTGTTTTCCAGCCACCAACGTTTTCGGTCGCTACAGTTTTCTGGCGCTAGAAGGAGGGCCTTTGGTGCCTTTTCCATATGTCATAGTAGTTTTGTGAGCCTTCTATACCCTGATACACATAATTGTAAATGCGACACCCTCGTGCAGTTGTTTGTGCTTTGTGCATTGTAGATCGATCACCTCAACGATTTCTCGAGAGCGCTACAGAACACAAGGCCTCCGATCATCGGCTAACTAGCTCTTTTATAGTTTTCTTGCATGCATCCTATACCCCATCTCATGTGGTATAGAACGGTTGCTTTGAAGGTCCCTCAAGGATCCTATGAGATGCAAATCCTTTTCGATAGCTGGTTATCTTGCCTGTCTTACAATTGTCTTGCATGCGTTCTATACCCCATCTTATGCGGTACAGATCGGTTGCTTTGACGATCCTTAGGGGATCCTGCAAGACACAAAGCCTTCTTGTTAGCTTGCTTGTCTTATGTTAGTCTCATAAGATTTCTACACCATGATATGCATTAGTGTAGACTCAACACCCATCTGTGGTTGTTTATGCGGTGTACGGTGTAGATCGGTCACCTCGATCGTTCCTCGGGAGCCTTACGAGACATAAATCCTTCGAAGGCCAATTAACTCACCTTCCCTTTTTAAAGTATTCTTGCACATGCTTTACACCTTAGCTCACATAGACATAAATGTGACACCCTATTGTGGTTGTTTACGCCTTGTGTGGTGCAAATCGGTCACCTCAACGGTTCCTCTGGAATCTGGCAAGATGTAAAGATTCTTCTCCACTATTTCTTCCAATTTTCTTGTTCATTTGCACTCTTTGGCATAGCTTTTACACTTTCTTTTTGCATAATTACCTACTTAATGATGGCTTTTTCATCTAACGCTGTTAATGCCTTCAACGTAGAAGCCCCCTTCAACGTTGAAGTTCCCGTCATGATTCAAGGCACTACTGGTGCCGAACAACTGCTGAATTCGACATTAGAAGCACGTTAATCTCTCAAAATCCAAAATTGGGCACCTAAAGGATTAGCCCAAAAACATGAGTGTTACAGTTTCCTTTGTGCAAAGGTGCAGGATAATCTGCCCTTGGATTTACACAAACTCGAGAAAAACATAGCTTCAAGTTCACCTACTGCAATGAGAAGGAATTTTTTCCCACTCCCAGCGCTTCGTTATCTTTAACACAAGTGTATCAAAGGCTGCTGGATCAATTAATCCAGTTGGCTAGGCTTAGGGAGCAATAGGATATAGCATCCAACTAGGATGAAGGCTTTTAAGACGGATAGGAGGAATCCAATTTCTAATCTGATGAGGGAGGTCAAACCAACCCCGTTCCTATCCCATCTACCCAATCCTTTTGAGTGAACCCACTATCTGTCATCACTCCCTTTGCCATCATGCCTACGCTTCAGTAGCCTACAACCATAATGGCAATGGGTAGCCATGCCACATTCCCGACGTATCATCACCCTTATTCCCCTATTACGTTCGCGGCAACTGTGCCCCCACAAATTGTTTATCAACACATTCCTGCAGTGCGTAATATGCCTATCACAGCTACCCTACCACATTTTCACATTGTACCTACTTCGCAATCACACATAACTTCCATGCTAGTTCCTACATACACACCTATTCCACCCATGGTTGTAGGCCCCAGCCCATCCACATGGTGAACCCTGTTCGCTTCTTCTTTTGTTCTATAATCATTGCAGATGTCTCACTATGTTCACCCTCAAACCTACACAACCCCAAAAATGGTACATCCTAGCATGACACCATGGTCTATCCCACTGGTGACCAAAATGGTCTATTTGGAGGTGCAACCCATTGTTACTGCTCCAATAGTACCACCCACCAGATGGTGGACAACGCAAGTAGCACCTTTAGTGGGGGTGGCCCCAATGGCATTGCCGATGAGTCAGCCCACCACCACCACCATGCCACATGTAGGAGCTACCATTGCAGTCCCTCAATCATCCGTATCATCACCAGGTCTGGACCAAGCATTTCAGCTCATCTAGACCCTCACTAAGGAAATAAAATGCATCAAAGCTATTGGGTCTAACATGGTACAATTCATGGACATTTATCAGGATGAACCCATCAACCTTGCAATCCCTTCTTTAATGTTACCCCCTGGGATGTCTCTCCCTCACTTCACAAAGTACAACGGGGAGGGAGATCCCAATGGGCATCTTGTCACCTTTAGGTTTGAGTCTTTACTATTGCAACAATGGCCACATATGATCATTCACATTTTTGCCATGTCCCTAGCTAGGAAAGCCCTAGATTGGTAATGTGCATTTCCACATTCATCCATTTCAACTTTGGAAGAACTCCTGACCCTGTTCGTGACATGCTTCAAGTACAACTTGAAGCTAGAAACCACGTTGGATCAGTTGATGAGCATGAAACCAGATGCACTAGAACCAGTCCAAAAATTCATTCAATGTTGGAGTGCAACCCTTAATGAAATCTACAAGCCCATTGTGAAGCCTCACTTGCTAGCCATTGCAGTAAATGACTTCATCAAGTTCAATCTGTACTATCTTGCTCCTCGTTCTCTCAGTCAGTCTTTCGCTCAAATTAAGAGCATACAGGATGCGGTTGAGGCAAGCAAAGACTCAGCCTATATTGTTGACAAAGCACCTTCACAAAGAAGGACAAAGATAAGGCCCCAACAACCATAGTGGCTACTATGGCAACCGAGTCCAAGCCCAAACCTAGCAGTAGCAGTAGCAAGAATAACAAGAAACCAGCCAAACCTATGGCTAACCCTATGCCCAAACTAGGCCAAGAACTACAACCTGCTCCACCTACGCCCAAGACATATGCATACACCAAACCCAAATTTGAGAGCAAAGATCACTCGAAATACAACCCGCAGCCTCTCAAACCTTTAGAACTCTTCAAGCAACTATTGGTAGAAGGGTACATTCAACACAAGCAAATGTCGAAAGAAGAAAACACAAGACATCAACACTATTGTGAGCTCCTTAGGAATCCCTCTTTGACCCTATCCAATGAGCCTCCAGTCCCTAAGGATTTTAGGCTAGATAGGTTTTGTAACTACCACCAACTATGTGTCACACCATAGATTATTGTCTATCATTACAGGATGACATCCAAAGATTAATCGATCTGGGGAAGTTGGTGCTGGACGAAAGCAACCCAGTACACCCTGAAAATAAATCTATGTATGTCTACATAGATACCCTCAATGCCAATAATACTAGTTACGTCATCAACACCATCGTTATTGACAAAGATCCCAGGCCACCCTTCCAGCCATTTGTGATCTATGTGCCTTAGTGTAGTGCACCAGCACCACCAATGGTTGGTCCAAACTTGCAACCACCCTTCATCGTGAAAGTCCCACCATGAGCATCTACCTTTGCACTACCTGTTGGAAAGGCCACGCAATCCCATTAGTTAACACCTTTAGCACCATTTATCATCAGGGGTCTGACGTCTTCAACAACCCCTATCTTGCACACTAGAATTGAACAACCTCCTCGTCCCACAAGGCAAGAAGCTTATTGGTCGAGCGAGATGCCAAAGGGAAGTACCATCAAGGGTATCCCCAAGCCTACACCTTCGCCCCTCGCATATGCACCTTCATCACCAAAGATGAAGGTCAACATGATTACGCAACCTGTACCACCCAACCGATAGGGATCTAGACCCAGATCTAAGGCTACCTCTCCTCAGGAGATTCGTCTTCTGAGACGAATTGAAGAGGAGGAAAGTGTCACACAAGTAGGCAACCAAGGCCTTTTGGATGCCCCTCACCTAGTTCAAGCAAACTCTAAAGTAGAAAAATGCTACACCAAGCTTGTATGACCTAATCATGACATCTGCACCCCATCGAGAAGCTCTAGTCCACATATTAACAGCGATTCCGATTGACGAAAACATGCCAGTAGAAGAGGAAACGATCCACTCGATAATGCTTTCCTCTATACCAGTAGAGCCTACACCACCCCCAATTAATTTTTTGTAACAATGCCATTAGGAAAGATCTCGAAGGAGGTCAAGTGACTACGGTGCCTCTCTTCATCACAATTCAGGTCAATCAACATTGGATCTGAAGGGTACACGTTGATGATGGGGCTACAACAAACATCATTTCCTTCTCTATTGTGGATAAGTTGGGATTGGTCAACCAAATCAAACCAATGAAGACATTGTGTTTGAGGTCCTTCAATGGGGCACGCATCCTAGTGAAAGGAACAGTTCATGTAAAATTCATAGCAGGGGATCAGTTCCCCACAGACGCAATGTTCATCATAGTCAACGAAATGCTCGAGTTTAACCTGATCTTGGGAAGATCATGGTTAGCACAACTTAGGGCTATCTCCTCACGTATACACTAGGAAATCCACTTACCATACATGGGTAGGGAAGTGATAATTCGTGGTGACAAAGTGGAAACAGAAGCAATTAGCAACATAAACATGGAATAGGGCTCAAAGGTTACAACCTCTGAGAATGAAGCACCTGTTCATGCATGCATTTATCATTCAACAGAAGGATTGGCTCAGTGAACCGACTCCCAAATCAAAAATGCATGGGTCGAGTTACCCTTCCAAGTGGAGGACAATGATGTAAACAAGTGCCCTAGTGAAACACCTTGGCCTTACATTTCGATCAATCCACGATAGGTCAGGAAGTAGCTACGCATAGCATAGCAACCCTACTATTTCCTGCCAAGTTTCCATCCCTTGTACATTCATCATTTCCTCACCTTGTTAGTATGTGATCCTTCTGGCATCCTACGCTAATGGCCCGAAATGACCAAAAACTATCATCACCGTTGTTTTCTTCGTTAACATATTATCTCTTTTAGGCAATGGCCCGAAATGGCCTAAAAATAGCATTGTTGCTTTTTTTTCGCTTTACCATTTTAGCATCTTACATAATGGCCTGAAATGGTCTAAAACTTGCACCATTTCTTTTCACTTTGACATGTTGCACAATGGCCCAAAATGGCCCAAAACTAGCAATGGCTCGAGATGGCCTAAAACTAGCATACGAGAGCCTGAAAACTTTACATAGTACACAAGTTAACATAAAATCAGTTTCTTTTCTAAAGTTTTCATTTCATTTAAAATTCTTGCCTATTGGAAATGTTTGCAAAATTTTCAAAAAAAAAAATCAAAATTTCAACATTTCAAAATTTGCAAAATTTTCAAAGAAAAAATAAAAATCCCATGCTATGTTGGGGTGTCTCTGTTTGCATCGCCCTCAATACCTACCTTTGCTTCATCTACTTGTGCATCATTTGCCCCCACATTACCTTCTGCCGGTTCTTCATTCCCTTCCTCCATGGGTCTCGCACCCCCATCTGGAGCCTGCGTCACATGAATGAAGTAGTCAACTAGGGAAATAACCATAGCAAACGTAAGCTGTAACATAGCACGAGCATCTACCCATTAAAATGACTAACCTGAGAGGAGCCTGCATCGGTCTCAAGGGGTATTTGGTCTAGACCAAGCCTAAGGCGATGACAAATATCCTCTATCATAATGTCCATCCAATGCCTATTGCTAGGTTCAGCATTAGCAGCAGCAGCTTTCTCCCTTTCCACAGTCATCCATTTTAGAGGTTTCGGGGAAAGGGAGGTGGTTGCGGTCTCTCATGTAGGAAGATCAACCCTCAAGTCAGGAGATTCTGTGACCTTCACCTACTCTTTGAACTTAGTGTAAGCCTTAGAAGTGCTAATGGAATTCACGAATGCTTCATATGTGAATGCCTCCACAGCAGCCTCTTTATATAGTTTTCGATGGCTGTCGTTCTAAAGCTTATATGCATGTTTGTGGTTCCTCTGGATTTGCCCCCATTCGAAGACTTTGGTGTTGATATCTTTCATATTTTGATACTTCTAGGCTAGCAAGTCCATCTACATTTGCTATTTGACTATCTCACGGGTGGACTCAACGTTCTGGTAAACGATATTCCAAAACCTAGCATAGTCATCTATAGTCCTATTACAATCGATAAGGTTAGGGTTACGGTTTATGAGGAAGTCGACCCTCGACTTGAGATTCTCCACCTTGGTGGCCAGCTCAGCCTCTTTTTGCTTAGCCCTATGGGTCTATTTTCACAAGTCCTCATTGGTGCACCTACATTCCCACAGAGAGCATGCTGAGTGCAAGACACACTTATGAGCCTTGTCGAACACGTGACGAGGCACCTGGGTCATGTTAGGTGAGAGTGTATGCATAGCACCAACTTTCATCAGTCAAGCTAAGTTCCATTTGAGCCAAGAGGCTATGTCAACATGAAGAGCGTAGCAATTGTGTTAACATAGCAAAATCAATGAGCTCAAAATATTTTAGCAAAAAAACATAAGAACATTTAATACTACCACTTACCTATGCCAAGGTCCGCCTACTGAAGGCGTTTGATCATGTCATCAACAAGTCCTTGCATGAATGTAAACTTGTTAGGGATCTCGGCCCATGACTCTGCACGAATCGGAGGAGGTCCCATAGTGTCAGCAGTAACACCTGTTACACGATTAAGCATGTTAGTAATAACAATGGCCAAAATGGACTATGATAAGATAAACGTCTTGACAACTCACCAGTGCCTAACTGTGGTCTTCCTTCTTGCTGAGGAAAGATGATTGTGGTAGCCTCAGTGGAAGGCCCTGCCAAATCCATGCAAGTCCCTTCCTCATGCGTTGGTGCCTTTCCTTTTAGGAGACTAGCATCTTTTTCATTCAAGGGAGGCACCTCTTCATCGGTAGGAAGAGGCTCCCTATTGATAATAGCCCTTGCCCTAAAAATAGAAGCTCCCTTATTCTTGACCAAGGTCGTTTTCTCTGAGATTGGGGCCTCTGCATCTTTATTTTTCACCCATGTCCTAAGGGCTGACACTCCTCATCGCCTTCTTCTTCATCTTCTTCTTCCTCTGCTAAGAAAAAAAGGCATGTTTGCGTTGATTCAAAACAAGCTAGTTCAAAATAGGTGCTACACTACCCCGCACTGCCTAGCATAGCATAGCATAGCAAACTATAGCAAGGTAAGCAGTACACAAAAATGCTTACCAATGGGGGGTTGTGTCCTCTACAGCTTGAGCCGCAGTCTTCGTCCCTCATCTTCATGAGGGGTTTCCCTAGCTGGGGGAGGTCGAATCTATGGCTTTGGAATCTGATCGAAATCTCACACAGACTAGACTCCATCCACTTGGACCACTAGGAACTCCACGAGGTTCTTCAGACAGCCTATGTAGAAGGCATAGTGTATGTTAGAGCAAGACTCCGTTTGTTCACGGAGCCCCAAAATCTTAGCTTGCAAGCCACTACATAGGAAACTAGCCCAGTCATAATGGGCCCCTTCTTCCATAACCTCCCACATTACCTAGGACTGATCAAGCCCCAGGACCTTCCCTTGGGTGATCAATTAAGGGAATGTGTAGGCATGAAAAACTAGATAAAGCCCCATGGCAAGGTCATCCTTTAGCTTTTCCATGGAGAACCCTTTTTGCTCCTTGGTGAGCCTCAACCACTCCTCGATATGCTGCTTTTGAAAAGTCAACTCCTACTTTCCCTTCGACACTACGGGGGTGCTATCGGTAGGGATTCCAAATAGATCCCAAACAGCTGATCATTGATTTCAATGATCACTTGCACGCCCCGCATGTATGTATGAAAATGGCTTGCCTTCCTAGAGAAGTAGTTGACCAAGGAAAGCATCTTGGCAGCAGAGACGCTTGGATTGGGAGCCATGAATAGATCCATAAGCCCCACCTTTCAAACTTTTTCGAGCAAGGAATATGGAGCCCCTTTTTCTAACCAGCTCTAGCTCATCGCTACTTTGCCATATTTGAAGTAGATCTTTGCCCCCTACCTCTTGGTGGTTACCACCGTCACCTCATCAGGCTTCTTCTCCCCTACAACAATTTTCATAAAAAGCACTTAGCATAGCACTGCAAAGAATGAAAAGATTAAGAAAACACTTGAGCATGCGGTGCTTGCCTTTTGACCCACTAGGTCTATACGGTAATGGGAACAGTGGGAGTTCAACCAAGACCTCTTCAACCATGACTTGTTTGAAGGTTTCTTTTCACTCCTTATCCAACCAACCCTTCTCCCTACATTGATTGTAGAGAAGGAAGATCATGTGTAGATAGCTATGATATTCTCCCCTGCACTAACCAATTACACCTGCCTGTAGGTTCTTAGCAGAAGCAAACTCCCGTAAGGTAAGCTGCACCATAGCCAGTAGATCCGGTTGGTTGTGAACCCTGTCATCATTAATGTAAATCCTAGTGACAAACTGACACCATTAAGCTTTCAATAGGTATGGACAACGTTGTAGTACAAAGCAAAGAAAAGATGCAAAACTCAACCACCAGCACAATAGAAAGTCCCTTGTGGGTTCTGAAAGTACGTCGTCATGTCACATGCTAGAAAAAATGTGTTGTACTTGTGATAGTAGTTGAATTTTGACATGTCCCAGATCCAGGCTAAATGCCTCAACCCTATTGAGTGTTGGCTGTATCTTCCCCCCTACCTACTCATGATTGTCCCATCGGTAAAGTATCTCAGGATGCCCTAATTGGTCCCTGGAAACATGTCTTCTATTATGTCAGATGCCTCCTTCTCCTTTAAAGAAGACCAAAAAATCACACTAAAGTGGTTGAGAAGGAATTGAAAGAAGTCTTGTGCCCCTTTTCTTAACCAAACCACTCGATCTCCCACATGTATCGGGGGAGGGGGAGCATTGGCAACAGGTCTGCTCACTTGGCACAAGACCTCGCTAATGTCCAAAATAATCAGCTGGGACCCTGGTCCCATCCTGCATAATGTAATCAAAAAATATTAGCATCACACTTAAATGCAATACATGAAACATAGCAACGCCTAGTATTCCATACATATAGCATAGCATAACCCTCTTCTTGTACATAGCGTAGCAAGAGCATGGAAGCCTAGTGTAGCAGGAGCATGCAAATAGCCTAGTGTAGTAGCAAAACAACTAACGACATAGCCTAACAAAACATGTGTCACATTGCTACTTCACACCATGGCCCAACCCCCTCAAGGGTTTTACATTGCAGCATGTAAAGGTCAAGCAACTTAAACTACCCTAGCCCCCACAGTTGTAACAACCAAAGCAGTGGCAGTTTTGATGGCCTTGCTTGTAATCACGATGCAATGTTTATACATCTGCCATGGCCGAAATGGTGACCGTGGTGGTGCAAAGGCCAAAATAACACAACCATAGAAAACACAAGTAGCCAATAATGGATAGAAACAAATAGGACTCAAAACAAGAGCAAAAAATGATAGAAAGTGCAACGCCAAAAAGGCAAAGAGGACAAAGTAACTTACTAGGTTAACGACATGTTCTGCCATGCCGCAACACGCGCTTGTGGCACAGGCCCCAGAGCATTCTTCACCTCTTCAACCTTTGTAAGCACCAAATGGTTCTTAGGAGCCATTGCCCTACTTGCAGATTTATGCCCTTTGCTGAGGAAATTTGCCTTGCTAATTGATCAACTCAATTGCTTCGCCCTCCGAAATCGCCTTGTGTTCTGATGAAGGCTCTATGCTCTTATGGTGAAAATGGTGAAATTACCAGGGTTAAACCCCTATTTATGGCTGCAATGGCAAAATAGGGAAACTTTTTTTCCTCTCTCTCTCCGATTAATGCAGAGCAACCATACAGTGTAGCATGCTCCCCATGACATCATAACACTATTAGCATTAAAGCCTTGACATGCTTCAAGCCAACTACTTACCTTCCCAAAAATAAAAAAATAATATTTGTTTTTGATTAAGGGTCCGAAAAGACCTTAAACTAGTAATCCTAGCATAGTTTCACCCCTCAGGGTCCAAAAAGACCCTAAATTAGTAGTTTCAACCCATTACGTTCACGGTTTGCAATGATGTTAAACTAACAATGCCACATGCTTACACCAGCGGTTATATCACCTTATTCCATATAAGTAGTATCACATTTCCTAGTGGTTTCATGTCTCCATTTTCACACTGGCAGTTCAATACTTCTCATACCCGCAATTCCCTGTACTATTATCTTGCATATTAAGATCTTGCATGTTGCAATATGGCAGTTCAAAATAACACTAAACTAGTAGTTTGGCATTTGCATACCAACAGTTACATAGCTTCGCACTTTACATAAGTAATTTTACACCTTTATAAATTCTACACTCTTGTGCCTCGATGGTCTGCCATGACCTTAAACTAGCAAACTTTCAATCTTTACATTGCCACACTTAGCAAGGTTCATCTCAGCGTTGCTTTGCAGATTTTTGTTTCACACAATCTCTGACATCCCTTAACCAAGCTTTCATCTTATAATGGCAGGTCAAGAGAGAGATGGGAATCCATTGTGATCTTTCCACATCTTTGACATTAGTAGGGCCACAGGGCAAGCTTGCGAGATAGTTGAACCCCAACATGATTGACCAGGGGTCGACTACGACTAGCACTATAGTAGCCTTAGAAGCATCCCCAGATTGATCGAGACACCTGGTTCAAGCTCTAAACTTAGAGGCAAGGGATGTAACTGAGGACCCTCTTATCGAGACACCTATGACCATGTCAAAGGGGAAGGTGAAAACATTAAAACTCAGCTCCCTCCTAGACACACAAATGCATAAAAATATAGGTATATTCTTGCAAGATAACATCGATGTCTTCGCATGGTTGTACAGTGACATGCTAGGTTTAGATCAATGTCTAATTCAGCACAACATCATCCTAGACCCCCACGTAAAGACAGTTAAGCAGAAAGCTTGCAAAGTTAAACCAAAAATTGCACTAGCTATGAGAGATGAAATCACTAAGCTATACCAAGCGGGTTTCATCCGCACGATTGACTATTTAGAATGGGTGTCCAACATCATTGTAGTTTCAAAGAAAATGGAAGGGATACAGATCTATATAGACTTCTGAGACTTGAACAAGGTAATGATCAAAGACAACTTCCCACTCTCGAGCATTGATCAGCTCATCGACACCATGTCTGGCCATGCTCTGTTATCCTTCATGGATGATTTCTCTGGATACAACCAAATCCGCATTAACCCAGAGCACCAGTTGTAAAAAACCTTCATGACCCCATGGGGGACCTTCTACTATACCATGATGCCATTTGGGCTCAAGAATGCTAGAGCAACCTACCAGTGAGCCATGACTTATCTTTTCAGTGACTACATCCTAGAAACATTAAATGACTATGTAGATGATATAGCGGTTAAGTCCAAGGAGGCAGCTGATCACCCACACGATCTGGGGTAGTCCTCAAATGTTTCCAAATGCACAACCTATGCCTCAATCCTAAGAAGTGCATCTTCGGGGTGAAACTGGATGCATGTTAGGGTTTGTAGTATCAGAGGCTAGAATACCGGTGGACCCCAACAAAGTCAAAGCCATTGTCAACGTAGCACCTCCCAAAAACCTTAAAGAGTTACGTGGTTTACAAGGTAGAGTGAAATTCATTAAAAGGTTTATAGCTAAGTTGATTGACAATTTACACCCCATGCAACATTTGCTAAAGAAGGGGATTGACTTTGAGTGGACAAGCTAGTGTCAACAACCCTTCCACGACCTGAAGAAGAAGCTCTCGCACCTCCCAACAGTGCACCCGTCACAAAGGGACAAGCCTGTCTTCATATACCTTGCCACCTTCGACACTTCCATAGTAGCATTGCTATGTCAGAAGTGGGACAATGATTCTGAGATACTAGTGTACTACTTGAGCCATGCACTAATAGAATACGAGGCAAAATACAATGAAGTGGAGAGGAACTACCTATCCCTAGTGTTTGCATTAAAGAAGTGGCAACATTACTTGTTCTGCAGCACAACCAACATCATTTGCAAAAGAAATATACTCCAGGATATCACCTGAAACATGTACAAAAGTAGCAGGATAGCCTGATGGAAAGAAATAACTGCAGAATTTGACCTATGTTCTGTAAGTGAATCATTGACAAAGGGTCAAGCCATAGCGACCCAACTCATGGCCTCGCTAGTCGACAACCAAGCAACCATAGACCCTGAGTTCCCAGACGAATACATTGGCAATGTCACCATCGTCCTGTCGCATTTTGAAGCCACTTTACACTTCGACGGCACCTCAACCGTGCGAGGAAGTAGCGTCGCCTCCATGATCACGTTCCCCTCTAGGGAAGTACACCCATCCTCTTATCATTTCATGTTCCGTTGCACCAACAATGTGGTAGAATATGAGGGGCTACTTAGAGGCCTCTTAACTACCCGAGTGTTATGCATACAACACTTGGAAATCTAAGGAGATTCACAACTAGTTGTGAATTAAATCACTGAAGTCTACACCTGCAAAGCTACACACTTGCAGCCCTACTATGACCTAGCAAAAACCCTACTTAAGCAATTTGCAACCAATGATGTGCAACACGTGCCACGCAATGAGAAAACCATAGCAGATTCTCTAGCTACCCTCACATTAAACATCCCATCACACTCCTTGGAAAGCCTGCCAACCACGATCATAGAATGCATAGAGCCTATCACTCAGGTAGAACATGTGGCCTCTATCAATGCTATGGATGCTCTGGAGTGGTATGCCAACATTAAAGATTATCTACAACATGACAAACCCCTAGGTGGATTGACATCTATCCAAAGAGATGCAATCTATAAGCGTGCTCAACAATACGTGCTCATGGGAAATGACAGCCTGTGCCGACAATCCTACGATGGGATATTGCTAGCGTGCGTGGGTGATCAGCAAGCATAAAAGGTAGTTAATGAGGTCCATGAAGGGTTGTGTAGTGGACATATAGCACCGAAGGATATGGCCACAAAAATCATATGCCTAGAGTACTATTGGCCCTACATGGAGCATGACTACCTGTCGAAAGTCAAGATGTGCGACACATGCCAAAGATACACAAATCTCATACACATAGCACCTACAAACTTTCACCTAATGCAAATCACGTGGCCCTTCTAGCAATGGGGATTAGACCTCATAGGGCCTATTACACCTAAGTCCTTCGTGGGGCATAGCTTCATTATCACCGGCACAGAGTATTTTACCAAGTGGGTGGAAGCTATTCCCCTAAGGGAGATGACATCTTAGCAAATTTTTCATTTCATCCTTGATAACATCGTAACTAGGTTTGGGCTTCCAATAACTATTGTGATCAACAATGGACCACAATTTAGTAGTACGGAAACCCGAACCTTCTGTAGCAACCTAGGCATTAAACAATCATTTTCTTCCCCTTATTGTCCATAGGTGAACGGGTAGGTAGAATCTACAAATAAGTCCATCATCAACTTGCTGAAGCGAATGCTTAACAACAGCAAGAGGTGGTGGTACGAGCAAATCCTCTACATCCTCTGGGCCTACCAAACGACTTGAAAAACTATGACAAGTAAGACCCCTTACAATATTGTTTTTTGGATTTGAAGCTGTATTGCGTCTTGAGTTGAAAGTATCCTCACTTTGGATGATCCTGTCTGACATCTTGAGTAAAGCCCAGAACAACGAATCGTAAACCATTAACCTTGACTCAGTGGAGGAGGAACACATGTAGATGCTAAGACGAATCGAGCACTACTAGAGAAAACAACAGCAGAAGCACCATGCAAACCTGCATCGACGACCAGTGCAGAAGGGAGACCTCATCCTCAAGGCCGTCTGTGAGCATGTGAGAAAATTCTCAGCCAATTGGGAAGGTTTTTATGTGGTCACTAAAGCCTTTGAGAATGGAGCCTTCAAATTGGTGGATATGGACAACAACAAGTTCACCAACCCAGTGAATCACTCGTACCTCAAGCCATATTACGTCTGAAGCACAATGACAACAACAAGCACCATCCACTACGACAATAAATTGACAGTCACACCAAGCAGCGTCCATAATGACGATAAACTAGCAGCATTGAGCAGCATCTGCCATGATGTTAAACTGGCGGCAATCATCCACTATGATGTAAAACTAGCACTATTAGTCCACTATGATAATAAACTAGCATTGCACGTCCGCTATGATGATAAACTGGCATGTACGATCTGCTAGGATCTTAAACTAGCATGGCAATCTGCTGGGACCTTAAACCAGCACACGGTCTACCAAGATCTTGAATTGGGTTTGCATCACATCCCGAACATGCACCAACACCAGATACACATCGAACGAGTGGGTGTGATGCTAACGTATGGGTGGGACATTGTAGCTTTGGAACACTATTCATGACACACTAAGAACATAGTCCAGAACATATGTGGCACCGCCACACTTGGCATCATGCTAACTCTCCAAAGATGCCGTATGGTGTCACACTAACCCTTCTAACCTACCATCTCCACAGTCCATTGCCTTGATGGTAGTTCTTGGGTTACCTCCCGCATCTGGAGTTCTAGCAGTATTGTGGCCCAGCCACAATATTGTTACTCCATCTCCCTTCCAATGCCTAGGCTAACATGACGTTAGCTATGTGGCAATTGATCCCACAGCTGAACCAGGAATGCAAGCCCCTGGTAGGGATTCCAGAGCATCTACACCTGCAATAGCGCTCGACGCCTTCAAGGCCAGATCCTCCATGCTAGTACTACCAAGGCTGCTACTAGCCTTTCTACTTTGGGCATCTCACACCAGCGATGGTGCCCAAGAGTAACAATAATGCTAGTAGCTAGCAAGACCTTATCCTCGTAGACACATCTCGCTATAGCAGCAAATGCTACAATGTTGCGAAGTGAGTGCCTCAACTAGCTCAGCTACTTCAGAGTGTAGATTCTAGCACGTGCATAACACAACTTGCAGTATCAAAGGTGTCTGTAGGTAGGAAAAAACCTTTCATAGATGTAACACAACTCATCCTACGAAGGGGGCACTTGCCTATAAGAGGTTGAAGAATAGCGCTAGCCAAATATGAAAACACAAATGAGTCCCTCAAAGAATTTCGACAAGGGACTATGCTAAAAATCATCTTTTCTCTCTGCCTTAACCTCTACAAAACCAATGCAACACTCTCAAGTGCGGCCAAGCGACATCTCAACATTCACCGAGCGACAACCTTAGCATTTTGCCTGTTGTAGTGTTTCGTATTCTTTGTTGATGTCCATCGATCTTGTTCTCTAGATGTTGACAAAGAGGGGCCAATGAAACACATAAAAAATGCAGGGTCATCCTTGCTTCACCAGGCTTTTGCAGTCCGCACAGCACTACGGTAGTTCATCAAGAGGAGAATGTTCTGAGTTCAGGCTGGCCAGTTCAGCAAATTTTCTACTTTGAGCATGGACAAGTTCTGTTTCATCCTGCCTGTCCACCAAAGTAGCCTGACCAGCCGATAGCCTACTCAGAAATAGTGTGCAGAATTGGCAGCAGCACTCTAAATGTGCAAAAAATAGTTCAGCAAGTTTTCTAAGTCACGAAGTCTGCTATACTACACTACACCTTGTAGCGTAGCAAGATTTAAAAGATTATGGTAAAACGAAGTGCTACACTAAGCTACGAAGCGTAGCATAGCAATAGCTTCGATACCACTTCCCTCGCCTAATTTTGAGTTTTGCAACAATGTCCCTTTTCATCAGAAAGTAGCAGACCATGTCTGCTGCTATGCTACACTAAGCTACATGGCGTAGCGAGGTGTAGCAATCCTGTGGAAGAGACAGAAGGCAGCTCGAAGGGTAGAATCAGTGGAGTTTGCAAGACTTGCATCGTAGGGGACAAAGTTTGCAAGTCAGCAAAACTTTTGCAACTAAGGCCAGTTGCTATGCTACGCTACACTATGTAGCATAGCATAGCGTAGCAATCATACAACATGTAGCAAAACGCATGACAAGGTGCTATGCTATGCCAAGCATGTTACGCTACAAAGCATAGAAAGGCATGCGGGTAGTTGTGCAACATCAATGCACTTCACCTAATTAGACTGTTAGCACACATTTCCAGACGATGATGGTGTAATTACAACATGGCAGGCTCGTAGTTATTGCATGGAAATTTTGCATTACAGTGGTCTTGTAGGTCCAATGGTCATATATGGTGCGAGTGGCACCGACAAGTCAATGCATGCCCTCTAGTCCTATAAATACCCCGACAAACAGCATTCAAAAAAGGAGACAGTTTGCATTTTTTTTAAAAGAACAGCATTCAAGGGGTGAGAATTTTTTGAATTCTGAAAACTTCTCTCCTCTTTGGCATTGTAACATCAGGTATTGTGAGCTCTTTGTTTGATATTGCAAATAGTTAGCATTTTCAGATGACACTCTATTCCACCCTTCTTCTACCAGCTTTGTAGAATTCCTACATTATCAACACCTAAGTCCATGCTCAAGCGCATAGTCTATTTTTCTCTACACATCTAGGTTACTCTTGGGATCTCTACACTTCATCATGTTGTGCAACCGACTATATCCATCTTGATAGAGAAAGTCTGTAACTTCAGAGTGGTGCATGTTTCTAACTACACTTTACTTTATTTCTTTCCTGTTGTCCTGTTTGCATTATTTTTTTCTATTTTATTCACTTTCAAGCATTACTTTGCATTGTTATCACATTTTCTACTTTATTTACTTTCAAGCATTATTTCACATTTCCATTCCATCATCAAAGGTACACGTTGCAAAAGTCTATATTGACGTCGACGTAAGTCCTTGTTTGATCGACCAGATCATTTAGGGTGCCGCATATCTGCACACACCCAACATGGCCCTCCTGTGGGTATGAGGTCAAAACTGTCACGCCTGTCAACCCCTCGGTGTTTTCCAACCACTGACGTTTTTGGTTGCTATAGGTGATACACTCTACTTTGACAACACTATGCTCAAAAGACTATTGGCTCTAATGGTGAAAATGATAGGTTTACCATGGGTAAACCCATATTTATATCCTCTAGGGTTAAATGACATGTCATCCTACGAAGACATCTTGTGTTTCACATGTAATATAGGACACTCTGTATCCCATGCATAGTGTGGAATGTCCTGTGTCTTGTGTGTAATGTGGAATGCTCCATGTCTTGCATGTAATGAGGAATTTCCCATGTCTAGTGTGTAACATGGAACATCCCATGTCCCATGAAGCGTAACACCCAGAGTTAGAAAAATTTTCTAATTTATTTTTAGCTTTTCACACTTAGAAAGTTTTACATTTTTCTGCTTGCCCAATGAACATTCAACTTGGCCACATCCATCAAGCCTTCTAATCTTTGCTTAGATTTACACCTTACGCATAGTCTATGGTCTACTAAGACCTTAAACTAGAAATTTTATGACTTATCAAGGTCATGCCAATGAACACAAAAAAATATAATAAACTACTTTTGATATTGCATAGTTAATTTTTACCTTTCTTATTTTATGCATTTTGATTCATTTTTCTTTATGAAATAGGTGTCTCTTGACATTTTTTTGGTTATCTTGTAGGATCTCTTGAGAAAATGAACACATACGAGAATCTTTGCTCACATTTAGCCTTGACTGGACCTTATTGTAGACTCATGAGATGCATAAACATAGAACTTTTGATGTTCAAACCGCTTCTTTGTGACACCAACATAGCATCCCTAGAGACGTCACTAGGCTAGCCAAAACATCTAGTCCAAGCTCTAGACTTAGAAGAAGGTGATGTGACTAAGGATCCCCTCATGGAAGTCCCTATAACAATATGTAAAGGTGAGGTGAAAACATTGAAGCTTAGTTCTTTACTGGAGCCTCAAATCCAAAAAAATATCTCTAGAGTCCTTAATGATAATGTCAAGGTAGAATACAATTCATACGTAACATACAAGGTAGAATACAATTCATACGTAGGTTTATCACAAGGTTGACACATAAGTTACAACCAATGCAACATTTGCTCAAAAAAGGAGTTAACTTTGAGTGGATAGATCAATGCCAAGCGGCATTTGCAACCTGAAAAAGGAGCTGGTTCACCTTCCAAACATTTATCCTTCATAAAGAGATAAGCCTTTGTACATCTACCTTGCAACCTTAGCTACATACATTACTTCCCTACTTTGTANGACTTGGTTAATGACCAACTGTGAATCACCTTGGACTGCTATGTTTTGAATGCCTAACTCTTGAGATACTAGAATTCCTACAAGGAGACCTTCGTATTCTTCCATGTTGTTTATACAAAGAAATGCAAAAAGGTATGTGAAGGGTTAGATCTCTCCAAAGTAAAATGTAATAATAATAGTGGCACTACCACCTTGTGTGGTTGAAGCACTGTTAAAGTGTAAAATGGCCTCAAAATTTGCAAGTACTTGGCTTATACTACTAGCATGCTCATATGAGAATTCTGGATCTATCATTGCCTGATCATTTATGGGAAAATTCATGAGTTGTGTGGCTATTACTTGAACCCTTTGTGGATGCTTGCACTATGTAATGTAGGTCAAACTCCATAGTTATTGTTTTCCATCTTGCTATTCTACTACTTTCATATATGTTTCTTGTAATGGCCCTAAGTATGTTACTCTTGCAAATGAAGTTGACTTAACTACNGTTCTCTACTTTTCCCTTTTCAATAATGGATTGCATTGAACCTATAATCCACACAACAAATATTACATCCATAAGTACACCTCATGCCCAGGAATGGTATGACGACATCAAGGCATACCTCCAAGAGGGAGAGCCCCAAAAAACTTAACATCTACCCAAAAATACATAGTGCAAAAATGATCATGGTAATACGTCCTTGTAGGTGATAGTTCCTTATGTCATAGATCCTATGATGGGATATTGTTAACTTATGTTAGTAGCAATGAAGCATAAATGATTGTTGACCAAGTCCATCAGGAACTATGTGGGGGTCATATAGCTCCTAGGGCAATGGCAACAAAAATTAGACATTTAGGCTACTAATAGCCTTACATGGAGAGTGATTGTATCTCCAAGGTCAAGACATATGATGTTTGTTAGTGGCATGGGAATCTAATGCATGTGCCACCTACTGAACTACATACTATGCAAATCACATGGCCATTTCATTGTTAGGGATTGGACATCATAGGGCCCATAATACCTAAGCCTTCCATACAACACAGCTTAATTATTACTACAACCGAGTATTTCACAAATTGGGTAGAAGCTATCCCCCTTAGGAAGAAAACATCTCAACAAGTTTGCAAATTCATTCTTAACAACATAGTGATCCAATTTAGTCTCCCCATGACTATAGTCATAGAAAATGGGCCACAATTTAGCAGTGTAGAAAGCAAAGCCTTCTATAAAAACATTGGCATCAAACACTCTTTTTTATCACTGTACTACCCTTAGGAAAATGACCAAGTAGAGGCTACAAATAAGGTCATCGTCAACCTCTTGAAGATAATGCTTAACAATAGCAAGAGATGATGGCATGAAAAATTAGTCTATGCACTGTGAGCCTACACAACATGCAGAACCACAATAGGTAAAATTCCATATAGTCTTGTGTATGGATTTGAAGCAGTGTTGTCTCTTGAATTGTAGGTCTCATCACTCCACATGATCCTCTCGAGCTTCATAAATGAAGCTTAGAACAAAAAGTTGAGAACCATTAACCTTGACTCTATAAAGGAAGAATGCATCTAAACACTTTATCACATTGAGTGGTACCAAGAGAAGTAATGAAAAAAGCATCATCACAATCAGCATCAACAGCCAATCAAGAAAGGTGACCTAGTCCTCAAGGTCATATGTGAGCCTGTGGAAAAATTCTTAGCTGACTAGGAAGGGCCTTTCTTGGTCACTAAAGCATATGACAATGGAGCCTTCAAGCTCACTAATCTAGATGGCAATGATTTTTCCAATCCGATTAACCACTCGTACCTGAAGTTGTACTACACTTAACATGAAATATTACATTGACAACAAAAGCAAGTTAAGTAGAACATCTACTATGATGTTAAACTAGCACAAAACGTCCACTATGATGTTAAATTGGCACAGAACATCTACTATGATGTTAAATTGGCATAGAACATCTGCTATGATGTTAAACTAGCATAGACCATCCGCTATGATGTTAAACTAGCATAGAATGTACTTTGGTTATGACATTAAACTAGCACCCACAACATGGTCTGCTATGACCTTAAACTGGCCAACCACCATTGAATATGATGTTAAACTAGCATAGCAGTCTATTGGGACCTTAAACTAGCATATCATAGTCTACCCAGACCTTAAACTAGGATCACAGTCTACTAGGACCCTAAACTAGCATAGCCAGCAGTCTACCAAGACCTAAAACTAGGTTCACAATTCAATGCCTATAGTCCAACATACATGATTTTGCAAACAAGTGAGTGAGAATACTTTCAATCTTCCATTACCTACCCACACCTCTCAGTTAGGACAATGTGGGATGTTGTACTTCCATAATTAAGTTCACATCATCAAGGAAAAATCCTCTAGAACATTTGCAACGTTGCCATCCCTGGCATCTTGTTGATCTTTTGGATATGCTATTTGGCATCTTACTGACCTTCCAAAGCTAGCATCATCACTAGAAATCATCTTGGTTATAGCTCTCATCATTAGCAGCTCCTGCTGGAGTCCCAAAAGTATTGTGGCCTAGCTACAACACTGCCATCCTCTAGCCCTTGCCATTGTCAAAGTCTAGAAGAGCATTTAGTAGCATGGCTCTTCATCATACAACTGAATTTCCTAACTTCAGCGTTTGGTGAGAATTCCTAAGCACCTACATCACCATTTCTCCTAGCCTCTTGAGTGCTCACTTCTAGTGTCGCTGTTAGAGTTTTCTAGCCTACCACCATTGATACTTGCACTAGCCTTCCTACTTTGGATATTTCATGCACCTGACATAGCACTCATAGCCCTTACAATGTCCCAAGTAGAAAAGACTTTACCCTCATCTCACATGGTGGTTGTTTTTCTTATTTTCTCTGTGTTGTGTTTGCAAGATGAAGCCTAGGTGGTGTCATTCAAGGATGCATTTCACCATGATGGCAAGACACTACATTGCTCTAATGTGTCTGCTATAGCTCGCCTAGCTACTTGAGGGTGCATGTTCCTAATATCCCCTTCGCCAACCTAACCTCTACCTCTTGATCTTGCAATCTCCGTCATTTCTTGTAAGCTTATCCAATGCCCATGCAACCTTTCCTATAGTTAGCTGCAGAATCCATGATAGACATAATGTAAGTTTTCCCATAGGGAGTCTTTGTGGGTTGGTCAAAGCCCCAAATGGATGTAACAGAACTCATCCTAGGGAAGAAAAACCTATCCTACAAATACAACATAGTTGCCTCTATGCAAGTTCACTCGGCAAAAAAAATTATCTGTTAGAAAAACAAGAGA